>QTSX02005031.1:0-405028 GCA_014839935.2 Entomophthora muscae
CGTGTCCTCCTGGATGTTGTCCCAGGAGCCAAAAACTACAGCTATCAATAGCTTTTGATGATTTTGGCAAGCAAGGAAGAGCTGCCACTCAAAAAGGAAGGAAGAAGGTCAAGAAGGGGACTTTCAGTGGTGCTTTTCTGGCTGTTTCAGCCAAGGGTTTTGTCTACTATTGGAAAAACCCAGATTTTATTGATGGCTACTTGTACAGCCATATCCTTGGTGGATTACTTGACTCCTGGGATGGCTCAAATTCCAAGTACTGGGTTTTCTTGAGCCACCAGATGGAGGGTAGCTCCACTGCCCTTGAGGCCATCCAGGAACGCGGGCACCAGGCCTCTGTGTACCCAGCTGGTCACGCTGACATCCATCTTGCTAATGTTGTGTTCTTTAATATTGGAGATACACTCCAGGAGCGCCGCCCTCAGGCTTTTGACAACCTCTATCTTGGGGTCCTTGACCACAATTCTCTCTTTGGTCACCAACTGGTGGCTGACTTGTTTGCGCAAATGGTTTTCATGTGAACATGGGTAGCCAATCACAGAAAGACAAGCGCCTCCCAACACGTGCCACTGCCACCTACCAGCCCATCCAGCCAATGACAGATGAGGATTACACCAAGTTGTATATGGCAGCCATCAAGCAAAATTTTCCTGCCTCCACCCCCACCACCAACACCCCTCACCCGCAAGCCCAACCTATCCAATCCCAGACCCCCCAGGCCAGCAGCGCCTCTATGTCTTTCTTCCCGTACTATTATGCCTCCTAGGCATCACTCTTCCCTGCCCCAATAAACCCCCTGTTGCCAAACATTTTCTATTTATATTATCCTTATTTTGAATTTCAATTGTTCATGTTCTCTTTGTTTATAGTTGGCTATATTCTTTATGTTCAGTTTATTTCTATAAAATCATATATTTACTATGTTGTGTATCTAGATCCAGAACACAGTTATTTTTAGCACTTTGCAGAGCCCCTTGTGAAAATATTAACAACAATTTGGTGATCAAATGAATTTAAATTAGAAAATTATAGGTTAATTGTATTTAGATAAAGTTGTTACTGATCCAAATTCAAAACCTTAATGATAAACTTTAAGCCAATCAGGAGCCAAGTGATAAAGTGATTATTGTGACATAAAGGGTCATTCAATAATTCTTTGATACATGTGCACTAAATAATATGATTGGCTGGTTGTTTTGCCATTGTGCGCCATTGCCGCTGTGGCGCACAATGGCAAAACAACCAGCCAATCATATTATTTAGTGCACATGTATCAAAGAATTATTGAATGACCCTTTATGTCTCAATAATCACTTTATCATTTGGCTCCTGATTGGCTTAAAGTTTATCATTAAGGTTTTGAATTTGGATCAGTAACAAATTTTATCTAAAATCAATTAACCTATAATTTTCTAATTCAAATTTTGCTGATCACCAAATTGTTGTTAATATTTTCACAAGAGGCTGTACAAAGTGCTAAAAATAATATGGCAATTATGGAATCAATGTCAACACAAAGCAAACAACACATACCAATATAAGTGTGAACATATACACAATGGGTAAAAAGATGGGATAGTGTAGCACTTGCAAAAACAAACAGAAATAAACAAAGAGGCAATAGTATCAGAATAATACAGATTTTATTGGGATGAAAGCTATAAAAACATATGAAAAGGTTAGTAAAAAATCAATGGGAGAATTGAATAAGCTGCTAAAAGACCTCAACTCAGCAATTGCTGAAATTAAATAGATTGACCGCAAGGTCAAAGCAAGAGTTAAGTCTGCCGTCCTTGAAGGGGAAAAAATAGACAATGTGTCTGCAAAGGCCCTTATGACCAAAATACCAGACACCCCAGAGAAGACAATTTAGTGCTTACTAAATATTCAAAAAACTGTGGTTGAGGGCCTCCAGTTTAAGTCATTTGCCCTCTCTGTGCCGTCTGTCTGGACAGAGGACCCTGAAATGTATGCCCATCTCAAGCCGGCCAAGCGCGCCAGGAAAGAGGACACAGAATTGCCCGCTCAACTTCTTGCGCTAAGTCTGCCAAGCCAGCCAAGGCTGCGGGAAAGGAAGAAACACAAGAAGGTAACCTAAAAAAAAATTAATAAATATTCAAAATACTAACTTTTTTTTCTTAGAAAACATAGACAGTGAACTCCGCCGGGTCCTGGTCCTTTTTGTCCCCCCCACCTTCTACGCCAACTACGCCACTCATGTGGCCAAGTAGCTGTATCTGTCACCCCCTGTCTTGTGGGAGCTGGAGGACCTCATTCATGGGTCCTTTCCTATGTCACATGAGGCATTGGCTGGGCTGACACATGGCAAGAGGGCATCTAAGTGGGCAGTTACTTCCTACAAGGATGCCCAACTGGTCCGCCTGGACCTGGTATCCCTCAGTGGAGTTTACTGTGTAAACTCCATTGAGCTTTTTGGGACGTCCTGGAGATGCTCCCATTAAAGAATGTACCGGAGATGGGTTGGTCCCATGCAGCTGCTTGCTTCTGCTTCCCGGTGGAGCACACAATATCTTACCTGTTAGAGAACTTTGGGTGCACAGTGTCAAAATTGGCTGTTGCAGATGCAAAAGCCGTCAAGAAAACCAAAATCTTCCTGGCAGACTTTGGGCTGGCCTGGAGTGCCAACAAGATGGGGGTCCCTCAAGCAGTGGAGCTGACCTTTGCCAAAACCAAACATGAGAAAAAATAAGCGCAGTATACAATAAGCTGTGTGAGTTTACTGAAGCCTTTGCTGGACTAAGGCTTCATCTGGTGGTTTACCTGGGGTTCCTGTTTTACTTTGTGATGAGCGCTGATGTGGAGGATCTTGATGGGGTTCTCCTAGGGATCAACAAGGCCAGGCTCTCCCTGGATGGGAAGAAGGTCCCCCCAGGTACAACTCGGTGGACCACATGATACAAGACGCCCTGGTCCTAGTAGGGATTTACGGGTTTGCAGCCCCCCAAAGAAGCTGCTCCTACATCCCCACCTCACCCTTCTCCCTTTTACTAGACGCCAAGAATATTTTAACCAGGGTGTATCCACCATTCATGGTGTGGCGGTGGAGGTTGTGTGCCACCTCCATTGCAGGGTTGGTACATACCGCTGAACCCATTATAGGTGCTCCTAATTTTTTTCTATATCAATAAACATCTTTATATTCTAGATTATTTTTTATAATCAATTTTTTAATATTTATTTTAGCAAACAAGATTTGAAAAATATATTGCGGAAACAGTTTTCATAAAAGCATAAAATTATATGTTAATAAAATAAATTATAACTTTACATTTTACATTTAATTTTTTTAAACTATTCTTATACTTATTTGACCAAAGTGATTTAAATATTTTTGCAAAATTCAGTATCAAGCATTTGGGATAACCTCAGATTGCATAATAAAATAAAATAAAATAAATAAATAACTTACCTCCATTTATGGTCTTGCCAAATGTGATTGTGGGCTTAGAAGATTCTAAATATAAAATGGTAATTAATAAATCTTAAATAGTAGATTAGAGAATATAAAAAAGTTGGACACACTAAGCCTTTAATTGATTGGCTAGTTGGCTAGGCACACAGGGATGAACAAATCAGTGTGGCCATAGAGTTTGGCCACAGTCTCAGCTAGTAGGGTGTGGATCCTGGCCTGCAGCAAATCAAACAGGTCCATGATCCCAGTTGGGGTTCCTTGCTTGACAACTTGCTTGAGCCACCCAAAGACTTCCTCAATGCAATTTAGGAAGGGCAAATAAGCAGGGAGGAATAGAAGGTAAAAATTTGCCGTGGCCAATTGCTGGGGGCCCACTGTGATGCTAGTGTCAATCATTGGGAATTCCTCAAGAATATCAACCACCTTATGGCAACCAGTGTTGTCCAGCACAATGACATTGGTGAAGCCTGAGCTTCTGCGCCTCAGGTGCTCCTGGACCAATTGGAGGAATGATAGAAAGGTCCTGCTGTTATGTGAACCCAATATCATTTGATAAAGCTCAACCCCCTTTGGACCAAGGAGAGCCACCATTGAGTAGGCTGTGGCGTGGACTGCAGCACGCCAAGCCACCCTGTCATTTGAGCCTTTTGGGACATAGCCATACTCATTGTACATTGACAAGGCAAATGCTGATTTGTTGATATAGTAAAATTTGACTGTTCCCTTGGCTTTGAGGGCAGTGTATGCCTCTATGTAGTTTTTCCGGACCTCAATATTGGCTGGGCTGTTTCTGTTGTAGGGGGATACCCCAAGCTTTTTCCAGGAAAAGTGCATTCCCTTGACCAAATGATAATAGAAGGAAATTGAGGCCTCAATCCCAAAAGTAGATTTAACCATGGCCTGTATATTTGCCAGTTCAAGATGGCAGTCCCGGGTGATCCACTGGCAGATTGCCCATTTGTGCTCCTTGGTGAGCATGGTGGAAACATGCAAGGATTTCTCTGCGGCAAGGACACGACCAGTATTGATGAACTTGTTGAAGGTCTTCGAGGCGTACTTGGGATCCACCCCAACAAGAGCCACAGCCGCCTTGTAATCACCAGATTCCTGCATGAGCCAGAGAAGAATGATGCGCTTAATGTCAGGAATGCGCTTGTGAGCGGGCTTTTTAGCAGTGGGGATTGACTCGTTGGCATTGGGCACAACACAGGGCATAGGTACCTTGGTATAGAAGGCTGCAACCTTTTTTAACACCAGCTGTCCCTCATTGGTTTGATAGAACTGGGGCTCCTTGCCATCCTCCTGATTGCCATCACTGATGTAGGGCTTGTAGCTAGTATCAAGTACAGCTTCACCTTCTCCAGCATGGCTGACGGGACTGACTCTTGCCAGTACACAACGTCAAACACATACAAAGTAAGTTCTACCTCCTTGTTTCTAACTGTTTTGGTAGTGGTAACCTTGGTGGGCTTCTGGGTCAGCTTTGGGACCCAAGGGTTTATGCTTCACACCCTAGCAGCTTGTGATCCTTGAACCGGCTGTGTCAGTGCAGGGTCACTATGGAACTCTCCTCTCATGTCTCCTCCTTGAGTGAGCACTTGTTTTGCACTAACTCTATTCATTGACCCGCAAGGGCGATTGCGACCACACCGCACAACGAGTGTATTGGTACTCTGGTATTGTGTTCCTTCCATTTTAAAATTTAATAAAATATTAAATAAATTTCAATTTAGTTACTCCCTAATTTTAATTTTTGCTTTTATCTGAATATGGATATTTAATTAGAGTTTTTCCCACCCAATATCCCAATTATAGATTTTTTATTTCTTAATTAGTTGTTTTTGGTTTTACAACACCCATTTTAGAATACCCAAAATAATTTCCACCCATTTTCCTAGATTTTACTGCCAAATTCAAATACCCAATACAATATTTTTAAAATTTATGTTTCAGATATTGTGTCTTATTTTAGATACCTTGGTATCATTCATGATTACAATCCATTGCACACATTGCGTGAGTGATTTTGTTTACGCAGTGAGTTGCTATTGTGTTTTGTTTTTGGTTTGTGTTTTGACACACCTTGCTTGGGTGTATTTTGTCACCAATTCACATAGTAAACACATGTACACTGAAAGTCAACTCACACCATTTTGTTTGTGAATCAATGTATTTCATATTGTATCTCAAATGGTTTTGCTTTGTGTGTGAGCCTTTTGTTGCTGTGTTGACTTATTTTGCCCATTAACGCCAATAAACCCTGTTAACAGAGTGTATATTTTAACCTGAGAGATGCATTTTGTTTAAATCTGAAATCATTTTTTTAAATCTGAGGTATTTTTGGTTGTTGCCATAGCTTTTAAAACTACTGTATTATAAAAAGCCATTTTGAAAATTTAAAAAGTGTTGACTTGGCCCCTATAGGTTCTCACCTTTTGAATTCTCACTTTTTTCATTAATACAGTCAATTTGCTACAGTTGCTGAGCTGATCATAATGTTTAATAGCTTATTTAAAAGCTACACATCAGATCTACACTTTGAAGGAATTTAGAAACTCAAATATTAAATTTTGAAATGATTATTTTAGCTTTACTAAACTTAATGATGATACTCCAGTTATTTAGTTTTCTATTTTTTATTTATACTTGGAGTAGGCAATATTGTTTTGAATAAATAAAAGTTGAATTAACATTTTAAGAAGGCCTGTTTAAATAAGATTTTTTAAATTGGTTTGGTGTTAAATGACTCAAAACCAAAAATCTGATAAAAAGGTATCGAATTGACAAATTAGATTCAATTTTATATCTGTCCTTGGATGGGGCAACTACCTGGTTAATATAAATAAAATCAATTTAAATAAAAGCGAGTCTGTATGTCTGCCTTTCTGGATGTCTGCCTGTAACTTTGCCTCGAGTGGACTCAAGCCGCAAGGGATTTAAATGATTTGATTTTTTTATAATATTTAAATTTAAAGTCAATAGCCAAGCTAAAGGCTTGATCTGGCTCATCCTTACAAGCACGTTTAAAAGTATTTGGGCTGAATCCAGTGGAGTGTGGCCAAAATTATGCTGGAATGAGAATATAGGCTACTCGGCTTTAATCATTAATACATATAAAAGCAACTCTGGATATATGTAATACCTCATTGAGTGGGCTCAAGCCCAAGGAATTGAATTCCTTGCTCCATATTATTTAAATTTAAAGTTGATGGCTTAGCCAAAAGTTTGATTTGGCTCATTCTTAAATGCAATCCCTTACATGATCGTTGAAAACATGTAAATTTAATCCAGTGGAGTGTGGTCTAAATTTTATCGGATGTGAATATAGGCCGCCCAAAATAGAATAAATATATATTTAACTATTTGATTTTTAAATCGTGGTTGAACTCTCGCGCCAGAGCAAATAAGCTGATCTGTATAGATTATCCATTAGTAATGTGTGGATTAAAATTAGAAAAAGAAGCAGCAGATTGTTTAACATACTTTTATATGATTGGATGTTTAAACTCTTTGCTGAGGATTGAATTGACCAAATAAAAGACAGTTTGGTTGAATTAAAGAGAAACATTTCAAATTATATATAAATGTTAGTTTAAGAAAAAATGGATGGCTTTCCATTTCAAATGTATTTATTTTCAAGTGAAATGATTGAATATTCCACTCGGATGCATCACTTGATCCAAGTGGATGCAGATTATTTCACTGTTAACCTTACTTGCTATTTATCATCCCAAAAGAATATCAGTGGAGTAAACTGGCTATGATAAAATCATGTTTCAATATAATGATTTTCATGAAATTTAGAGGATATATATTAATTTTTCAGATGATTCCAATCAAAATGACACCAAACATTATAGCTCCAGCTTCTTTAGATGCTGAGATATAGAGTGAAGTGCTGGAATCAGGCTCGCATCATAACCAAAGACCTAAGCTCAACATGATGAATTCAAATCAACACTTAGTACAGACTAAATATGCTAAAATAAATTTATCTCTGTGATTAATAAGCCGATCTTAATGTTCAATAGCTTATTTAAAGCTACAGATCAGCTCTATATTTTGATGAAATTTAGAATATTAAGATTCAAAATTTCAAACTAGTGTTTAAGCTTTGCTAAACTTAACAACAATACTCAACTTATCTAGATTTCTGTTATATATATACTGGAAATATGCAATTTTATTTTAAAAAATAAACAGATTTTAAACTACCTTTAAAGAAGGCATTTTTAAATAAGATTTTTTAGATTATATTGGTGAAAAATAATCACACCTAAAAATCATATAAACTATATTGAACTAATATTTTAGATTCAATTTTATATCTATCCTTGGGTGGGCCATCCACCTAGTTATTATATTATTAATACCAGTTTACTCACTGACATGCTTACTAAATGATTCTGTGGCAAATAGAGCTGCTTCAGCCGAGCCCTGGACAGCCATAGCTAATTTCTAGCTTAGTCACTCTTCAAAGATTTATTTATTTCTATTTAAATATTAAGCTTATGCTTTGGCTGTAGCGGCCCAGAGCCAGAAGCTAGTCGAGGCTGAGCTAAAGCATCCCTAGTGGCAAACAAGGTTAACTCCAAAACAACTGCAGCCAATCGTATCAGGCGATGTATCATTAGCTCTATACCAATATGCAGCCACTTGGATCAAGTGAGGCATCCGAGTGGAATATTCAATCATTTCACTTGAAAATAAATACATTTGAAATGGAAAGCCATCCATTTTTTCTTAAACTAACATTTATATATAATTTGAAATGTTTCTCTTTAATTCAACCAAACTGTCTTTTATTTGGTCAATTCAATCCTCAGCAAAGAGTTTAAACATCCAATCATATAAAAGTATGTTAAACAATCTGCTGCTTCTTTTTCTAATTTTAATCCACACATTACTAATGGATAATCTATACAGATCAGCTTATTTGCTCTGGCGCAAGAGTTCAACCACGATTTAAAAATCAAATAATTACATATACATTTATTCTATTTTGGGTGGCCTATATTCAAATTCAATAAAATTTAGATCACACTCCACCGAATTCAACCCAAATACTTTTTAGGGTTTTGTAAGCATGCGTCAGTTCAAGTTTTTAGCTTGGCCATCAACTTTAAATTTAAGTTTATAGAAGTTTCAATTCAATTCATTACGGCTTGAGTGCACTTAGACTAATATTACAGACAGACGACTCGACTTTTGTATATTTTGAATTACTAATACGGTTTGTGGCATGAATGGTTTGATGTTTTCATGACCCAAGGATTAAATAAGTTTGCTGTGTGCAGTTAAGTATTTAAAGGAAGAGTTTCGATTAAAGTTGGTATGCAATCATTTATTAAAATCTCTCTCATCTTAGTGCTTTTCCAGGGTGGTTACACAAAGCAAGCCCAGACTGGCCACACAGCACCTGTCTAGGATAGTTACATTGTTACCCTCAAATCCTCGACTAACGACAATGAATTTGATGGCCATCTTAAAGAGGTTCGGAATTATATTGATAGCGACCAGCACTCAAGTGGGAAAAATAAGATCAAGCATGTTTATGGGGAAGTGTTAAAGGGGTACTCAGCCGAGTTCACGGATGATGTTCTTGCCAAAGTCAAAGCAATGCCGGAAGTTGATGCCGTTGAAAAAGATCAACTTGGCAAGTTTAGTTCTATTCAAACAAACTCGTCTTGGGGACTAGCCCGTCTCTCATCAGACGCCCGCCTTCCTGTAGACAACCAGTCTTTCTCCTACAACTACGACCCCAGTGCTGGGGAGGGGGTTGATGTATTTGTGATTGATACTGGGATTAAAACCGATCATCCTGACTTCCAGGGACGTGCATTGTGGGGAGCAAACTTCATCGACAACAGTAGGACTGATGATATAGGCCATGGTACGCATGTGGCAGGCATTATAGGTTCAGACACCTACGGAGTTGCCAAGAATGCAACGCTGGTTGCGGTGAAGATGGGGAATGTCACGCTAAGTGCTACAGTGTCACAAGTCATTGGCGGAGTCGCTTGGGTGATCCGAAACAAGCGCTTGGGACGAGGGTGCGTTATAAACCTTAGTTTAGAGGTGAAATATTCAGTTGCCTTCAACAGTGCTGCGCGTAATGCAGTCCGCTTGGGGTGCGTAGTGGTTGCGGCTGCTGGGAATAGCAATATTGATGCCTGCAACAAATCGCCTGCATCTGAGCCTAGTGTTATCACTGTAGGCGCTAGTAACTTGGATGATAAACGTTATGAGTTCTCCAACTGGGGACAATGCTTGGATGTGTTTGCGCCTGGTGAGGACATTCTTTCTCTCTCCACCGAGGACGATCCTCTGGTTGATTCCGGCACCTCCATGGCTGCGGCTCACGTGTCGGGGCTGGCAGCAAATGTCATGTCAAAGATAGGAAACTATAACCCTGCTGATGTTTTAGAGGAAATCATTTTCTACTCCAAGAGGGGTGTGCTGACCAATGTCGGCAAACGGTCTCCCAACTTGTTGGTTAGTAATATTGGCATTGTATAGCTTTGATATTATAAGCTAATTCATTGGTGTATATCGCTTATTATTAAAGAATATACTTTATAAAAACAAATCTTTTAAAAATAACATGCATAAAGCAGTTTTTAAATAATTGAATTTACGTTTCTTTTTGGATAAACTTCCCAGTCTCATTTTTACAAGAAGTTACAATTCCTTCAAATGCAACAGCGCACATGGTGCCTAGGGATGCTTCGGCTCAGCCCCGGCCAGCTTTCGGCTCTGGGCAGCTACAGCCAAAACGAATACATAAATATTTAAATATTTTTAAATAAATCTTTGATAGGAGTGACTCAGAGCTAGAAACTGGCCGCGGCTGCCCAGGCTTGGCCGAAGCAGCCCAAGTGGTGCCTGTCATCGCTGTAGCATAGTAAGAAGTATGTTTTTATGATTTCAATTCCTGGATAAGAATACTTTTTTAATTAATTGTACTCATTACCCTGAATGTTTTTTAAAGTAAAAAAACATAGATGGTATAGTATTTTTATAACCTGTTGAGATAAACAAAATCAACTCAGCCTAAAAACAAAATCAAAGTGAATCCAAATCTATTGTAATTTAATACAAATACCTTGATTTTTTATTCCGTTTTTAGCCTGGGATTATTTCGTTTATCTCAACAGGTTATAGAACCATTGTACCCTAAATTGACCCCATCAGTTTCAAAAATCTAATAAAACATGCCTTGGTTAAATAAAACAAGGAGAAATAAGCAATTAAATATCATTTCTCTCTTAAACTACACTATTTAAGATTTTTTTAAAATCACTCTTGTGATACTTACAAGGTGGAAGTGGGGGAAATGATTAGTACTTGGGTTCTTAAGGATCCAAGGGAAATAATATTGGTGTGTTGGGATTCAGGAGTAGGAGAAACCACATTGAACTTTTATTGGGGCTGGATAACTAACTCTAGTATTAGAACAGCATGGGAATTTCTCTGTTACTTAGTAGTAAAGTGAGCAATAAGAAAAAGTCTCCAAAAGCTTCTGGGTAATAGGACTTGTTTGTTCTGAATATAGGCAACAAAGCCAAATAAGCACAAACAGTATTTTAAGTGAAGTGTATGATATTTATTAGAATCATACATCACCATTTATAGTGGTGATGATCATAGCATTAAAGCAGTGATAAGAGGTGCAACTAGGATTAGTCCACATCAATAAAAATCAGTGGAGATGAAGTAATATACATGCCATTCAATCCAATTAAAACTGAAGCAATGTACATCTAGATAGAAAAGGACCTGAGCCTAAAGCACTAACCCAAATAACTTTGGCTTTTCATTAATCCTAAACTAGTTACAGTTAACTAATTAAACAGTTATCACACATCCACACATGACTAGAAAATAATCAATCAGAGGGCATGATAACTGTTAAACAAAGATACAACCATTTCAGAAGAGATTTGACCCAGCTACCAAGATATTGCAAATATGTCATTAAGCTTCATAAAATGTTCCAATAAATTGTAACTGATCTTGAATATACACTTCTGAGAAGCCTGCCAAACAAAATAAAGGAGGAAATCAAGAAGATAATATTAATTAATTCAATATTAAAATAGAATATATAATGGTATTATGACAAGCTATATATTTTACATGTGCTCATCAGGCTTGTCCAAGTGGTGTTCTGTATAGAATTCAAAATTCTGATCCTCATACAACATAGGGGTGGCAATAGTGCCACCAACTATTTGGTAGTCAAGGTATACATGATGTGCCTGCTCTGAGGATAACAAGGTGTGTTGTGGGTCAAAGCTAGGGACTGTCTGGGTTGGGGTGATATCCTCAATGACAATTATACTATGAAAAGATCACAAGTGAATTATCTTAACACTCCAAAAGGGAATCATCATGCCTCCCAATCATCATTGGCAATTGATAACTAGGGGAAAGCATATTTCACATCCATACATGGGCTACCAAAGAAGCTTCATTATCTAGGGGCAGTTTGGATGATAATCTTCAGTACAACAATTTCATAGATCTTAAAGTTATTTTCACCTCTTTACTCATTTCTCAACCAGGAGCTTTATATGAATGAACCTACTAAAGTTCTGCCTCTTATAATCTTCTTGACAAGCTCCAAAACTAATATCACTAGGGGAGTTCTCTTTCAAAAGAAGGGATAATATGGGTCAAGATAGTCTTTATTAAAATAAAAGAAATAATATCTAAGAACCTCTGATTTTCCACCTTTCTGGAGTCTTTTGACCAGCTACTCCTTCATAAAGAACTTCTGAACACTTCATAAGACATCTTACCAATACAAACTAACCAGACATGTAACCATCAAGATGAAGATTAAGCGCTCAACAAATATCCCACTCACAACCAAAAGATTTCCAAAAGACCCCTTCAACTTTCCAGCCAGCCTCCTACTTTTAGCGCCTTGTTCCTAATGTCTTCACCTTAAGAATGGCTTCCTTAAAAAGCTTGAACTATTGGTGCTCACTTTCTCCCATAATAAAATAAGCCTATAAACTTATTTTCTAAAAAGCCTAAAGTATTGCTTCACTGTTTTCTCATCATTATTTAATCCTTTGACTTCCAAATGTTGTAACTGTGCTGTTTTAGCAGAGTTACACGGGGAAAAATATTCAGAAGATAGATGATAATCTTTATTGTGAGATAATGATTATATAGTTCATGTGAATCAAGGATAACAGGAATATGATTGGTGATCACACAGCTGGATGGAAGAAGGGGGTGGCTTGATCCTGGTAATGAGTCAAGCAAAAAAACAAGGTATCCACCAGGAAGGATCATTATCTATTCATGTTGTTGGATTTGGTAATTCAAGTTGACTTCCTAGTCTGGCTTCAAGTGATCAGATAATCAGATTGCGGGTCACAAACCCGCTTGGTTGGAACCTTGCTGGCAGGTCAAGCCTGCGGTTTTGACACCCCCCCCCGACTGAAGATTGGCCTTCTCTGGGGGCAGGTTGTCAGGGAGGCCGTCAGGAGCCCAGGTGCCATATTGAACTAGTTGTTGTTCTGTGGCAGGTAGGGCAGTTTCTCATTGTTTCTGTCTTGCTTTTCAGGGTTGTAGGCAATCATGATGTAGGATCTTGTATTGCTTGCGTTTTTCAAGCCCTTGCACAAGGTAAGTGTTATTGTTGTTTACCTTCATAATGATTGCTGGCCCCACTTTTTCAGGTTGTAGCTTGCTCTTGTCAACATTCATGACCCATACTTTGTCCCCAACCTCATGTCTATTGTGGATGGGGACAAATGTCTTTTGCAGATGTTCATTATCTTTTGCTGTTTGCTTGCTGTTACCCTCTATTACTTGAGGGTCTGAGCGTGGAGGGACTTCACTTGGAATTTCCAGTTTAGGTCCTGTCAATGCTTGAATGATATTTGGCTGTGTGCTGTATACCAGTTCAAACAGGCTTTTCCCAGTGGATTTGTTCACTTGGGTTTGACACACAAGTAGTGCAGTTGGTAGCTGCTTATACCAGTCTTCAGGTCTCCCAGCGGTGAGTTTGGCTAAGGCTTGCACAAGGCTACTGTTAAGCCGCTCCACGCGTCCATTGGCCTGTGGATGGTATGGTGTTGTCACAGTGTGCTTGACCCTGTTTTTGGTGAGGTACACATTGGTGTCTTCAGAAGTCAATTCTTTGCCTCCATTGGTTATCAGGAGTTCTGGCTTTCCGAACTTGCTGATTATCTCCTTGCCAATGAATCATCATACGTCCTTGCCAGTGTGTGCCTTTACTGCTTGGGCTACTGGCCATCTTGTCGCAAAGTCAATGGCAGTGATGATGTATTTCTTGTCATTGTGTTTTCCTGGCATGGGACCAACAATTTCAAGAGCCCATACTTTGAAAGGTAGCTGTGTGCAGATGAGAATTACTGACTTTGGCGGGGTTTTGCTTTTGGCAAACTTTTTGCATACCTCACATTGGTCTAGAACTTCTTGAACATCACGGTATAAGGTTGGCCACCAGGCCTTATGTTTAAGGAATTTGTATAGGTTTTGGCCCTTGGTATGTCCAAGGTCCCTGTGATAGTGTGGATGATGTTGACTTGCTGATGTGTGGGGATGTAGGGAATGGTTGTGCCGTCAGTCATCTTTCTGTGTAGAGTCCTGTATACATCAGCAAAGAGGTGTTCATTATTGATGACTGTTTCTTTTTTTATGTCGGTGGTGCCAGGGGGAACCCTTTGTCCTTTGTTTGTAGCACTAAGAGAGGTCAGTCTGGGTCAAGCCCATTCTCTCCTCTTGAAGCGCGGACATACAGGTGGGACAGAGCGTCTGCCATGGTGAACTTGGCCCCAGGTTTTTACTGGATGAGTATGTTAAATCTCTCCAATAGTTCCATCCACCGTGCTTGGCGGCGCAACAGATTTGCTTGAGTCTTGAAATAGATGAGTGACTTGTGATTGGTTAATGCTGTGAATTCTTCCTGCCGTTCTAGGTAACAGTGCTATTTAACTAGACAGTGCACAATAGCCAGTAGTTCTTTGTCGTGGATAGGGTATCAACACTTGCCATCTGTCAATTTTTGTGATTCATAAGCTACAGGCAGGAAGTCACGGTCACTATTTTTGATTTGTAGTACTCCCCCAATGGATGCATCTGAGGCGTCAGTTTCTATTTGGTATTCCCTGTTGCGTTTGGGGTATTGTAAGATGGGAGCTGTTGTGAGTTTCTCCTTGAGGCGTCTAAAGCAGAGGTCACGTTGGGGGGTCCACACAAACTTGGACTTGGCACCTGTTATGGCAGATAAGGGGGCAGTCAAAACGCCACAGTCAGGTATGAAGTGTTGTATATAGGCCACCATTCCCAAGAAGGTGCAGAGTTCCAACTTATCCTTGAGTGGTGGCATCTTGCAGATAGCCTGTATCTTTTGACTGTTGGGTTTGATGCCATCCTTTGAAACTATGTGTCCCAAGAAGGGTAGTTGCTCAGGGAAGAACTGGCACTTGGAGGGCTTGGCCAACAGTTTGTGCCGTGCCAAGGTAGCAAAGACAGCCTCTAGGTCTTTGTGGTGTTGTTCCACTGAGAAGCTGTAGACAATAATGTTGTCGAGATATACTAGGGTGTGTTTGCCTATGTGGGGCGCAAATAATTTGTTAATGAAGGTTACAAAGGTGAACAGGGCACTGGTCATGCCAAAGTTGAGCACCACACATTTTTAGGAGCCGTATTTAGTGTGGAAGGCTGTTTTGGGAATGTCTTCCTCATTAATACAAATCTGATTGTAGCCTGCAGTTAGATCAATCTTGGAGAAGATGGTGGCTCCTCCCAAGGCATCAAAGAGGTTGTCAATCAGTGGTAGTGGGTAATAATTCTTAATGGTAACTTTGTTTAGGGCGCGGTAGTCTGTGACCAGACATAAGATACCATCCTTCTTAGCCACAAAGAATACAGCAGCCCCAAAGGGAGACTGTGAGGGGCAGATAAGTCCTTTTTCCAATGCCTCCTTGAGTTAGGCACATAAGGCATTGTCTTCATTTGGGGTCAGCTTGTAGATGAGGCGCGCCTTGGGTACAGCCCCCTTGAGTTGGATGGAGTGCTGAATATGCTTCTCAGGGGGAAGCCCAGGTAGCGCTTCCTTGAAGATTTCTGGATGGCGGGCCACAATGTTGTGGTCCTGAGGCGTGGAGGTATCCTGGTGATCCTTGAAGTATATGATCTCGTACTGGCAGGAGTCCCAGTCAATTGCTTTCAGGTTTTTCTTTTTGTCCTGGGTCTCTGTGATACGTACAAAGACGTGGTCGCATAGCAGTTGGTCCACAGAGTCAGGGTAGATCTGGTGGCTGACACCTTCACGCTTGATGGTCAACACTGAGGTTGCCCAGTCTATGTGAGGGTTGTTCTTCCGTAACCAGTCTAGTCCCAGTACAATATCAAACTTGGGAAAGTCAATGACAGGACCTTAGATGGTGGAGTGAAGGTTCTCAAGCATGACAGAGAAGGGGGCAGTCTCCTTTGTCACAGCAATGTGGTGTTTGTCAGCCAGGACCACATTTTTAATCTACAAAGGATTAGTGGCCAGCTTGAACTTATCCACAAAGCTACTGTTGACTAGGGTTTGGTCTGCCCCTGAGTCCAGGAGTGCTGAGCCTGTGTAACTGCAAAAGCAGAAAGGATAGGACATCAATTTATTGGGATGTCTGGCAATGGTGTACAGTACTGGGTCTTCTGAGGGCACCTGAATCATTGGGCATTGATCTATGTCCTCAGGTTGGTATTCATCATTGGGAAAGTCAGGAGTTGCGTGTGGAGAGCTTGGCTTGCTTAGTGCTCTCCTCAGGCTTTTCCCTCATCTTGGTTGCCTTGTGTGGCAGTGACACGGAAATGGGTACGGTTCAACTGGCCATTGTTTCCATTTCCATACCCATTTGAACCCGTGGGTTTGTGGTTGGTGTTGTTCCCATTGCCTCCAGGAGGTGGTCAAGCAGAGCGCCTGCTTGGATGGGAGTCCTTGGGTCTTTCTTGTTTCCCAGTTTATTCCTTATGAAGTGTGTTGGAGGTTTGCTCTGCTTTTTCTGTTTCACAGTACAGGCTTTGCAGGTTGGTCACCTGATCCTGGTTTACATGTCTCATCACGTGCGGCTTAAGAGTGCCATAGTACATGAGGTGTGTGGCTGGGGTGCCAAAGGCCATGTCAGATGGTGCACAAAGACAGAGTTCCTTGTAGGTGCAGGTGAGTTTCTTTACAGTGCCTTTCTGGGTCAGGTTCTTTACTTGGCGTATGATCATGAGTGCTGTATCTTTAAGCACAAATCTTGCCAGGAAGTCTTGCTTAAAGGTATCCCAGTTATTGTTGGTGTGCTCTTCATGCCACTTGTTGCACCAGGTGCCAGCGTCATGGGTCAGGCAAATGTAAATTTCTGAGATCCAAAACCGCTGTAGGAATTTCATCTGAGCCAGCTTGCTCTAGGCGGACTGGATCCATGCAGCAGCATTGTTGTTGTTGGCCCCAGCAAAAGGTTCAAAGGCGGCGCTTTGTAGTCTTTGAGCTACATAGGCAGGCATGGTGGTTTTGTTGGCTGGTTGCAGCATCAAGGAGGGAGCCTGAAAGAAACCTTGTGCAGACATGGCATTGAAGGCGGGTAGCAGGATTGCTGTGTTTTGGTATAGGACAAAACCATCAGGTATCTTGGCACCAGAAGTGTACAGAGTCCAGTCAGGCGGGAGGCCAGACATAATTCTGTCAAGGATTTGTTGGCCGCGGCATGTGCGGGCAACAGGCAGAATTTTTTCAAGATAAGGTAGGATGGAGAACCTACCTGTGCTACCAATGTTGTAACTGTGCTGTTTTAGCAGAGTTACATGGGGAAAAATATTCAGAAAATAGATGGTAATCTTTATTGTGAGATAATGATTATATAGTTCATGTGAATCAAGGATAGCAGGAACATGATTGGTGATCACACGGCTGGATGGAAGAAGGGGGTGGCTTGATCATGGTAATAAGTCAAGCAAAAAAACGGGGTATCCACCAGGAAGGATCATTATCTGTTCATGTTGTTGGATTTGGTAATTCAAGTTGACTTCCTAGTCTGGCTTTGAGTGACCGGATAATTGGATTGCAGGTCACAAACCTGCTTGGTTGGAACCTTGCTGGCAGGTCAAGCCTGCAGTTTTGACACAAATGATCATATTCTTTAATCAATCAGCTAATAACTCAACCAATGATTGAAACATTAAAACTTCATCATTTCTGAAGTTCCATTACAATCTAAATAGGGAAGCAATTCTCACTGCTCAAGCTGCTTGAAGTGTTATCACTTTGTACACATAAGTATTAACCAGTTGCCTGTTCTAGAACCAATATTCCCTGAGTTCAACCTCAAACAATTTAAATAGAAGATATACTATTTAAATTGTTATCAATGATATTATTCAACTTTTCCCCAGATCTTTACACTCACAGTAAAATCAAGGGAAAACATCCTACCAAATTGGCTTATTAATCTGCTCCAATAAAAAAACCCTTTTCTACTACAGTAATTGTCAGGATTTTGGGATATTGACTAATTGACAGATTCAACCATTTAACGTGGGCCAGCTGTCAATCACTCTTAGGAATGGGTTCAATAGAATAATGCGGACCGCGGGCTGCAGGATCAATGAATCAACAACCAAATCATATCCTGGCATTAACAAATTCATGCATTGCAATTAATTAATAGAACATGCAATTACTTTCCATTAATTAGTTCACCTCAACAACCACCTCAAACATGCTTCTCATAATAATTACTATTCTAAACTCTAATGGAAACCTAGAACAAGAGGGCCGTCATATGAACCGTCATCTGCATTAAATCTAGAAGAGTCTAAAATGGACTGGGCTGTCAGTCCAAACACTCTAAGATAAAAAGGCTTGAGCCTATTATATTAGAGTAGCTATGATTAAGTGAAATAATCATCTCTGTGAACTAGTAGCCAACCACTGGCTAGCTAGCCCTGGAAGTGGCCCAGGTAGACAGAAAGGATACTAATCTGTGGAAGATGTCAATTTAGCCTTTTGTTAAAACCACCCCAAAAAGGCTGGGCCTCCTGCTGTGTTGCCCTAATGCTACTTCAGTCTCTTCTAGCATTGTGAGCTAACTCAGATAGCATGCGTGCAGGTGGGCCGCCTTAAAGCCAGTCCATTAGCATAAAAGACTGATGATTCCTTATTGACTTGATGATTGATCCAAGCCTTATTTCCTTAAACGTGATCCTCTCTTAGGATTTATTAGTGGAGAGAAAAAGATGATACTGTTGTCATACAGTATAATTATCTATAATAAAATATAGAGATAACTATGAACCTATATCCAGAAGTAGGAAGAACTGTCCCAATTCCTTCGGGCCTTGGGCCCTGTCAGACTTGCTACTTCTGATGATAACAAAATATTCCGGGCCAAAGGTTATGCCAAAGTCACAGGTTCTCTGTACTTTGCTAATATTAGAAGACTTAGGATATCATCTGGCAGATGATAAAATACCATGGTCCGCAATTTTCTGACAGTAATTTTCAAATCTGCTGAGATAAACAAAAATTCTCAGTCTAAAAACGGATTCAACCCAGTCTAAAAACAAGATTGAAAACCAAGGGATTTATATTAAATTACAATATATTTAGATCCACTTTGATTTTCTTTTAGACTGAGTTGAATTTGTTCTTAGACTGAGATTTTTCATTTATCTCAACAGGTTTGAAAATTACTGTATAGGAAATTAATAAGGAAGCCTTTCCCCTGCAATTTCCTTAACATCCCTCCTTGGTTTTACCACTGCAGCAAATTCAAGACAAGACATTTCATCTTTTGCTTTCTCAGACACTGGTTTGAGAAATTTTGGAGCATTTTCCCAAACTGTTCCAAACTTAGCCTAATATCCTAGCACCTAGAATAGCTAGTTAGCCAAACATTAAGCCCCATCATTGATCTCCATCTAGGCTTATACTTATGTCAAAACAGCAGACTTGACCCGCCAGCAAGGTTCTGAGTAATCAGGCTTGTGACCTGCAATCTGACCATCTATTTACTTGAAGCCAAACTAGGAAGTTGACTTGAATTTCCAAATGCAAAAATATGAACAGAAGCTGATCCCTTACGGTGGATATCTTGTTTTAGCGCTTGACTCATTACCAGGATCAGGCCACCCCCTTCACCATTCCAACATGTGATCAACACCATTATGTTCCTGTTATCCAAAATTTAAAATGACTATATAATACTTATCTCTCAATAAAAAATATATTATCTAGTTTCCAAATATTTTCCCCTTGTAACTCTGCTAAAACAGCACAATTATGACACTTTTATAATGTCCCATCAGTGCAATCATCTAGAATCTGGGTGCTAAGTCTTCACATGTGCATTTCATCCAGAAGAGCCCACATAAGTGACCTCCAACTATGTTATCAGAAGAAGGCATTCTTCATCTACTGCTACTTTTTTACTCACCCAGGTGGTTAGCTTAAGCTTTAAGGTACAAATTAACTAGCTTTACTTACCAGATATCACCAAATAATTAAGTTCAGCAGCTGAGTCTCTATACAACCACCCTAATGATAGTTTTGGTTCATTAATGCTTGTTCAATAGCAACAAGACCTCATTAAAGCTATTATTAAGTCCTAGACAGAGATACTTTACCCCTTTCCAGGTAAAGTAATTCTTTTGTATTATCACCTCAGTTGGTATCAGGATTTATATGGTACCTTAGTACATTCATCCTAGGGAAGAAAACTAGCTGCATTCTCACCTCATCTAGTTTAAGGATATCTATACCCCCTGTTAAGCCATCCCAGGGAAAGACAACTTTATTATTGCCTCAGATAGTTAAAAATGCTTATAATCCTTGGTAGAACCATCCCAGGGTACAAAAATTCTCTATCCTTTCAAAGCACTAGCAGGGGGCCACCCTACTAACACCCCAAGATAAAAAAACACCAACCATCTTTTTTGGACAAAACCTCAGCCAACACAGCTGGGCAAACTAACAAAGCAATAAATATTTATCTCTCTCAGGAAGCCATTCTCTACTTGGGCAAGATTTGCCCACATATGAAAAAAAAGCTCCATATGTGAATCATCAAAATAGACTAGATGGTGATACTGATAGAGGCTCAATGATATACTTTATAGATATGATAGGTGTCAGGCTATTGGTATATGTTTGAAATAGTTTTGGGAAATATTAGAAAAGGTGTTGCAAAGTTTCTCTAAAGCAACTTGCCAGGGAAGCAAAAGGTGAAATATTAAGCCTTGATTTTGCTACAGTTGCAAAATCAAGGAGTAATATTAATTAAATTGCAGGTAAGAGGTTTACTTAGTAATTTATTATAGTAGATGATAGTATTTTTCTATGAGAGCAGGATAAAAAGCTGTTTTGGTGGGAATTTCCCCTTGATTTACTACAAGGGTAAAGATCTAGGGAAAGGGTTGAATAAGGTCAAGTAAGACAGTTTAAATAGTAGAATACAACTTAAACTGATTGAGGTTGAATGTGGGGAATATGGGTGCTAGAATAAGAAACCAGTTAACACTTTGGTGTTCAAAGTGTTAACACTTTGAGCAGCTTGAGCAGCAGAAACCAATTTCCTAGTTGAATTATAGTGAAACTTCAGAAATTTTGATGTTCTCAACCTTGAAATCATTGATTTAGTTGGATGCTGGTTTGTTAATATCAAGTTTTTACTTCTGGGAAGTATAATAAATGAAAAAAAGGGAAGATTTAAGAAGAGAATGATACTTTATCAAATATGAATATAGGCAAATATATAGTATCATGACAAGCCACATGCTGTCCATGTATGTCATGGGGGTCATGGGGATTACCTGGGTAATGTTCCTCTTGGGTCACAAAGCTTATTCAAGTTGTGTTCCATTTAGGATCTTGATTGGTTGATCCCCGTCATAGATGGCTTGACTGATAATGGTGCCACCGGTTTACTGGCTGGCTGGTGAACCATTTGGTGCGTCATTTGTTGATCTACTTGGGGTGTTGATTCCCTGAGAGGGAGTAATTGAAGATGTTGTGACATCTCCCCCTGGAGTGCTGGAAGGTGGAGCCTTGGGAATTTTCTTGAGAGTGTTGGAAATACATGCTTGGTATTGGTCCAGTTTGGCGTTAGGAACAGGGAGTCTGGAGTTTCATTGGGCTGCTCTTGCTTTGCACAGGTAGAGGTGGTTGTGGTGCATAAGTTTCAGTTCAGTCCAAGCTCCAATCCCTTTAATGAGGTAGGTGTTGTTGGGCTTGACTTCCATGAAAATGCCTGGTCCACGCAATCCTGGGTCCAGCTTGTGTTGATCATGATTGACAACCCAGATTTTGTCCCCAACTTGGAATATCTCTTGTTGTAATGGGATTGCTTCCCTTTTGGCCCTTTGGTGTTCCATATCCTCTTGGTCTTTTCTGGCGTGTTGTACATTTTGGTCACTGTTGTCTGGTACCTTTTTGGGCAGTGGTAGTTGTGGCCCTGCAGATGTACTGACAAGAGCAGGCTTTTGTCCATAGACAAGTTCATAGGGGCTTTTGCCCATATTGCAGTTGACTCTTGTTCTAAAGATCATAAGTGCTGTTGGGAGCATGTTGACCCAAGCCTTTGGATTGTTAGCAGATAACTTACTGAGGACTTCTACAAGCGCGCTGTTTAGTTGTTCTACTTGTCCATTTGCTTGAGGGTGATATGGGCTGGTTATGATGTGTTTTATCCCATTCTTGGCAAGATAGATATTGGTGTCAATGGCCTTAGGTTTGGTGCCTCCATCTGTGATTAGGAGGTCAGGTTTACCAAACTTGGCTATGATCTCTTTTTCAATGAAGCATCTCATGTTGTTGCCTTTGTGCTCTTTGGTGACTTGCGCCACAGGCCATCTGGTTGCATAGTTGATAGCTGTGATGATGTACTTTTTTCCTTGTTTTTGCCAGGCATTGGTCCCACAATATCCAATGACCATACCTTGAAGGGTTGTGTGATGGATACAGGTAGTACTGACTTGGGTGGTGCTTTGGTTTGGGTGTACTTCTCACAGACTTTGCATTGTTCCAGTACCTCTCTGATATCATCTAGCATGTTGGGTCACCAGTAGTGTGTCTTGATGTATTTGTGCAAGTTTCTACTGTGGGTGTGTCCAAGGTCTCTGTGATATTGGAGGATGGTGTCTATCTTTTGAGTTGACGGGACGTAAGGTATGGTGTCACCATTTGGAAGTATTTGGTGCAGAGTACCATATACATTTTTGAACAGATGTTTGTTCTTGAGTATTTTTTCTTGGATGTCCATTGGTGTGCTAGGTGGAAACCCTTCCTGGAGATTTCCCATGATTAACATGGGCCAGTTGGGGTCATCATCAGTGCAGAGGACATGTTTGCTGTATAGCCTTGACAGGGCATCTGCAGTAAGTATTTCCTTTCCTGGCTTGTATTCAATTTGCATGGGGTATCTCTGCATGAGACTCATCCACTTGTCTTGTCTCCTTGACAAGTGTTGTTGTGTTTAGAAGAATATCAGCGACTTATGGTCAGTGAGTACCTTGAACACTTGGGCTCCTTCCAGATAGCATTGCCACTTCATGAGGCAGTGTATGATGGCTACCAACTCCTTGTTGTGTATGGGGTATCTTTGTTCACCATCAGATAGTTTCCTTGACTCATATGTCACAGGGAGGAAGTCTTTTTCTACCGTTTGGACATGGAGTACTCCTCCTATGGCATAGTCAGAAGCATTGGTTTCTAGTTCATAGATTCCCTCACAATTTAAATATTGGAGGATAGGGGCAGTGACCATGTGTTCCTTCAGTTGGAAGAAGTGTTGATCATGTAGTGGTGTCCAGACAAACTTAGTTGTTTTGCCTGTGATGGCAGATAGGGGGGCTGTTAGGATGCCCCAGTTGGGGATAAACCTTCTTATGTAGGCTATCATTTCAAGAAAAGTTCAGAGTTCACTTTTAATTCTTGGAGCTGGCATCTCAGTTATGGTACGTATCTTTTCTGGATCTGGTTTGATTCTGTCCTTGCTGATAATGTGCCTGAGGAATGGAAGTTCCGTTGAGAAGAATTTGTACTTTGACGGTTTTGCAACTAGTTGGTTTTCTTCAAGGGTGCGGAGGACCAGGCGGATGTCTTTTCAGTGTTGTTCCAGGTTGGGGCTGTAAATGATGATGTTGTCCAGGTAGATGATTGCCTGTTTTCTGATGTGTTCCTTGAAAACTTTGTTCATGAAGGTCACAAAGGTACTGGGAGTGTTTGTCATGCCAAAGTTGAGAACAACACATTCAAAGGATCTGTATTTAGTTCTAAATGTGGTCTTTGGAATGTCTTCAGGTTTCAGACAAATTTGGTGGTAACCTGCTGTCAAATCAATCTTTGTGAAGATTTGGGACCCCCCCAGGGCGTCAAAAAGGCTATCAATTAGGGGTAGGAGATACCTGTTCTTAATTGTGACTTTGTTAAGCGCTCTGTAGTTGGTGACAAGGCAGAGTCCTCCATCTTTCTTTGCCATGAAAAAGACAGCAGCGCCAAAGGGTGACTTTTATGGTCGTATGAGTCCTTTTTCAAGGGCTTTGTCAAGATAAGCCTTTAGGGTGTTGTCTTCTTGTGGTGTGAGGCAGTAGATAGGTTGTGCTTTAGTTACACTTCCTTTGAGGTCAATTTTGTGTTGTATGCCGCAGTCAGGAGGTAGTCCTGGCAGTGTTTCTTGGAAAACAGTGGGGAACTTGCTGACTAGCTGGTATCGGATGGGGTTCTTTTCATGTCAAGTTTCCGTATTTTTAAAGTGGATGACCCTGTATGTACAGGTACTCCAATCAATTTTGCTAGGGTTGGTTTCATCTTCTGTCTTCATGATTTTCACAAATACATGGTCCCTCATAAGAGTGTCAAGGTGAGTTGGATAAACATGGTGGTGTACTTCTCCTCTTTATGTGGTGAGGGCAGCACTTTCCCAGTCAATGTGAGATTTGGTCTTTCTCATCCAGTCCAAGCCAAGTATAACATCATACTTGGGGATTGGTATGATTGGACCAATGAGGGTGATTTGTACATCTCCAATTTGGGCGCAGAAAGGTTTAGCCTCTTGAGTGACTGGTGTGCTTCTGTTGTCTGCCATGATAATCCTCCTGATCTTGCTTTGAGTGGTTGGCAGTTTCATGAGATCAGCAAATTTCTTGTTGACTAGGGACTGGTCTGCTCCAGTGTCAAATAGTGTGGTGCCCTGATATCTTCAAAAACAGAAAGGATAAGTGAGGAGTTTATTTCCAGTTTGGGCAGCAAACAGTAGAGGGTTGCTGGAGGGTACTTGGATCATGGTGATTGAATTCACATCTTGGTCCCTGTACAAGTCTTGTAGGTTGGGGGAGGGCAGCTTGCCGAAAAACTCCCCTGAGCTTTTCCCTCCTCATTGGTATCTTTGGTGCTTGCCTGGTTGGCTTGTGCAGTTCAATTCTCAGTTCAAGGATGGGTTTTGTTGGCTTGGTTGTTCTGCTTATTGGGTCAAGGATCCTTCTTGGCTGAAGAACTCTCTTTGCGCTTGTTGGTTGTGTGTAAATTGTCAGATTTTTGGGCCGTGTGTTTGCCTTCCTAGAATACTTTTTCAAGGTTCTTGCAGCAGGTCATATCAAACTGACATCTAATGTGTGTGGGAAGACTGTTATAGAAGTCCAAGCATGGCCCAGGTTCATCAAAGTTGATGGTGTTAGGTGTGCAGTCACATAGGTCTTTGTATGCAGCAATGTATTCCTCAATTGATTCTGTCATCTTAAAGGTTCACAGTTCTGTCATAATTAATATGTTGGAATCTTTCATGGAGAACTTTTTGAGGAATGCGCTCTTGAATAGCTCCCAGTCTCCCTTTTGGTTGGGGTGTTGGGCTATTTGTCCGCTTACAAAATGTGATGCAGTTCCTGTAACACAGAGGGCAATTTCACCAACCCAGAGTCTTTGGGGGTATTTCACTTGCTCAAATTTTCTTTGTGTACTTTTAATCCAAATAGCGGCATTTTCCAGACGTAGTCCTGCAAAGGCGCCAATTTCAGCTGTATGCAGGTGTTGGAATACAATATTGGGTATTTCAGGCTGCTGTGGTGCTATTGTGATTGGAGTTGTGGGTAACAGTCTTTGGGCTTTGAGAGTGTTGTATTGTTTAATAGGTACAAGAACATTGTTGTAGATAACAAAACCTGCAGAAATGTCTTGTCCTTATTTGTAGTCTCTCCAGCTGTTAGGGAGTACTATTGCTTGGGTCTTTTTCTTAGGAGGAATTTTTCCTTCAAGTTGGGTAGGTATGGAAAACCTACCTGTGCTACCACTGTTGAGTTTATACTTCTGGGAAGTATAATAAACGGAAAAAGGGAAAGATTTAAAAAGAGAATGATACTTTATTGAATATGAATATAGAATAATATATAGTATCATGATAAGCCACATACCGTCCATGTACGTCATGGGGGTCATAGGGCTTATCTGAGTAATATTCCTCTTGAGTCATGAGGCTTAAACAAGTTGTGTTCCATTTAGGACCTGGATTGAGTGATCCCCGTCATAGATGGTTGACTGATAATGGTGCCACCAGTTTATTGACTGGCCGGTGAACCATTCGGTGATCTACTTGGGGTGTTAATTCCCCGAGAGGGAGTAATCGAAGATGTTGCGACAATAGTATCATAGGGTGCCACATACTGCCCATGTACATCATGGGGCTTGTCCAAGTAGTGTTCTGCTTAGGATTTGAAATGCTTGATCCCCTTACAACATAGGGGTTTGGCAGGTGTGCCACCGACTATTCTGTAGTTGGGTCAATTCCTGGGGAATTGATTTACTGAGAGGGGGTAATCGTAGAAGTTGCGACTAAGGTGACTTATTGTACTTTTTCAAAATAAGCAGATACTTAGATATCAACAATAACAATGCTAATTTAGTTTGGATATTTTTGGATTGCAACATTTATAGCGTGAAAGGGCGTGATTTTAGAGTACAGAAGCCTGGCTCATAAACGCTAAGAATGCTAGGATTAAACTTTGGGATCAAACAAGTGGTATCCTTTACTGAAGCAGTTAACTAATAGAGATTTTAAGTTAATTTGGGATGCTGTTTATGATTAGCAGTAGAACTGATCAAAACGATGGTTATGGAACAAAAAATAACCATCTCACGTATTAATAATTGTATGCTTGAGCTCTAGCTTGAAACCGCCTTTGAGAGACTGACAACTTCGTCAATTTTGCGTATTAGATGTCAGAAGCAGCGTGTAATGTCATTGTAGAATATGTAATCTAGCGTTGTCCGGCAAAGTAATCAACGCTTTTGGTTAAAAGTTGAAATAAAGGGGAAGATTTAAAGGGTGGATGTATGTTTTATCCTTCACGGTAGTAAATATGGACAAAACTCCTGGCCTTCAACATGTAAAAAGTGAGTGAACCCAGACATTCAAGATAGACGGGTCTCTGCAGCCTTTAAATACGAATACCTTTCTAAAAATGATTAGAAGTTACTTTGAAATATTTACAGACTCAAGGATCCCAACAACTGATTTTAACCCGAAATCAGCTACCTTGGAAGTCTATCCGTTATTTAATGAGATTTATATCAGAGTACCTCTTGAACAAAAGAAACGGCTTCATCGTAGTCACTCAGTCTGCGTTCAAGGAATTCCCATGTAGCAGATTGGTCCACGCTTTGGTCTTGCATCATGTAAAGTTCTTAAAACATTAGATGTTGAAGTACAACTCAACCTGTGCTAGTATATAATCCTGCTATCGAAAGACGTCTGGAATACCAGTCCATCTGTAAACAGGTGTAAGTTAAGGCTTTTTATATTATCCATATTGATTCCTAGTTTGAATAATGCTGTGCTTGAAGACAGCATTCAAAAAAAAAGTCAAATGATTTGAAATTGTTATCATATTAAGTTTTTATAAACTAGTCTTGCTTTCTGGTGTGCAACTCTTGCAATATGTGGTGAAATTGACTTACCCCAGATGTTTTATCTCCAATATTCCATGAAACTTGATCAACAAGAGTTAGAAGCTTATCGAGAGCTATGGGAATTCCTTTTGTCGAGGCAAGGATCGCAAATGCCTGCAAGATTAGCCCAGGTGTAAAAGTATATATTACTTCAGGGAGAGTTGAAAGAAAGGATGTATTTAACTTAAGGCGTATAGTAAGAGCTTTTCTTAATTTTTCTTTCGAAGCAAGGCTAGTATGGGTTAAATCAAAGCTTCAATATCGGCCTACTTTGTAAAATCCTCCTGCTTTATTGAAAAGATTGTTTCCTTCATAGATTTATCTAGGAAATGAGAGACAAGGTCAAGTTCACCATTGGGTAAGATTCCATGGGTGACGCTTGGGTATCCTAGCATATTGGCTGAATCCATCAGATTTTGAAGAGTCCAGCCTTTTTGAGAAACTTGATTTAAAGAGCATTCAAGAATTTTCTCTCGGGTCTCAAGCAGCTTATCGTGAGATGTTCTTTCCCTTGAGTATAAGTAGTTAGGTTCAAATAAGGGAATGAAAAGGTACATTTGTGCGAATTCGACATTGTTTATCAAGCTAGCCGATGAGAAAAGCCGAGACGCCAAGTTGTTATAGTTGCCATTTTTTATGGCTCTTCTCAGTGATGACATTGTTGAAACTTATCTTTTTACCTCTATACCAAAGCTTTTAGATTAAGACAAAGTGAATTTAAACACACATCTAAACATAATAAAGGGTATCAAAATGCCCCGACTAAATAGTAAAAAATCCTTATGATAGGGTTCATTCTTAAGCAATCTTAGCGTAGCTTTAGCTTATAAAATTTTACAGGATCGTTAAAATCTTCAGATTAGAAAAAAGCCGCAATTAACCTCAAGAAAGTATTACAGCACGACCTTCACAAGCTTTAAAATGTACATATGCACTTTATTGTTGCCTAAAGTAGGGTTGTGGCAGATCTGCTCCGATAGCGGCTTTATAATAAAACAGCTATTTGGAGCAAATCTGGCCCTGAATCCAATAAAATCGAGCAGGCCTCGATTTTATTGGAATTGAGGCCTTACTTTTGCTACTAGTGGAGGATCTGTTGTGATGCCGAATTCAATGACGTCATTTATCCGAAATTGACAATATTTCCACAGCAAGCTATATAAGCTTTAAATTACTCAAATAAACCTTACCTTGTTAATTCCTAAATATCTTATATCTGTAATTTAGCATTACAGAATTTGGAGGTCACACCTTACTTTGACAAATTCTGTGTTGATTGATTGATCTGAGTAGAAAAGTCTACACCCCCCTGTTCCTCCGCCAACCCACTTGGATCCCCTCCTACTGCTGTCGTTGCATCTAACAGCCCTCCTGCTGCTTTTAAGTTCTGGGCATCACAAGCTATTGGCAACTTTAGTGGTGACAGGTTTAGAGCTTAGCTCTATTCCTTTGAGGACTACTGCAACACCTCTAACCTCCCCAACTCTGCCAGACTAAGAGAAGTTGGCTCCAAGCTATGTGACAATGTGTGTATTTGGCACCAAGACATGCTCTTTAAGACATGGAAGGAGTGGGAAACAGAAGCCAGAAAACACTTCATTGGATATGAACCTGATCCACACCATCTCCTTAACCAAGTTAAGATCAACCAGTTCACCATTTTTCAACCTTTCATTGTAAAGTTTCAAGAGTACACAAACAAGGTTCTTACCCAACATCCCAAGAACACAGCTGTCAGTGAGCAAAATATTATCATTGACAACTTCCATAGTCTTGTGAGCATACCCACATTTGAGAACAGCCTCACTACCACCTACGCTGGTCTCATCCAAAAAAGAAACCCCAGCAACTCTGGAGGAAGCTTACAACTTAGTTTGTAAAAACTACGCCATTTACGTAGAACATGAACTTGGCAAGAACATAAAAGCAACATCTAAATGAAACCCATTTAGTCCCAATATTAAGAAGAATGAGCTCTCAATTGCTAAGACCATTGAGGCCAAGTTCAAGGATATACAGTCCATACTTGAAGCCATATACCTTGCACATGAACAACCCAACTAAAACCCCAGTATCATAACTGTGCTATTTTAGCAGAGTTACAAGGGGAAAATATTTGGAAACTAGATAATAATATTTATTGAGAGATAGTGATTAAATAGTTATTGTGAATCATGGATAACAGGAACATGATTGTGTTGATCACATATCTGGATGATGAGGGAGATGGCTAGATCTTTGTAATGATTCAAGTGTCAAATTAAGGTTTCCACCATAAGGGATCATCATCTGTTCATGTTGTTGGATTTGTTAATTTCAGTTGAATTCCTAGTTTGGCTTTGGGTCACTGGAAGGTAAGGTTGCGGGTCATAAACCTGCTTAGTTGGAACCTTGTTGACAGCTTGAGTCTGCTGTTTTAACACCAAAACATGTAAGAGCCCTATGTATTTACTGTCAACTGCTATAATTGCAATGAACAGGGCGACAAATCAGAAAGATGCACTAAACCTTGCTCTATCTGTAAGGGTACTGATCATACCAATTTTAGTTATGCTTATCACATTCACAGTAACACCCTGTCGGAAATTGCGCCATTAATGCTATTTTGATATGGCTTTTAAGTAATGATATGTGCAAAGATCTGGTTGGTTTTGCTTTTGACTTTGGAAATTCCTTGCCTTCCATAAATGGGTTGACATCAATGTTCATCTATTACAGAATACCATACCTGCCCTCAACTGATCCTGGTATGATTTCAACCCAACATGACCCCCTCTGCCACTCTGCCTATCTATTGAGTGATCATTAACCCTTGTCTACTATTTAAGTAAAATTACTTCTCCTAATAAAGACAAGTTTATCCACATTTGTGTTAGCTTTTGTATTATTCAAGATTTTTCCTTTCCTTTTTGCCAAAAGGAATTCCTCTTCTTGTATTTCAGGAAATTAAGGTGCAGTAGTTTTAAAAGCTATGGCAACAACTGAAAATTCCTCAGATTTAAACAAAATGATTTCAGATGTATACAAAATCCAAGTTTGTGATGCAGGGCGCCACTCCCTGGTATTGCCTTATCTAGACTGATCCCTTATTTAGAAAAGTATAAGGGGAACTGCTGCCCTTTTTTTTAATCTATCCTGGAGAGTAACCCTCCAAATTACTTAGCGTCAATTCCAATTAGTGACCAATCAAAAGGTGTTTTATATATGGCCATTAACGACACACCAACGCATCTGCGGCTAGCTGCAGATGCATCAATGATTGACCCATTGTTCATCTCACTATGTAAATTGGTTATTCAATCTTCTGCCCCTCTTCTAGCCAAAATGTGAACTTCAAAAAAAGTAGTCTGAAACCATATTCTACACTCAATTCCCTAAAGATGGCCCTACTATTGCTGCAACCCCCTGACCCCAGATCACATGCCTAAATGTTCCCTTCTTGTCTAATCTAACCCCTTCCCCTCTGAATATTCTCCAAAATGTTTCAGCCCTCTAAGAATAGACTCATTGCCTGAAAGTCTAGACCCTAGTCAGCATGACTCACCTTTTCTTTTCCCTCCTCTTCCTCCAAGTATAAAAAGACCTCAAGAGGTCCCCAATAAACAGAATCATTTGCCATAGAAACATAAAAATTGACTTACAAATATTAGACTACTTGCAGAGCTCACCAATAGAGTTTTTGTTGAGTAAGAAGATATTAGTCCTGTTGTGTTTCCAGTTGCTCAGCTACTCTCAAACCATCCCTACAACTCTAGAGCACCACAAAGCTGCGCAAGATTCAGGATTCAAATATTTTAAATCTTTTTGGTTAATAAATGAACTGTCAAACAAAAAACAAAATTTCACTAGCCCATTATACAAAATTATAGCAAATATCAAGCGGCGTAGTTTAAACCACAAACAAAATGAACTGACACAGCAAGTGAGATGGATGGATGGATGCTGTTCCGGAGTATATTATAATCCAATCAGGATTCATATGAGGCACCAACAAAAGGACTAAAATGAAACAAAATTTGAGCTATCTGGAAGTGAGATTCCACAAGCACAAAACAAAATGAATTCACACAAGATGTGTAGTATGAGCAGTCTAAAATAGAAGTATAACTGTTTAATAGCCAATCAACAGCTATCCAATTTAAGAACAGAGGAATTTTATTCATTTTCATGGCTCCTGATTTGTGTATAATGGATTTGAGAACCTTACAAATATGGAATGGTGATTACAATAAAAATAAATCATAAAATTTTAAACTTCTACTTTAAGTGATTTTATCCTAGGTTTTGTTTCAAGATGGTTTTTACTAGCAACAACATTTTCAATGGTGCCAGCAACCAAGACAGCAGCAGCCAAGCCAGCTTCAATGGAGCCAAGGCTCCAGGTGTGGAGGCACCCATTTACACCTAAGCCTTTGAGGCAGGTAACAAGGAAGCTGACCTATACCTGACCCCTGACACATATGGCTTTGACTTGTTCAATAGTCACTTTGTGTCTATATCTGCCTCTGCTCCTGTACCCACCCCCACACAAGCTGCTAACCAACCAACCAATCAGGATGACAATCTTGCTTTGGAACAACTTCCTGCCACAAGCCAACCTGCCCCCTCTCAGCCAATCAAGCTTCAGCTTTCACAGCCCAGTGCCCCAAGCCACAAATCATCCCTGCCCAAATTTTTCAGGAAATTGTGGCACTGAACCTGCAGGGTCTGTCCTGGGATCAGATTGTAACCCAATTTCAATTCACCTGAGCTACAATAATGCAGGAATTCAATAGCATAATTAATAAGGGGAATCTGATTGGGACGGCCAAGAAGCCCAAGAAGGCCCCTGAGTCCCAAATCAACAAGGCATATCCAATCATGCTCAATCTATTGCAGTGGGACCCCAAGCTTCCCTTGACCCAGGTCCAAAACAACTTGCACATCATAACATATGGGTTTTCAAGCGCATGGTGCAGCTCTGGATGTATGAAAAGGTGGCTTCAGTCTGGGTTCTTATAAATGTTTCCAGCAATTAATGTGATGGCACTGAGGATTTCCCATATTATCAGGTCATTGAATCAACCCTGGTCCAATTCTTGACAAGCCTATCAGATGACATCATATGCATCTCCTACTACAAGCTATCAATAGCTTTTGAAAATTTTGGCATGCAAAAAAGAGCCACCACCCAAAAAGAAAGGAAGAAGGTCAAGAAGGGGATGTTCATTGGTGCATTTCTGGCTGTTTCAGCCAAGGGTTTTGTCTACTATCAGACAACCCCAGATTTCACCAATGGCTACAAGTACGGCCACATCCTTAGTGAATTACTTGACTCCTGGGGTAGCTCAAATTCCACTCACTGGGTTTTCTTGAGCCACCAGATGGAGGGTAGCTCCACTGCCCTTGAGGCCATCCAAGGACGCGGTCACCAGGCCCCTGTGTACCCAGCTGGTCACGCTGACATCCATCTGGCTGATGTTGTGCTATTTAATATTGAAGATACACTCCAGGAGCACCACCCTCAGGATTTCAACAACCTTTATCTTGGGGTCCTTGACCACAATTCTCTCTTTGGGCACCAAATGGTGGCTGACTTGTTTGCCCAAATTGTCTTTCATGTGAATATGGGCAACCAATCACAGAAAGACAAGCGCCTCCCACCCTGCGCCACAGCCACTTATCAACCCATCCAGCCAATGACAGACAAGGAATATAATGAGCGGTATATGGCGGCCATCACATGCAATCCTCCTACCTCTACCCCTGCCACCACTACCCCCCATCTGCCAGCCCCACTCACCCAATCACAGACCCCTTGTGCCAGCACTGGCTCTACGCCATCCTTCTCACACTATTCTGCCTACTAGGCATCTCTCTTTGCTGCCCCCCAATAAACTTCCTGTCACCAAACATTTTTTATTTATATTATATTTATTCTGAATTTTGATTGTTCATTTATCTCTTTATTTATAGTTGGTTTTATTCTTTATGTTCAGTTTACTCCTATAAAATCATATATTTTTTATGCTGTGTATCTAGATCCAGAACACAGTTATTTTTAGTACCCAAACACAGCCCCTTGTGAAAATATTGACAGCAATTTGGTGATCAGCTAAATTTGAATTAGAAAATATAGGTTAATTGTGTTTAGATAAAGTTGTTACTGATTCAAATTCAAAACCTTAATGATAAACTTTAAGCCAATCAGGAGCCAAGTGATAAAGTGATTGTTGTGACATAAAGGGTCATTCAATAATTCTTTGGTGCATGTGTGCTAATTAATCTGATTGGCTGTTTGTTTTGTCATTGAGCGCCATTGCCGCTGTGGCAAGTTATTGATGGACTAGTGCTAACCCAGCAGCTGATTGGGCACTAGTCCATTAACAACTTGCCACAGCAGCAATGGCGCACAATGACAAAACACCCAGTCAATCAGATTAACTAGCGCACATGCACCAAAAAATTATTGAATGACCCTTTATGTCACAACAATCACTTATCACTTGGATCCTGATTGGCTTAAAGTTTATCATTAAGGTTTTGAATTTGAATCAGTAACAACTTTATCTAAACACAATTAACCTATATTTTCTAATTCAAATTTAGCTGATCACCAAATTGCTGTTAATATTTTCACAAGGGGCTGTGTTTGGGTACTAAAAATAATATGGCAACTAAGGAAACAATACTAAAACAAAGCAAACAACACATTTTGAGATAAGCGTAAAACATATACATAATGGGTAAAAAGATGAGATATTGTAAATGGGAAAACAAACAGAGATAAACAAAGAGGCAATTATATCAGAATAACACAGAGTTTATTGGGATGAAAGCTATAAAAACATATGGAAAGGTTAGTAAAAAATCAATGAGAGAACTCAAAAAGCTACTAAAAGACTTTGACTCAGCAATTGCTGAAATCAAGGAAATTGACCACAAGGTCAAAGAAAAAGTAAAGTCTGCCGTCCTCAAAGGGGACAAAATAGACAAAGTGTCTGCAAAGGCCCCAATGACCAAAATACCAGACACCCCTGAGAAGACAATTGAGCGCCTACTCAACATTCAGAAGACAGTGGTAAAGGGCCTATAATTTAAGGCATACAATCTTTCTGTGATGTTCATCTGGGTTGAGGACCCCAAGATGTATGCACATCTCAAGCCATTAAAGCACACCAAGAAATAGGATACTGAATTGCCAGCACAATTGCTTGCACCAGAATAGCTAAGCCTGCTGAAGCCGCCAGCAAAGAAGAAACACAAGAAGATAATCTAAAAAGAAAATTAAAATAAAATTCAAAAATTCTTACCAGTTTTTTTAGAGAACATCAATGGCAAAATCTTCCAGGTCCTGGTCCCCTTTGTCCCTTCCACGTTCTATGCCAACTACGCCAATCATGTGGCAAGGCAGCTGTTTCTGTCCCCCCTGTCTTGCGGGAGCTGGAAGACCACATTTATGGGTCATTTCCAATGTCACAGGAGGCATTGGCTGAGATTACACATGCCAAGGGGCATCTGAGTGGGCAGTTACTGCCTACAAGAATGTCCAACTGGTCTACCTGGACCTGGTATCCCTCAGTGGAGTTTACTGTGTAAACTCTATTGAGCTTGTTTGGGACGTCCTGGCAACGCTTCATTCAAGAACATACCGGAGATGAGCTGAGCCCATGCGGCTGCTTGCTTCTGCTTCCCGGTGGAGAACACCATATCTTACCTGTTGGAGAACTTTGGGCATGCGGTGGGTAAATCGGCTGTTGCAGACACAACAGCCGTCAAGAAGACCAAAATCCTCTTTGCCAACTTCAGGCTGGCCTGGAGCACTGAAAAGACGGGGGTCCCTGTAGCCATGGAGCTGAACTTCTCAAAGACAAAGCATGAAAAGAAAATTAGTGCTGTCTTTAACAAACTGTGTGAATTTACAGAAGCCTTTGCTGGGCAAAGGCTTCATCTGGTTGTTTACCTGGGGTTCTTGTTCTACTTTAGGATGGGGGCTAAGGTTGAGAACCTTGACGTGGTCCTCCTAGGAATTGACAAGGCCAGGCTCTCCCTGGACCGGAAGAAGGCCCCCCGGGTTACGACTCAGTTGACCATGTTATCTAGGACGCCCTGGTCCTGGCTGGAATTTACAGGTCTGCAGCCCTGCATGAAAAGCTGCTGTTTCACTCCCACCTGACCCTACTGCCTTTCACCAGCAGGCAGGAGTATTTCAATCAGGGTGTATCCACTGTATACGGTGTGGCAGTGGAGGTTGTGCACCACCTCCATTGCTGGGTGGGTACATACCAAAGAACTCACTACAGGTGCTCTTAATAAATTCTCTCTTTCAATGAATTTCATTACAATTTATATTATTTTTATTATACTATTTTTTTAATTCTTATTTTAGAAAACAAGTTTTGTAAAAAAAAATCCCAGAGAAGGTCTTCATAAAAGCATAAATATATTTAATTTAATAAAATTTACTTCTATTGTGTACACTTTACATTCAACTTTTTTTAACTTGATTTTTATATTTATTTGATAAGAGTTATATAAATATATTTGCATAATCCAGTATCAAGTGGTTGGGATAGCCTCAGATGCTATAATAAAATAATAAATATAAAATAAATACATTACAAACCTTCATTGATGGTCCCGCTGAATGTGATTGTGGGCTTAGAAGCTTCTAAATATAAAATGATAATTAATAAATCCTAAATAGTAAATTTGAGAATATAAAAAATTGACACACTAAGCCTTTAATTGATTGGCTGTTTGGCAAGACACGCAGGGATGAACAAATCAGCGTGGCCATAGAATTTGGCCACAGTCTCAGCTGGGAGGGTGTGGATCCCGGCCTGCAGCAAATCAAAGAAGTCCTTGGTCCCAGTTGGGGTCCCTTGCTTGACAACTTGCTTGAGCCACCCAAAAACTTCCTCAATGGGATTCAGGAAGGGCAAATAGGCAGGGAGGAAGAGAAGGTGTAAATTTGCTGTGGCCAATTGGTGGGGGCCCACTGCAATGCTAGTGTCAATCATTGGGAATTCCTCAAGAATATCAGCCACTTTATGGAGACCAATGTTGTCCAGCACAATTACATTGGTGAAGCCCAGGCTTGTGTGCCTCAAGTGCTCCTTGACCAATCAGAGGCATGCTAGAAAAGTACAGCTGTTGTGGGAGCCTAGAATCATTTGATAGAGCTCAACCCCCTTTGGATCAAGGAGAGCCACCATTGAATAGGATGTGGTGCAGACTGCAGCACGCCAAGCTACCCTGTCATTGGAGCCTTTTGGGACATACCCATACACATTGCACATAGACAAGGCAAATGCCAATTTTTCAATATAGCAGAATTTCATTGTACCTTTGTTTTTGAGTGCAGTGTAGGCCTCAGTGTATTTTTCCAGGTCTCAATGTTGGTTGGGCTATTCCAATTGTACAGAGATACCCCAAGCTTTTTCCAGCAAAAGTGCATTTCCTTCACCAGATGGTAATAAAAGGAAATTGAGGCCACTAACATGGCTTCAAATATCTTTTTGTAAAATTTCCAAATGTAATACCAGGATTAAGCAGAACAATTAATCCTAACCAAAGTAGCCCAAGATAAATGGCCTGAGACAACATCAAAGAATCTCCAGAATAAAATTCTGGACATTGGGAGGCAACACAATTTTCAGTTTCAAGAATGGGGGAGGAGCTGAAAAATTGGTTGGTGCAAAATTAACATTGGGCGGCACCGACGACAAAGTTCCAACTGCAGGACCCCATCTTCCAGAAATGATTCTGTTGAGAATCAGATTGTACAGAATATAATGTAAAAACCCAACCACAGGATGCATTTTGAAAAGTAAATTAGAACTTGGGATAAATGATTTTTATTGAGTAAAATTTTGGGAGGACTCAACTCTTAGAGTTGAAACAGTGAAAATTATTCAATATTTATCAGAAAAATTGACTAAGCAATACCACCTGAGTCTTGACCTCCTATTCCTTCCACATTGTCAAGTAAGTATCTGGTCCAGGTTGCAAAGAACCCTTGTGTGACTAGTTTCTGACGACCATGCTGATTGACAAGCTCATATTGGGTGACCCTCAAATTACGCCAATTTTTCAATGTCAATTTGCAAGGGGGAACCAATTTCAACTGACAGACTGGAGCAGCCGTAACCCATTTCCAATCAACTGTTTGATTTTAATCCGTTAACTTGGTCAATTTTGATAAAAGTTTCCCAGCTTTTTGAGCCTTCTTGCTTAGGCGGATAATACCTGGCATGATGGAACCTACCGTGACAGGTAACACACACAAGGATTTCTCCGCAGCAAGGACTTGGCCAGTCTCAATGAAGGTGTTGAATGTCTTGGAGGCGTACTTGGGATCCACCCACACAAGAGCCGCAGCTTCCTTATAGTCACCAGATTCCTGCATTAGCTTGAGAAGGATGATGCGCTTTATATTAGGAATGCGCTTCTGAGCGGGCTTTGTGAGTTCAGATGAGCCAGGATCCTGATTGGTGACAGGCTTGCAAGGCATGGGTACCTTGGTGTAGAACACAGCAACTTTCTTTAACACTAACTTCCCCTCTGTGGTTCTATAGAACTTGGGCTTGTTGCTGTCTTCTTGGTTGCCATCACTGATGTAAGGCTTGTAGATAGTGTTAAGCACAGGCTTAACCTTCTCCATCATGGCTGACAGGACCAACTATTGGAGGTACACAGCGTCAAACACATACAAAGTAAGTTCTACCTCCTTGTTTCTAACTTTTTTGGTAGTGGTGACCTTGGTGGGCTTCCAGGTCAGCTTGGGGACCCAAGGGTTGATGCTTCACACCCTAGCAGCTTGTGCTCCTTGAACCGGCTGTGTCAGTGCAGAGTCACTATTGAACTTTCCTCTCTCATCTCCCTTCTGAGTAGGCACTTGGGTTGCACTAACTCTGTTCCTTGACCCGCGGGGGCAACTGCAACTGCGGCGCACAACAGGTGCATTGTTACTCTGTTGTTGTGTTCCTTCCATTTAAAATTTAATAAAATACTAAATAAAACTTAATTAAGTTATACACTGGTTTTTAATTTTTGCCTTTTATCTGAATATGGTTATTTAATTAGAATTTATCCCACCCAATATCCCAATTATAGGTCTTTTATTTCTTAATTAGTTGTTTTTGGTTTTAAAACGCCCTTTTAGAATACCCAAAATAATTCACCCATTTTCCAAGATTTTATGCCATATTTAAGCACCCAACACAATATTTTTAAAATTTACGTCTTGTATTGTGTGTCTTATTTTAGATACTTTGGTATCATTCTTGATTACAATCCATTGCACACAACATTTGAGGGATTTTGTTTACATAGTGAGCTGCTATTGTGTTTTGGTTTTGGTTTTGGTTTGAGTTTTGACTCACCATGCTTGGGTGTATTTTGTCACAAATTCACATAGTAAACATATGTACACCAAAAGTCAACTCACACCATTTTGTTTATGAATCAGTGTATTTTGGATTTTATTTTGAATAGTCTTGCTTGGCATGTGAGCACTTCTTTGCTGTGTTGACCCATTTTGTACATTAACGCCAAAGATCCCTGTTAACAGAGTGTATATTTTAACCTGATAGTTGGAATTTGCTTAAATCTGAAATCATTTTGTTCAAATCTGAGTTATTTTCAGTTGTCACCATAGCTTTTAAAACTACAGTACATGTTCTTAATTTTGTCCTGAAGGCTAACCTAAGGCTAGCTTCAAACCTCAAATCTTTTGTTATAAATATTTACTGATGTGTCCTCCTGGATGTCATCCTCAGGAGCCAAACACAACGCACCCAACACCTCATTAATGTCATGATGACAGAACAGTTCCACTAGAATGAAAAACGCCCTCTCATCTCACCTGAGGGTGTCTTTCCTTTGAATAAAAAGAACTGTGACTTTACAACAGTTACTGTTAAGTATTTAGCCAAATAAATACTCTGAGAGATATATAAAGCTATTATGTTTTTGTTGTTTACTTCATGTAAGTAGGGTTGAATGGAATCCTTCAGATAAAGATTCCTGGAAACTTGGTATCTATATTTAATAAAAGAATATAATATGGGTTTTAGTTAGGCCATACTAACTGGCAAGATTGAGGCAAGATTGGCTGAATCAATCTTGGGTACTAGGTGTCTTGCAAACATTTTAATTAACTATGAAGGTTAAATAAAAACATATCCACAAATATGATTAATGAGGATTTAGTTATTGGGCCAAAATGGGCTTGACTGTGTCAAGTAAAGACTGGGTGTCTTTAAATCAAGTTGATTAACCGTGTAGGTTAGTCAATATAATTGACCAGGGGTCAATTAACCAACGTAAACCAAATACATGCAAGGGTGCATGGCTATTCAGGTTTGATTGGCTTTTTCCCAGTTGGAACATTGATAGCTGGGTTTTGGAATATGTAGGTTCCATAGGGATTTGGTGCCAGGATCTGAGGAAGTTTCATGCCAAATCAATACATTGAAACAAAAGGGGACATGTGATTCCTTTTTATTCTAGGTATGTTATCATAGTTTGAGAAATGCGGGGATCTTTTAGGTAAAGATCCCGGTTTGGATGACAGGAATATGTCATAGATCACATGATGAATCAAAAGTCAATTTGGGGACCAGAGGGGTTTTCAGCCAATTATGCCCCAAATGGTATATAAGCAAAAACAGCTCAATTCTAGTAAAGATATAATATCAATTTCAATGCTTTCCCCTCAATCACTTTTTCAATTATTATGTCTTCTTTGTTTTCTTTTGAAAGGGAAAAATTTGGAGTACTTTGGGTGGAAACAAAAGCGGCCAGAAAAGAAGTTCCTACAAGTTTGCTGGAGGAAGCTTGGGAAAATCTGTAGGTCACTAAGACTGTGCCTAAGGATTCTTTGGTAGAAGTCAAAGCAGTGTACAAAAAATTATATTCTGATTATTTTGTCAAAGAAGGAATCCCTGCCCAAGGAAATCAAATCTATTCATGGAATTCATGGAACTTGCTGGTAGGATTTGACAAAATTTTACAACAGGTGAAAGTCATGACAAACCGTGAGATTGAGGCTTTAAGAGCAAGAGAGGAAAATATTGTTAAGATCATGGCTCAATGGCGGGATGAGAATAAAGTTCTATCCCAGAAAATTGCCTCCCTGGAGGCAAAGCTCATTGAAGCTTTGTCCCAGGAAGGTTTCAGCAGTAAGAGTCAGCAAGGGCAGGATAATGGTAAGTTGGACTGGTTGGACCTGGATTCTTCACATTAACGTTACTCCAATGCCTCAGAATCTTGATGTCTTTCCTGTTGAATCTGAAACTGAGACAGTTATACCTTATCAATGTCCAGAATTCTTGGTGAAGACACTAAAATCCTTTCTCAAGCCATATATCTAGGGCTCCTTTGGTTGGGTTTAATCATTTTTTAAACCCCAGTGTTTCTTTTGGAAATTTTACAAACAGCATTTGAAGCTTTGGTGGTAGTTAATATCAAATCTATGTGGATTTTGGTGGTTATTCCCCACCAAATGGAGACCTCTTCTTACTATCTGTCAATTTCCATCACAATCAAAATCTTGAGATAAAGAGCAAGAAGGAGCTCTTTGAAAAGTACCTCAACAATGGCAAAGGAAAAGTGCCGCTCTGCTGTAAACCAGCTAGCTACCTTGGCTTTTGTGAAGCCTGAGCATACTGGGCTTGGCTTTGAGGCCATCCAGGATGACACTTTTGTCAAAAAGAACTCCATATTTTCAAGGGTTATATTGAGTACTTTGAAAATTAGTGGGTAGGTAATAAGGTGACTATCAGGAGAGGGAAGAGTCGGGCTACTGCAGCCTAGAACTGCTAAAGTGCCTGCCTGAATGGGGAGATGAATACAACTTCCAGTCTGGAGGTGTGGCACAAGCACCTGAAGACAAAGTTTGGGGCCAACCCCAAATTCAACAAATTCTTCCTGATGCTGCAGGAGGAGCAAGCTTGGAATGTCTCTAAGTTCCAGGACCTGGCCAACCATGTGGCCCCAAAGAAGAAGAAGAAGAAGTCAAAGGAGCAGAACTACCAGGAGGATGTTCTGAAGGTAGTCAAGAAGAAGCCTAAGGTGGCAGAAATTAAGAAGTGCCTCATGGACATGGCTACTGACCTTGCTAGTGGCTTCAATTAGCCCAATAAATCTTGCTTTGTCTGTATATTTTTTATTTTTAAACTTTTAATTTTTTACTTTATTTAAATAGCACTAATATTTTTAAATGCACATGGTAAGTTTCAGCTATAGTTTCAAGGTGGCGGTATAAGAAATATGTTATATTTTGTTAATTTATCTGTAAAGTATGAGATATTTTCAGTTGTGCTTATAAAAGTATAATAAATAAAAATTAGAATTTACTAATATTTTGTAGCTGCTACAATATTTTATTTATATCTATTTTTGGTTCATTAGGACTTTAGTTTTTATAGTAAAGAGTGTAATTTACATAGTAAATTTAAAATACTTGCTTATATCTCTTTATTCTCATTAGTTATGGTAAGTTTTTATTACATTTTGAACTCTTTGGGGTCATTTTAGTATAATGTTAGTTTCAATTATTTTTTATATTAAAAATGTTCATGGTAAAGTATGCTGTTATTTAAAAAAGTGTCAACATCCAGAAGATAACATTATAAGAAACAAATTTGCACTTTACTATAGTATCAATATGGTCACTGTTGCTGTGGCTATCCAGAGAATCAGCTGCAGAACTTAATTATTTGGAGGTATTTGGGAAGTGAAGTTGGTTAATTTGCACCTTAAAGCTCAAGATGAAAACTTGGGTAAGTAAAACAGTAGTAGTGCATGAGGTATTCTTGCTTCAGATGACCTAAGTAGAGGTCACTGATGTTGTGTCAAGCCCTGCCCCAAAGGGTAGGCTCTTTAAATTATTGTATTTATTGTTTTTGCTTGATTTTCTTCCTACTTTAAATTTAAAGATATGGAATTTGAATTAAGAGTTAATATTTAAGTATTTTAATCTAATTACCTGGGTTTTACGTTGATTCACGTTTGAGTCATTGTCGTTGTGGTCTTCAGCCTTTCCCACTATTCAATAGCTTTATATTTTATATTTTAAGTTAGAAAATTCTTAAATTTAAATTACCTTTTTGAAACTCCCGTTACGTAGTTGCTGGCTCTTCCCCAGCTTACGTTGCTGATCTCCAGCTGCTCTGTGCTTCAGTTCTGCTTCTACTCCAGGTTTTCTGTCAGTTATCTCCAGTTGCTCCTTCTCTTGGTTGTTTCCCCTATGCCTATCATTTACTCAACTGGCAAAGAATTTTCTATAAATAAAGAGCTTGTGAAGAGTAGGTTTTAAGCCAAAATTCTAAGTAATTTCTACCCTTCTAATATTTACCAAATTTTAAACTTAAAATCTTATTTTTTTAGAAATTTATACATTTTTATTGAAATTCTTTTTTAAAGTTTAGTCTTTCTTTTCTCCTACAAATGGAGCTTGTAAAACAACAAGCCTTAGGCTTGTTGTATCCATTATTTTCCCTTAAGGAATCTTTCAATAGTTATATGTATCAATTTACTGATAGAGAATATCCTAATATTGACATTCCATTAGTTACAAAATTTTCACTATTAAACACCTTATTTTATCTTCTTTGCTTAGGATTCTTAAATTCAATTACTCCTTTTGTGACCCAATATAGGTTTTTAGCAGGGTTCTGTAAGATTATTTTACAGACAGTTCCTACGTTTTTATACCTTTTAAATTTGAATCCTAATGCCTTGCACACTCTAGTTTATAACCTTGCGCCATTATGGGCAAGACCTTACATGTTGGTTTATCTGAATGAAATGTACTTGTGGAGACTTAGCACTAAGAGTCTGAGTGGTTTTGTTTATGTGAACATTATATAATGATAATACAAGGTAGAGGTTGCTGATGAAGGCTTAATAGCAGGCTTGATAGCTATGCTAGGTTCTATGCTGGTAGGTTAAGTTTGAAAAGGTTTGAAGGAAATGTTGAAGACAGTGCTCCTATGTTTTTCCAAAGCATTTTTCTGAGGAAGCACAAGCTGAAAATTTTTACTTTTATTTTGCTAAAGTAGCAAAATCAAGGAGGAATGTTAAGTAAATTGTAGGAAAGAGGTTTTCTTAGTAATTTTCTATAATAGATGAAGGTATTTTACTATGAGAGCAGGATACAAAGCTTTTTTGGTGAGACATTTGCAATTGATTTTACTATGAGAGTAAAGATCTGGGCAAAAAGCTGAAGATCAAGAAGAACAATTTAAACAGTATTCTACTATTTAAATTAGTTGAGGTTGAACACAGGGAATATTGGTGCTATAATAGGTAACTGGTTAATGCTTTGGTGTGCAAATTGTTAATACTTCAAGCAGTTTGAGCAGTGTGAATTGATTTCCCATTTGAATTGTGGTGGAACTTTATAAATGATGAAGTTTTGGACGTTGCAATCATTGGTTGAGTTGGAGGCTTGTTTACTGAAGTGCCTATTAAGTCATCCCATGATGGATCTAACAGCATATCCTCTCCCAATTACCTCAACGTGACAGGATCTCATATTTCCTAGTGAGGAATAAGGCCCATTTACAACAAAGATCCCAACAATAACCTTTATCCAGAATATTATTAGGCTCTAAACAGATCAATGTCCATATTCTAACCCCTTGGTTGCCCAATGGCTTCCCCCATGGCATAAGGATCCCCAATCTTATCAATAAAAATCATATTATTCCTAGTCCCTTTTATGTTCTTTTCTTGGACTATTGTCTTTTTCAACCCAAATTCTGAGCCTTAGTTGGTTCAGTTGCAATACTTTGAAATTGAAACCAAAACCAATTGCAAAGTTTGCAAGTAAAACTTAAATTCCCTCATCCATCCCATTTGAATAAGCAATCCTTCACCACAAAAATAGAATATCTGGAGTTTAACATTTCAAAGCGTGAAAAATCCAAATTTTTGTGCAAATTTGGATCTGGTATCACAGTGATAAAAAAGGAATATACATTTATTTTTATAATAATGATTTCCACTCAAAAAGCAGTGAAATCTGATAATTTTTTAAAAAGCATTGCCAGGAGCAGCGCTGAGCAATTGAAGTAAGTACAACCAATTTTTTCTTGTAGGTTGCTTTGGCCAAGCCCCAGGCATAGGGCTGCAGCGTCCCACCTCCAGACAAAGATCTTCTTTTTTCCGTCATTCCAGAAGATCAGATTTAAAATCAGCTTTAAATAAAAAATATATTGTCTTCCACATTTTCAGAAACTTTGGACAGAATCCAGGTTTTGTCCGGGGGTGGGACGCCGCAGCCCTACCCAGGCATACTTGGCCAATTTCTAGCTGAGTCACTCAGTTCAAATATTTGGGTCATTATTTTAGGGATTAGGCCATTTTCTAATGCACATGCTGCTCAAGTCGCAGCATAGCACAGTTTGATTTTGAAAAAGTAACTAATTACATATTTTATATTTAAAACATTAATAACCCAATGAAAAATTAATATTTTTTCACACTGTAAACTATCAAAATGATGCTAAGAATCTTATCTTTCTATTGGTGGAAAGATTTTATTGTGTATATTATATGCTCAATACAAAAGAAAAAGTAATTTAAAAGAGTATAATCCAGATTTTATTATATTATTATATCTAATGATATAAAGTAGATCACTTCAAAGCTAAAAAATACTCTTTTTTAATATACAACAGCTTTTTTTATTTGAAAAAATTAAAGATAAGATTGAGAGCTTTATTTTTGCATTTTTTTTATTTAAAAAGCTCAATTATTTAGGATTTTATGATAGTTTGAAGTTAGGGTGTTTTTATCACTGTTTAGATTGATTTTAAGGTTCAAGTGAGCTTCAAACCTCAAATTAAGCATTCTTTAAATGGAATTCTTTAATATTTTATCATTTTAAAAATATGCGGAAGAGTTACAATTAACTGAATACATCATTTTAATTGATTTGCATTGATTACAAAGAGGATATGATGTAATAATAATGTTTAGCTGCTTCACATGTATCACTTGTGCATGAAAACTGGGTATTTAATCAATTCTGCAAACATAAATTCAAGTTCAAACTATAATAAAAGCTATCACACCATTTCTTTCAGAATGGTGTCATTTAGCTTGGTATATAAGAGCTAAAGCACCACAAATCTTCTAATCCAAAAGACCCCATTCAAAGGCCACATTCTGATCATAACTACTCCAACATTAAGGCACATTTCAGAGATCTGACCTAATTACAGATTCAAAATACTACCATGTCCTCAGTTAAATTTACTTCTGCCATGCTACCCTTTTTTTCCTTGGGAGCTTCAACAAAAAGAGAGAGAATTGCAATGTTAAAAAAGGCATTCCTCTTTATTGCTGGTGATAATCTTGATAATTTCATCAAGCACTTCCTTACTCAAACTGAATTTGGGAAAGCTCAGTTCCTGCCAACTATTTGAATTCAAAAAGACAATGAGTTCATTGAAAACTTAAAGGATCTCATGAAATCTTCTCCCCAAAAACATCTCCCAGCCTTGCGATCTCTGGTTACTTCCAGTTACTCTTTAAAAGAGCTTAATGATATGGGTTTTAATATAACCAAAAGTGAGTTTGAATACTCAAGAAAAATAAATAAAAATAAAAATGTAAGTTTAAACAAAAAAAGCCAAAAAAATAATAACTATTCCTTAAAAAAAGAAATAACTAAAAAAATAATTAAAAAATTGCTGGAAAATTCTTTTGAAACAAGCCAGTTTACAAAAAAAGTGCCTGAAAAATTTATAAAGATATAGAAAAAGAGATGAGTAATTACTCAACTGAAATTAAATACTCTCTACTTAAAACAAAAAAAGAAATATATGAAAATATGAAAATAAAAAATGAAATTTTGGTTTCAATTTCTACTTACTATAAATTAATCCCTAAAAATAAAAATAAAAAGTAAAAAACAAACTGATATGTGCAATATTTGTAATTTAAAAAATTCACTAGAAAAAAAGAAGGAAGAATGTGAAAGTAAAAACTTGCCATTACCAGAATCTATAGACAATGACTTAAAGACTATTAATCAGCACCAAGACTTTTATGTTCATCAAAATTGTGAATATAAAAAAGATATTAATGAATTAGATGATGAGTCTTGTGTTGCAGTTATAGATTATAAAGAAAACTTAAAGGTTGGAGGTGGTCCAATTGAGACCAATAATTGTTTTTATTCAAAAAAACCAATCTCATTATTAGGGTTTGCATTAGTTTTTAAGAAAAACAATAAAATTAAATATGAATATCATGATTTTTTGTCTCAAATATTATCACATGATTCTTTTTTTTCAGGTGAGTGTTTTATAAAACTTCTTAAATTAGATAGATTTAAAAAATAAAAAATATATGAACTGATAATGGAAATCATTTTAGATCATATGAATTTTTATATTACTTATTTAAAGAGGCACCTAAATATATTAAGGGTTCTATAAAATATAATCGTTTTGTGGAATGTCATGGAAAAACCATTGTTGATGGTCACTTTGGTGTAATATCAAAAACATTAAAAGAGAAAGAAAATCATTTTTATATTAAGAATATAAATGATATTAAAAATATTTTTGAGCAAGAAGAAAAAAGAAAAGAGTTATATAAATCAGCGCTATCAGGCTCAAATATTTCTCAAAAGTCATTCTTTTATATTTATAAGAGAAAAGTTAGGCCTATAAGGAAAGAGCTCAAAGTTAAAAATCTGCACATTAATCTTTCATATTTGATGAAAAATGGGAAGTTGTATACTTCACCTTTAACATTTGAAAGTTTCTCAGAATATTCTGAGATAACTTATTATTTGAAATCACATGATGATACCAGAGAAACAAAAATATCAGAAGATGCTAGTGGTGCACTAGGGCAAGTTCATGAAGTAGGGCAGCTTACTAGAGGGTGTATTTTAAATAGAGTTATCAGTCTTTCAAAAACAACAACATTTTTTTCTGAAACAAACTAAGAATATTTATGATGAGCCAAAGATAGGGTAATAGCATTTATAGCTTTGGGGCTGCTATTACTCTCTCATGCAACTCATCATAAATATTTTTAGTTTGTAGTTTGTAGTAGCACTTAAGATATTTTCAGTAATACTATAAGTTGCAATTTTCAATTCTAAAATTGATGATTTATTTTTAAAAAAATCATCTAGGCCCAAGATCAATTAAAGTTTTGGAATTTGTTGATTGTATTTTAAGCTTTCTGAATAATTTGAATATGAATAATGCGATTAAGTTATAAAAGAATAAATCTGGCGCCTAGGCATAACAAGAAAAATAATGACCCATTTGTTAACACTTTTAAATAAAGTAATTCCGTTTTGGCCGTAGCGGCCCAGAGCCAGAAGTTAGCCGAAGCATCCTTGTTTACAAGTAGTATTGTGGCTGGATTTCTGTACTTTTTTGGGTCTCACTTTCGATTTCCGTACTCTCGATCTTAAGGAGTTGCCACTGGCTTGTTGGCAAGACTTCTCGAGTCCAGATAAACGGTTGGTTATTTATTTATATTATAGTGCCTTGTTTAAGACAATCCCAATAAAATCAAGAATATCGCAAGTAAAGTATAGTATCCAAGTTTTATCAAGTAGTTTAAAAGTGGGTTTAATTCCTGAATTTTTTTAGTTCCGACAATAGCCTTAATTTTTCTATTATGGAAAAGGCTTCCTGAGGAGTTTGAAATTTCTTTAACACTTTAAGTCTTGGGAAAGATAAAACCACACGAGCCCACTTCCTTGTTTTTTAAATGAGTTCCTTATATCTAACCTTAAATTAAATTTACAGAAACATCTGGGAGTGGTAAAGTTTCATAAAATCAAGATGTCTTCGAGAAACCAGGCTTATCGTCAAAAACATTATGAAAATAAACCGTACAAGCGCAAATCGGAGGCTGCCCCTGTCATCGATTTAGGGGCTCATCTTGCTGCTGGAGCTAAAAAAGAATTGTCTGATAAAGTTGTAGCTATGAAGGTATAGAATGCTACCTGAGCACCCTTGGCTCATCAGGTTTCTACTTCCGCTATCTTATTGATGTAAAATAATTTTAGTTCATGCAACGGTCTGTTGTCAAAGAAACGCAGGAAAAAGAAACAATTGAAGCAAAAAAACAGATTGCTGAGTCGCATTGGGTCGTGAAATATTCTACTCTACCCATAGAAAAGCCGTAAGTTTCAACTCAGAAGTACTCTAAATCCTTCAGTAAAATTAGGGTTGCGTATGAGCCCGGATACTTTTCCTGGGGATCAGCTGACACTCATGTTGCTGGTGGCCGTAAATCTTATAAGGAATTCAATACTACTGTAGAAGTAAGTTGGGGGTTTAAACTAAAAGGTTTAATCAAATTATTATCTCCTTTGTTGTTATGTAGAGGTCTTTCTAACACTTTAATTAAATTTATTTTTAGAATCTTGAAAGACAAAGAAAAGAAGAATTAGCTGCCTTGGAAATGCAGCAATCTGTTCAAGCTCTTCATATCACCGATGAAGATATGGCTTTACACATGAGTAAAAAAATACGCCAAAGTTCACCGTCTGAGTAATTAATAGATTTAAATTGCTAAGCAAATCTAAATCTTTACTCTTCTTCGACTATAGAGAACTAAGATAGCTGTCTGTATTTCAGTCTGCTTACTTTGAAGTTTGATACTGTCATAAAAAACCAAGTTATCATAATAAACAATTTTTAGATGGTAAGACTTAAATATTATGGAATCTTTTACATTACTCTTCTTAATTTCACTTCTCAGCGTTAAGATTACAGAGTTCATAGTGAAAATAAGTATCTTTATTTATTATCATACATATCTTAGTCTTTAGTTGAATTAGAGGTTAATTATAGGAGTGAACATTCATTTTGGGCTTTTTTTGTATTTAGTTTCGATATTTTTAGTGCTTCCAAGGCGTACAGGAGTTTTTACAGCCATGGTGCTAAGCAAAAATTAATTCAGGTCTAAACGAAATGAACTTAGATTCAAACAAAATCTAAGTATCAGTGTAAAACATAATTTCTGTTAACAGGGATTTGGGTGTCAATAGGCAAAATGACCCAACAAAAAACTCAAACAAAAAAACAAAATAATTGAGGTACAGTACGAAATGCATGGAATCACAAACAAAATGATTTCAGTATACATGTGTTTACTGTATAAACTGGTGACAAAATACACTCAGGTGCAGCGAGTCCAAGCTCAAACCAAAAACAAAGCACAATGGCAACTCAACCACCAAATGAAATCTCTCAGTTGTTGTACAAAGTAAGCAGTACACTAGCATGGTACAGTAGTTTTAAAAGCTATGGTGACAAGCGAAAATACTTCAGATTTAAACAAACAGATTTCAGATTTAAACGAAATCTAAGTCGCGTGAGATTCAGGATTCAATTAATTTAAATATTTTTGGTTAATAAATGAACTGTTAAACCAAAAACAAAATTTCACTAACCCATTATACAAAATTAAAGCAAACATCAAGCGGTGTAGTTCAAACCACAAATGAAATGAACTGATACAACAAGTGAAATGGATGGATGCTATTCCAGAGTATATTATAATCCAAGCAGGATTCATATGAGGCACCAACATAAGGACCAAAATGAAACAAAATTTGAGCAATCTAGAAGCAAGATTCCACAAGCACAAAACAAAATGAACTCACACAAGATGTGTAGTATGAGCAGCCTAAAATAGAAAAATAACAGTATAACAGCCAATCAACAGCTATCCAATTTAGGAACATAGGCATTTTATCCATTTTCATGGCTCCAGATTTGTATGAAAAGGTTTTGAGAACCTTCCAAATATGGACTTGAGATTACAATAAAAATAAATCTTTTTTTTAAAAATTTCTACTTTTAGTGATTTTATCCTAGGTTTTTTACAATGGTTTTTATAAGCAATATATTTGACGGTGCCAGCAGCCAAGCCAGCTTCAATGGAGGCAAGGCTCAGAATGTGGAGGCACCTGTTTACACCCAAGCCTTTGAGGCGGGTAACGAGAAAGCTGACCTGTATCTGACCACCGACCCCTATGGCTTTGACTTGTTTGAGAGTCACTTAATGTCTAGCTCTGCCCCTGCTCCCGTACCCACCCCCGCACAACCTGCCCACCAACCAACCAATCAGGATGGCAACCTTGATTTGGAACAACTTCCTGCCACCAGCCAACCTGCCCCACTACAGCCAATCAGGCTTCAGCTCCCCCGGCCCAGCGCCCCAAGCGACAAATCATCACCGCCCAAATTCTTCAGGGAATTGTGGCACTGAATCTACAGGGTCTGTCCTGGGAACAGATTGCCGCCCAGTTGCAATTTACCCAAGTTACAATAATGCAGGGATTCAACAACCTGATGAATAAGGGAAATCTGATTAGGACGGCCAAGAAGCCAAAGAAGGCCACAGAGTCACAGATCAATGAGGCATACCCAATAGTGCTTGACCTCCTCCAGCGGGACCCCAAGCTTCCCTTGAATCAGGTCCGGAAGCAACTTGTGCACCATGGCATTTGGGTGTCTGAGCGCATGGTGCAGCTCTGGATGCACGGAAAGGTGGCTTCAATTAGGGTTCTTACAAATTTTGCTGGCGACCAATGGGATGGCGCTGAGGATTCCCCATATGATATTAACATCAAATTAACCCTGGTCAGATGCTTGACAAGTCTAACAGATGACATCATGTTTGTCTTGTACTGCAAGTTATCAATTGCATTTGACAATTTCAGTGAGCAAAGAAAAGCCGCCATCAAGAATGGAAGGAAAAAGGTCAAGAAGGGGACATTCATTGGTGCATTTCTGGCTGTTTCAGCCAAGGGTTTTGTCTACTATCAGAAAAACCCTGATTTCATCAATGGGTACTCATACAGCCACATCCTCGGCAGATTGCTTGACTCCTGGGGTAGCTCAAATTCCACTCACCGGGTTTTCTTGAGCCACCAGATGAAGGGTAGCTCCACCGCCCTTGAGGCCATCCAGGGACGCGGGCACCAGGCCTCAGTCTACCCAGCTGGTCATGCCGACGTCCATCTGGCAGATGTTGTGTTCTTTAATATTGGAGATACACTCCGGGAGCACCACCCTCAGGCTTTCAATGACCTCTATCTTGGGGTCCTTGATCACAATTTTCTCTTTGGTCACCAAATGATGGCTGACTTGTTTTTGCAAATGGTTTCCCATGTGAACATGGGCAACCAATCACGCAAGGATAAGCGCCTCCCACCCCGTGCCATAGCCACCTACCAGCCCATCCAGCCAATGACTGATGAGGAGTACAATGTGCGGTATATGGCAGCCATCACGCGCAATCCTCCTGCCTCCACCCCCCATCCGCAAACCCAACCTATCCAATCCCAGACCCCCCAGGCCAGCACTGCCTCTACATCTTTGTTCCCGCGCCATTCTGCCTACTAGGCATCACTCTTCCCTGCCTTAATAAACCCCTTGGTTCCAAAAAATTTCTATTTATATTATCTTTATTTTGAATTTCAATTGTTTGTGTTCTCTTTGTTTATAGTTGGCTATATTCTTTATGTTCAGCTTATTCTATAAAATCATATATTTACTATGTTGTGTATCTAGATCCTGAACACAGTTATTTTTAGCACTTAAACACATCCCCTTGTGAAAATATTAACAACAATTTGGTGATCAACTGAATTTAAATTAGAAAATTATAGGTTAATTGTATTTAGATAAAGCTGTTACTGATCTGAATTCAAAACCTTAATGATAAACTTTAAGCCAATCAGAAATCAAGTGATAAAGTGATTGTTGTGACATAAAGGGTCATTCAATAATTCTTTGATGCATGTGCACTAATTAATATGATTGGCTGGGTGTTTTACCATTGTACACCATTGACGCTGTGGCAAGTTGTTGGTGGACTAGTGCCCAATCAGCTGCTGGGTTAGCACTAGTCCATCAACAACTTGCCACAGCGGCAATGGTGTACAATGGCAAAACATACAGCCAATCATATTAATTAGTGCACATGCATCAAAGAATTATTGAATGACCCTTTATGTCACAACAATCACTTTATCACTTGGCTCCTGATTGGCTTAAAGTTTATCATTAAGGTTTTGAATTTGGATCAGTAACAACTTTATCTAAAAACAGTTAACACTATAATTTTCTAATTCAAATTTAGCTGATCACCAAATTGTTGTTAATATTTTCACAAGGGGCTATGTCAAGCGCCAAAAATAATATGGTAATCAAGGAAACAATGCCAACACAAAGCAAACAGCACATATTGAGATGAGCATAAAACATATAAACAATGGGTAAAAAGATGGGATAATGTAGTAAATGGGAAAACAAAAAGGAATAAACAAAGAGGCAACAGTATCAAAATAAGCAGAATTTATTGGGGCAAAAGCTATAAAAACATATGGAGAGGTTAGTAAAAAATCAATGAGAGAATTGGAAAAGCTTCTGAAGGACCTCAACTTGGTGATTGCCAAAATAAAGGACATTGACTGCAAGGTCAAAGCCAAAGTGAAGTCTGCCGTCCTCACTGGGGACAAAATTGACAAGGTTTCTGCAAAGGCACTAATGTCAAAAATGCCAGACACCCCAGAGAAGACTTCAAGCACTTACTAAATATTCAAAAAAACTGTGGTCAAGGGTCTCCAGTTCAAGGCATATAATCTTTCTGCGCCGTCTGTCTGGGTTGATGACCCAGAGATGTATGCCCACCTCAAACCTGCCAAGCGTGCCAGGGCAGAGGATACCAAATTGCCTGCGCAATTGATTGTGCTGAGAATGGCTAAGCCGGCTGAAGCCGCCGGCAAGGAAGAAACCCAAGAAGGTAACCTAAAAAATTATAGTTAATAAAAATTCTTAAATACTTACCTTTTTTAGAAGATGTTGATGGTGAACTCTGCCGGGTCCTGGTCCCTTTTGTCCCCCACCTTCTATGCCAACTACTCTAATCATGTGGCAAGGCAGCTTTTCCTATCTCCCCTGTCTTGTGGGAGCTTGAAGACAGGATCCATGGTACATTCTCAATGTCCAGAGAGGCATTGGCTGGGCTTTTGCATGGTGAGGGGGCATCTGAGTGGGCAGTTACTTCCTACAAGGATGCCCAACTGGTCCTCCTGGACCTGGTTAACCTCAGTAGAGTTTACTGTGTAAACTTCATTGAGCTTGTTTGGGACGTCCTGGCAACGCTCCCATTCAAGAATATACTGGAGATGGGCTGGGCTCATGCAGCTGCTTGCTTCTGCTTCCCAGTGGAGCATGCCATCTCTTACCTGTTGGAGAACTTTGGGCGCGCAGTATCAAAATTGGCTGTTCAGACGCAACAGCCGTAAAGAAGACAAAAATCCTCCTGGCGGACTTCAGGCTGGCCTGGAGTGCTGAAAAGACAGGGGTCCCTGCAGCTATGGAGCTGACCTTCTCCAAAACCAAGCACAAGAAGAAGATTAGCGCTGTATACAACAAACTGTGTGAATTTACGGAAGCCTTTGCTGGGCAAAGGCTTCATCTGGTTGTTTACCTGGGGTTCCTATTCTACTTTGGGATTGGCGCGTCTGTAGAGGACCTAGACGGGGTCCTTCTTGGGGTTGACAAGGCCAGGCTCTCACTGGACGGGAAGAAGGTCCCCCCCTGGATATGACTCAGTGGATCACGTCATACAGGACGCCCTGGTCCTGGCTGGCATCTTTGGGTTTGCAGCCCCACCAGAAAAGCTGCTCCTCCATTCCCACCTCATCATTCTTCCTTTTACCAGCAGGCGTAAATACTTTAATATGGGTGTATCCACCATCCACAGTGTGGTGGTGGAGGTTGTGCACCACCTCCATTGCGGGGTGGGTACATACTGCCAAACCCATAATTGGCGCACTTAATTTTATCTCTATATCAATAAGTATATTTATACTCTATTATATTTTTATATTATAAATACTTTTTCAAATAATATTTTAGCAAACAAGATTTGCAAAATATATTGTGGAAATGGGTTTCATAAAAGTCTTAAATAATACAGTAATAAAACAAATTTAAACTTTAAAATTTACGTTTAATTTTTATAAAACTATTTTATATTTATTTTTCAAAAGTAATATAAATATATTTGCATAATCCAGTATCAAGAGTTTGGGATAACCTCAGATGCCATATAAAATAATTTAATATAAAATAAATAAATTACTTACATCTATTGATGGATCTTCTGAATGTGATTGTGGGCTTAGAAGCTTTTAAATATAAAATTTTAATTAAAAAATATTGAATAGTAAATAAGAGAATATAAAAAAATTGGACACACTAAGCCTTTAATTGATTGGCTGTTTGGCTAGGCATGCAGGGATAAAAAAATCAGCGTGGCCATAGAATTTGGCCACAGTCTCAGCTGGGAGGGTGTGGATCCCGGCCTGCAGCAAATTAAAGAGGCCCTCGGTCTCAATTGGGGTTCCTTGCTTGACAACTTGCTTGAGCCACCCAAAGACTTCCTTGATGGGATTTAGGAAGGGCAAATAAGCTGGGAGGAAGAGAAGGCACAAATTTGCCGTGGCCAATTGCTGGGGGCCCACTGCAATGCTTGTGTCAATCATTGGGAATTCCTTGAGAATGTCAGCCACCTTGTGGAGACCAATATTGTCCAATACAATTTTTGTTGGTGAAGCCCGGGCTTGTGCGCCTCAGGTGCTCCTGGACCAAGCAGAGGAATGACAAGAAGGTACAACTGTTGTGAGAACCCAATATCATTTGATAAAGCTCAACCCCCTTTGGACCAAGGAGAGCCACCATTGAGTAGGCTGTGGCGTGGACTGCAGCACGCCAAGCCACCCTGTCATTTGAGCCTTTTGGGACATACCCATACTCATTGCGCATCAACGAGGCAAATGCTGACCTGTCAATATAATAGAATTTCACCGTCTCCTTGGCTTTGAGGGCAGTGTACGCCTCAGCATAATTTTTCTGGGTCTTGATATTGGCTGGGCTGTTCTGATTGTAGGGGGATACCCCGAGCTTTTTCCAGGAAAAGCGCATTCCCTTGACCAAATGATAATAGAAGGAAATTGAGGCCTCAACCCCAAAAGCAGACTTGACCATGGCCTGTATATTTGCCAGTTCAAGATGGCAGTCATGGGTAATCCACTGGCGGATTGCCCATTTGTGCTCCTTGGTGAGCATGGTGGAAACACACAAGGGTTTCTCCGCGGCAAGGACTTGGCCAGTATCAATGAACTTGGTGAAGGTCTTCAAGGCGTACTTGGGATCCACCCTAACAAGAGCCGCAGTTGCCTTGTAATCACCAGATTACCACATGAGCTGGAAAGTATGATGCGCTTAATGTCAGGAATGCGCTTGTGAGTGGGTTTTTAGCGGTGGGGATTGGCTTGTTGGTGTTGGGCACAACACAGGGCATGGGCACCTTGGTGTAAAACGCAGCAACTTTCTTTAGTACTAACTGTCCCTCATCGGTTTGGTAGAACTCAGGCTTCTTGTCCTCCTCCTGATTGCCATCATTTACGTAGGGCTTGTAGCTAGTATCAAGTACAGGCTTCACCTTCTCCAGCATGGCTGACGGGACCGACTCTTGTTGGTACACAATGTAGAACACATACAAAGTAAGTTCTACCTCCTTGTCTCTAACTTTCTTGGTGAAGGTAACCTTGGTGGGCTTCTGGGTCAGCTTTGGGACCCAAGGGCTTATGCTCTGCACCCTAGCAGCTTGTGCTCCTTGAACCAGCTGTGTCAGTACAGCGTCACTATGGAGCTCTCCTCTCCCGCCTCCCTCCTGAGTAGGCACTTGTGTTGCACTAAGTCTATTCTTTGACCCGCAGGGGCAACCGCAACCGCAGCGCACAATGGGTGCAATGGTAGTCTGTTGCTGTGTTCCTTCCATTTTGAGAATTTAATAAAATATTAGATATAACTTAATTCAGTTACTCCTTATTTTTAATTTTTGCTTTTATCTGTTTATGGATATTCAATTAATATTTTTTCCCACCCAATATCCCAATTATAGATTTTTTATTTCTTAGTTTTTTTTGGTTTTACCACACCCATTTTAGAATAACCAAAATAATTTCCACCCATTTTCCCATATTTTCTGCCAAATTCAAGCACCCAACACAATAATTTTAAATTTTTTGTTTCAGATATTGTGTCTTATTTTAGATACCTTGGTATCATTCTTGATTATAACCATTGCACAAACTGATTGAGTGATTTTGTTTACATAGTGAGTTGCTATTGTGTTTTGTTTTTGGATTGAGTTTTGACACACCACACTTGGGTGTATTTTGTCATCAATTCACATAGTAAACATATGTACACCAAAAGTCAACTCACACCATTTTTTTGTGAATCAATGTATTTTGGATTGTTTTTTGAATGGTTTTGCTTTGCATGTGAGCCCTTTGTTGCTGTGTTGGCCCATTTTGCCCATTAACGCCAATAAACCCTGTTAACAGAGTGTATATTTTAACTTGAGAGTTGGATTTTGTTTAAATATGAAAGCATTTTGTTTAAATCTGAAGTATTTTTGCTTATTGCCATAGCTTTTAAAACTACTGTACCTAACTATCTAAAATAAGAATGTGATATAAAAAAGTCATAAAAAATTGGTCTGAGTGTCTAAATCTGGCAAAAAAATCTGGGGAAAATGTGTGGAAATTAATTTATCAGTTCTATGATAGGCTGTGTTTATCCAAAAATGACTAATCAAGATATAAAAGGCTATAATTATGTAAGGCCTGAAACTCTTTGGAAGGTTATTGTAAACTAAGGCCTTAAGGCCTAAGATATTTATATCAATTGATTACAAAAAGGTTGATAAATTCTGTAGAAGTAGTTGGAATAGAGCACCTTATAACTTATATGGAGTAAAGTGTGGGCTAATACAATTTACTAAGCCAAGGAAAATAAACAAGGCCAGTCTGAATAACAGAGGACTGGTCTAAAAACTTAATCTCAAGGTCAGGATGCTGATCAGAGTCAACTGCTGGATTGAAGCTATTGTTGTGTACTTGGTCACAGCCAAGGGACACAATGGGAAATCCTAATGGTAGGATTGGGTTTGTACTGAGCTGCAGGTTAGTCTTCTGGGATGAATAAGGTATTTACCTTAAGGCCCTGGGAATGGTTATTGTCAGAAATCTCCTCTAGACAAGACTAGGGAGATGGCACCAAAGTACAGAAATAAACCCAAAGAAAGAGTGTAAACAGAATTTAATTTTATTGGGTGAATCATTTAGATTCTTACAAGGCAATTGTATACCACAAGACTGTATAAGGGCACTTGGATCACTGGCCACTCTCATAAGTGGGTCAAGGAACACTCAGTTTACCAGTTAAAATATAAATAAGTTCTTCACCCGATTTGGAGTGAAACCCATTTCAAGAAGAAAAAAGGAGCTGAAGGATTTTGCTTTCAAAATGTGATCCCATCAACAGAAAAATCAATCATGCCTGAATAGCAGGATTCACAACAGCTATCAACAACAAAAGACTGAGTGTGATTATAAACATTATTCAACTGATGAGACAAAATATCCAAAAGGAATCATTATTTAGATATATGGCTAAGTAACTGTTGCAGATCCTTAATAGATAAGACAATCTAGATGCTATTTAGGATCTAGACCAATTAAACGCTTGCACAATTGCACAATTGTTCTATTGCGCCATGAGTAAATAGGCAAGATAAACATTTTAAATGCCCAAAAACAGGTATTTGAGTTGTTATTGCATTATGCATCTAGTGTGGGCTTTAATTATGGGGCTAATGTTGCAACCAAGTTTCCAGAATTGCCTGCCAACATATCTTACAATACACAGGGCGCTCAATAAGTTGCCCCTTGACGTGTCTAACAATATGAACCAATCTGATGGCAATATCAAATGGCGGGTACTTCATCCTAATTAGGAGCACCAACAATTTGACTTGCTGATCCCCGCACAAGTTATTCCTTGGCTTCAAACCCTACATGGAACACGCCACCCCCTTGTGGCCTTGTGGCTTTCCCCATATAGTATATTAATCACAATATTCTACAATAAACAATACCTTATTCTATTCATTCCTGTCCTTTCTATTGGACTGTTGTCTTCCCCAATCAAATACTGAACTCTAATTAGTTCAGTTACAACACTAATAATAGGACTACAGAATAAGCACCACTTGCCTCCATTAGACAAGGCATATGAAACCGGTTGTTTTCTTTGCACAGCTATTTCTAAGGTGCCTCTTCCCTCTCCTCCATTTGGAAAGTTCTTTGTCTGGCGCCTCTAAACCCACAGTGGAAACTCCCCTGTACTCTGCTATATAAGCATACATTATCTAAATAAATACCAGTTTTGTCTTTATACCTTGTCAGAAATCTGCATACCATGGTATTTTATCATCTGTCAGATGATATACTAAGTCTTCTAACATTAGGAAAGTACAGAGAGCCAGTGACTTTGGCATAACCTGCGGTCCAGAATACTTTGTTTTCTGCAGAAGTAGAAAGTCTGACTGGGCCCAAAGCCCAAACAATTTGGGACAGTTCTTCCTACTTCTGGATATGGTTCATATGGGTCTCTATATTTTACTATAGGGATTAATACTGTATGACAGCAGTATCATCTTTTGCTCTACTAATAAAGCCTAAGAGAAGATCATATTAAGGAAATAGAACTTGGATCAATCATCAAGTCAATACAGAATCATCAGTCTTTTATTCTAATGGACTGGCTTTAGGGCAGCCCGCCTGCCCGCATTTTATCCAAGTTAGCTCACAACACTAGGAAGAGACTGAAGTAGCATTAGGCCAGCACAACAGGAGGCCCGGTCTTTTCTGGGTGGATTTTGTGGAAGCTCGCTTGACAACTTCCTTGGCTTACTGTGTTTTTTCTAGACACACCGCACAACTGAATCTCTTTTCAGCTACCTTCCTGGGCCACTATCCAGGGCTAGCTAGCCAGCCGTTGGCTACTAGTTCACAAAATAATTGTTACACTAATCAGAGCTACTCTAATACAATAGGCTCAGGGCCTTTTATCTTAGAGTGTTTGGCCTGGTGGCCCAGTCCATGTTGGACTCTGATAGACATAATGCAGATGATGGTTATTATGATGGCCCTCTTATTCTAGGATACAATTTAAGTTTAGAATAGTAATTATTATGAAGTGAATATTGAGGTGCTTGATAAAGGGAACTAATTAATGAGCAGTAATTGCATGTTCCATTCATTAATTGCAATGCATGAATTTGTTAATGCCAGGATATAATTTAGTCATTGATTCATTGATCCTGCAGCCCACAGCCTGCATTGTTCTGTTGAAACCATTCAAAAGAGTGATTGACAGCTGGTCTGCAATAATTGGTTGAATCTGTTAATTAGTAAATATCCCAAAATCCTGACATACCTTTATATTCTTCTGTCATACCCAAGGATGCCACTATACCATTACAGGTATAGTATTAAGAGTTAGGTTTATTGATTAACTGATTGTTGAAAATAACACCCTACATTACTACAAATACAACAGTAAAAAAGAAAAAAAGCAAGAGAAAAACAAATTAGAACCAATGTGCATCAAGGCCTAACAAGTACCTTTTGGGGTCCAAGTCAAACTATCTCAACTTGATGTTGAGAGTAAAGACCTCTAGTCTTTATTGTTTCATAAATTGAGGTGAGGCTAAAGGGGGAGAAAATCTAACTTCTTGAAGTAAAATGGTGTTTGCAAATTTGGGGCCAAAACAGAAGCCTGAGATTAACTGGGTATAGCTAAACTTTTTTCTTTTTTTAAAATATGTCAAAACAATGAGGTTGACACCCTGTCAAAGTTCCACACAAGAGATCCTGTGAACCCCAAACTGACTTTTCCATTACCCGTAGCCAAATGAAGAAGTCAGCTTGAATTACTAAATCCAGCAACAAAAACCAGTGATAATCCCAGCTTGGTGGACAGCTCAATTTGGCGCTTCATTAATTACAAGGATTACATCATTCCCTGTCCAATCCAACTGATTGATTGTCCCAATCTTGTTCCTTCTATAATGATTCATCCTAACTATATAGTTCCCATATCTCAATAAAGATAATTATCTAGTTTTCAACTGTCAAACAGAAGGCTCAACCCACCAGTAAGGTTCTGAGTAAGCAGGCTCATGACCTGCAATCCAATTATCCATTTGCCCAAAGCCAAGTTAGGAAGACAACACAAATTAACAAATACAATAACATGAACAGAAGCTGATCCCTCCCGGTGGGTAACTTGTTTTAGTGCTTGACTCATTACAAGGATCAAGCCACCCCCTTCAACATCCCACAGTGTAATCAACACTATCATGTTCCTGTTATCCACAATTCACAATAACTATATAATACCTATCTCTCAATAAAGAATATTATCTAGTTTCTAAATATTTTTCCCCTTGTAACTCTGCTAAAATAGCACAGTTACAGCATTAGTAGCACAGGTAGGTTCTCCATTCTACCTTATCTTGCAAAATTCTTCCTGTTGCCTGTACCTGCCGCAGTCAACAAATCCTTGATAGAATCATGCCTGCCTACGTAGCCCAAAGACTTCAAAGCGCGGCCCTGGAGCCTTTTACTGGAGCCAACAATGATAACACCGCGGCATGGATCCAGTCTGCCCAAAGCAAGCTGGCCCAAAGGAAATGCCCACAACGCTTTTGGATTGCAGAAATCCCCATCCAATTGACTCACAACGCTGGCACCTGGTGCAACAAGTGGCATGAAGGACACACCAAGAAGAATTGGGACACCTTCAAGCAAGACTTCTTGGCAAGATTTGTGCTGAAGGACACTGCACTTATGATCATCTGCCAAGTAAAGATCTTGTCACAGACTGGCACAGTGAAGGAGCTCACCCGCGCCTACAAGGAACTCCAACTGTGTGCTTCCTCAGATATGGCCTTTGACACTCCAGCCACTCACCTCATGTACTATAACACACTCAAGTTGCATGTAATGAGAAACATAAACCTGGATCAAGTGACCAACTTTAAAAGCCTGTATTGTGAGGCAGAGAAAGCAGAACAAACATCCAACACTCTCCACAAGGCGCAAACTGGAAAGAGAGAGAGACCCAAGGACTCTCACCTAGCTGGGTGTTCTAACCAACCATCCCCTGGAAACAACAACAGCAGTGAAAACCCCAAACCTGCCGGTTCAAATGGGCATGGGAACAGGAGCAACGGCCAATCAAACCAAACCCATTTCTGTATCACTACCATCTAAGACAACCAAGACAAGGGAAAAGCCCGGGGAGAGCACTAAGCGAGCCAAGCTCTCCCCGCACAATTCCTGACTTGCCCAACAATGAATACCAACCTGAGGACGTGGACCAATGCCAAATTATCCAAGTACCCTTAAGAGACCCAGTTTGGTACACCATTGCCAGACACCCAAATAAACTGATGTCTTACCCTATTTGCTTTTGCAGTTATATGGGCTCAGCACTCCTGGACTTGAGCGCAGATTAGCCCCTAGTCAACAGTAGCTTTGTATATAAGTTCAAGTTAGCCACTAACCCTTTGTGGATTAAAAACGTGGCCTTAGCTGATGAACATCAAATTGCTGTGACACAGAAAACTGCCCCCTTCTCCAGTATGTTGAGGAACCTACACTCCATCATTCAAGGCCCTGTCATCAACTTTCCCAAATTTGACATTTTACTGGGACTGGACTGGCTGCAAAAAAAGTCCCCATGTAGACTGGGCAACCTCTGTACTGACCATCAAACATGAAGGTGTCAACCACCAGATCTACCCTGACTCAGTAGACCAACTTCTGCGTGACCATGTCTTTGTATGTATCACAGAGACCTTGGATGAGAAAGAGAACCTCAAGGCAATTGACTGGGACTATTGCAAGTACAAGATCATATATTTCAAAGATCACTAGGACACCACCACCCCTCAGGATTGCAAAATTGTAGCCTGTCATCTGGAAATCATCAAAGAGGCTCTACCTGGGTTGCTACCAGAGAATCACATCCAACATTCCATCCAACTTAAAGGAGCTGTACCTAAGGCAGGGTCCATCTACCGTCTCATCCCAAATGAGGACAACACCCTACATGCCTACCTCAAGGAGGCATTGGAGAAAGGACTTATCTGCTCCTCACAGTCCCCCTTTGGTGCTTCTGTATTCTTTGTAGCAAAGAAAGATGGTACCCTGCGCCTAGTCACAGACTACCAAGCCCTAAACAAAGTTACTATCAAGAATTTTTACCCGCTACCACTCATTGACAACCTCTTTGATGCCCTGGGCGGCGCTATAGTCTTCTACAAAATTGACCTGACTGCAGGATATAACCAGATTTTTATCAAGGAAGAAGACATCCCCAAAACAGCCTTCCACACTAAATACTGTTCATACAAGTGTATGGTACTCAACTTTGGAATGACAAACACCCCATCAACCTTTGTGACCTTCATGAACAAGGTGTTTGCCCCCCACATTGGCAAGAATGCCCTGGTATACCTGGATGACATCATTGTCTACAGTCCCTCAGTGGAACAGCACCACAAGGACCTGGAGGCAGTCTTTGCCACCCTAGCGCAACATAAGCTGCTAGCCAAGCCCTCCAAGTGCCAGTTCTTCCACAAACAGCTGCCCTTCTTGGGACACATAGTTTTGAAGGATGGTATTAAGCCTGACAGCCAGAAAATCCAGACCACTTGCAAAATGACCCCCAAAGGACAAGTCAGAATTCTGCATGTTCTTGAGAATGGTTGCCTATGTAAGACAATTCATATCTGACTGCAGCGTCCTGACTGTACCTCTGTCTGCCATGACTGGCACTAAATCCAAATTTGTATGGACCCCTAACATGACCTTTGCTTCAGACGTCTTAAAGAGAAACTCACAACGGCACCCATCCTTTGATATCCCAAATGTGATAAAGAATACCAAATAGAGACAGACGCTTCTGACGTGTTTATTGGAGGAGTACTACAAATCAAAAACGGTGATGGTGACTTCCTACCTGTGCCCTAGGAATCACGCAAACTGACAGACAGCAAGTGCCAATACATGACAAAGAGTTGTTGGCAATTGTGCACTGCCTAGTCAAATGGTGTTGCTATCTATAACAGCAAGAAGAGTTCACAGCCCTGACAGACCACAAATCACTGATCTACTTCAAACCCCAGGCAGACTTATTCCACCAACAAGCCTGTTAGATGGAGCTTCTGGAGAGGTTTTACATGCTCATACAATATAATCCTGGCCCAGAGCTTGCCATGGCAACCGCAATTTCATGCCTATATGTCAGAGCCACAAGAGGAGAGAATGGGCTTGACCTGGATTGGCCTCTCCTGGTGCTTCAAACAAAGGACAAAGATTTCCCCCTGGTACTACAGACATAACTAAAGAAACTGTCATTAAGAACAAGCATTTATTTGCCAATGTATATGGAACCCTACACCAAAAAATGTCCAGCAGAACAACCATCCCATACATTCCCACACATCATCAAGTTGATACAATCCTATGCTACCACAGAGACCTAAGCCACACAAAGAGCCGTACCTTTATAAATTCCTTAAACACAAAGCCTGGTGGCAGACCTTATATTGGGACGTTCAGGAACTCTTGGATCAGTGCAAAGTATGTGAGAAGTTTGCAAAGAGTGAGACCTCATCTAAATCAGTATTACCTATTTGTACACAACTACCATTCAAGGTGTGGGCCTTATATATTGTGGGTCCCATGCCAGTGAAACATAACAACAAGAAATACATCATTCCTGCAATAGACTTTGCCACACAATGGCCAGTGACACAAGCAGTCAAAACACATACTGGCAATGACGTGCATTGCTTCATAGGAAAAGAAATCATTAGCAAGTTTGGAAATACAGAACTTCTGATAACCAATGGAGGCAAAGAATCAACTTCTGAAGATACCAACATATACCTCACCAAGAATGGGGTCCAGCACACGGTGACCACAACTTACCATCCTCAGGCCAATGGACGTGTGTGGCGGTGGAATATCAGCCTTGTGCAAGCCTTGGCCAAGCTCACCACCATGAGACCTGAGGACTGGTATAAGCAGCTACCAACTGCATTGCTTGTATGCCAGACCCGCGTGAACAGATCCACCGGCAAAAGCCCCTTTGAGCTGGTTTATGGAACACAACCCAATATCATCCAGGCGCTATCAGGACCCAAGCTGGAGATGCCAGACAAGTTTCCTCCCCACTCAGATCCCCTGGTTGTACATGCTAATAGCAATCAATCAGAAAAAGAAGAAGAGTGTCTACAAAAGAACTTTGTCTGCATCAAATACAGACATGAGGTTGGCAACAAGGTCTGGGTCATGAATATTAACAAAAGCAAACTACAGCCAGAAAAAGTTGGCCCTGCCATCATCCTAAAGGTAAACAAAAACAACACTTACCTTGTGCAAGGACTCAGGAAGCGTAAACAGGACAAATTCATCCACCACAATTGCCTCAGGCACTGCAAAGCAAGACAAAAACAACAAGAGACTGTGCTACCCACCACCAAACAACAGCTAGTCCAGTATGGCGCCTGGGCTCCCAACGACCTCCCTGAAAACCTGCCCCCAGAGGAGGCCAACCTTCAGCTGGGGGGTGTTGAAACAGCAGGCTTGACCCGCCAGCAAGGTTCAAAGTAAGCAGGCTTGTGACCTGCAATCTGATTATCCATTCACCCAAAGCTAAGTTAGGAAGGCAACTTGGGTTCCCAAAAACAATAACGTGATCAGAAGCTGATCCCTCCCAGCGGGTAACTTGTTTTGGCGCTTGACTCATTACAAGGATCAAGCTACCCCCTTTAATATCTCACAGTGTGATCAACACTATCATGTTCCTGTTATTCACAATTCACAATAACTATATAATACCTATATCTCAATAAAGAATATTATCTAGTTTCTAAATACTTTTCCCCTTGTAACTCTGCTGAAACAGCACAGTTATAACACAACCATTTTTCCTCATGTAAATATGCTAATACAGCACATTTACAGCACTATTATATTTTATAGAACCCTTAATATATTTTGGTGCTTCTTTAAATAGATAATATAGGAATTAATAGGATCTAAAATGGTTTTATTATCAGTCCATACATTTATATTGTTTATTTTTTTAAACTTATCTAAATTAAGAAGGCTTATTAGACATTCACCTGAAAATAAAAAATCATGAGACAATATTTGAGATAAAAAAATATGGTATTTATATTTAACTTTATTGTTTTCTTTAAATGCCAATGCAAACCATAATAAAGAAATAGGGTTCTTAGAATAAAAACAGCTATTGGTTCCTATTGGACCACCATCAACTTTTAAATTCTCTTTATAATCTATGACTATAACACAAGATTAATCATCTAATTCATTAAAATCTTTTTTATATTCTCTATTTTGGTGAATATAAAAGTCTTTATGCTGATTAATAGATTTTAATTCATCATTTATAGATTCTGAAAATGGTAAATTTTTGCTTTCACATTCTCCTTTACTTTTTTCTAAAGATATTTTTAAATTGCAAATATTAAACATGTCAGTTTGTTTTTTAATCTTTATTATATTTTTTGGTATTAGTTTATAGAAAGTTGAAATTGATATTGCAATCTTTTTTTATTTTCATATTTTCATATATTTCTTTTTTGTTTTTAAGAGAGAGTATTTTATTTCAGTTGAGTATTCACTCATTTTTTTCAATGTCTTAATAAAAATTTATGGTGTTTTTTTTATAAACTGGCTTTTTTCAAAACAATGTTCCAGTAATTTTTTAATTTTTTATTGAATATTTATTATTTTTGGCTTTTTTGTTTAAGCTTACATTTTATTTTTATTTGTTTTTATTGAGTATTCAAACTCACTTTTATTAATATTAAAGCCCATATAATTGAGCTCTTTTAGAGAGTAACGGGAAGTAATCAGATATAATTAGGCTGGGAGATGATTATGGGGGGAAGTTTCAGAAGATCCTTTAAGTTAACAATTATCCCATTTAGTTTCTGATTTTGAATACAAGAAATGAACTCTGTTTTTCCAAACTCAGTTTGAGTGAGGAAGTGATTGATGAAGAAATCAAGATTGCCTCCAGAAACAAAGAAGAATGCTTTCTCTAGCATAACAATTCTTTCTCTTTTTGTTGATGCTCCCAGTGAAGAAAATGGCTACATGGCATAGGTGAAGTTAACAGATTCCATAATATTGAATTTATGATTGCTGATAGTTAGATGCTTTGTAGAGATGCCTCGCAAAAGAGTGCTGGTTGCTGAAATAATATCTTTTTGTGAAGATGATTTGAAGTAAAGTTTAGATGGTGCTATAGCTCTTATATAACAAGCCTTATGACACCATTCTGAAAGAAATGATGTGATAGCTTTTATTACAAGGCTAACATAAATTTATATTTCTAAAATAAATGAAATCTCCAGTTTTCATGCGCAAGTGATATATGTGTATCAGCTAAGCATCAAATTACATCATATCCTCTTTTTTAATCTATGTAAATCAATTAAAATGATATATTCACTTAATTTTAACTCTTCTTTATGTTTTAAAAATGGTAAATATAAAAGAATTCTATTTAAAATATACTTAATTTGAGATTTGAAGCTCACTTGAACCTTAAAATTAATCTAAATAACAATTAAATAAACAGCCTAACTTTAAACTACCATAAAATAATAAATAATGATGATTTTTAAATAAAAAATGAAAAAATAATGCTCTTAATTTTATCTTTACTTTATTAAATAAAAATTATATACTGAATAATATAAGTTTAAGTATTTTTTTACCTTTAAAGCAATCTACTTTATATCATAATCAAAATAATAAAATAAGAGCTGGATTATGCTTGTCAGGAAATCCTGATCTATCAGGGTTGACTGATCCATATTCTCATCACTGAGGCTATGGGCTAATAATAGATGGGTCACTGCCAAATGTGAGACATCTATTCTGGATAATGGCAAAAATATATCAAGCTAATTATAGGCTTACTATTTGGAAGATAACTGAGACATTCAGGGTCAAAAGTCATTGGCTGATCAAGAAGTTCAAATAATTAAGTGCAAATCATTTGGGATTACTAAATCAAAATGTGCCACCACCAGATGGAATAAGACAGAGTAATATAACATCTTTTCACCAAAAAATGGGACAGAGGACTGCCTGTGTATAGTGTACATTACCCTAAGCATAAGACAGGACCCTGCCAATGGATTTCAACTTAGTTGATCTCAACTGAGTCAATGAAAATCCATGCTGAAGATGAGAAGCTAACAGCATAGGATATCACCCCATTAAAAAACAATTATTCTGTTGTAACTGAACCAATGAGGATTCAGTACTTGGAATTGGGGAAGACAACAGTCCAATAGAAAGGACAGAATAATAAGAATAATGTACCGTTTATTGTAGAATATTGTGATTGATATACTATATGGGGAAAGCCACAAGACCACAAGGGGGTGGCATAGTGAGAAGTTCCATGTAAGGTTTGAAGCCAAGGAATAACTTGTGCGGGGATCAGCAAGTCAAATTGTTGGTGCTCCTAATTAGGATGAAGTACCCGCCATTTGATATTGCCATCAGATTAATCCATAACATTATATATGTCAAGGGGCAGCTCATCAAGCGCCCCTGTGTATTGTAAGATAAGTTAGCAGGAAAGTCTGGAAACTCAGTTGCAACAATTCAGGTTTGGAATCCAACTCTGGGGATTGAAGCTAGTAGCTTGGGGATGATAGGTTAGCTGATAAGAGTTAATCACAGCTAGATGCTAGTCTGACCACAGCCCACTACACTATAAAAAGACCTTCCAGGTGATCTTGGAAGGCAGAAAAATAATAATCATCAACATTACTACTCATTGAATAGTAGTAGTGTCAAGTATCTAATAAGAGCGTAGTATTGATACTTCCAGATCCTGCCAAACCACCTCTGCTCAAAGCTGTTGGTGCCACATCCCTTGACCACAGGACCTCTCTCATTACTTGGCTCCAGCAACAACAGAACCCCACCAGTTGCTGCATTAACAACAACATCAATTGGAAGCCCATCTGTCTTCATACAGATCCACTTTTATCAACACAAATAAAATTTCAAAACACTATAATAAAAACAATCCTTTCTCAAGAACAAAAAATCTTTATAAGGCTCTTTTAAATTACTTTTACTTTAATACTGAGTCTAGAATATATATTGATATTTTTGCACTAATAGAAAACTGATATTCATAGCTATATTTAAATAGTTTATAGTGTAAAAAATATTAATTTTTCATTGATTTATTACTGTCTTAAATATAAAAAGTGCAATTAGTTACTTTTCAAAATTGAATTGTGTTGTGCTGCAGCTTAGGCAGCATGTGTATTAGAAAATGTTGTATCCTTAAAATAATGAGCCATATGAGCAGATGTTTGATGAATAAGTGCAGGGGTGCCACCTTAATTTCTTTCAAGTAGTTGCTTGCAATTTTTATACCAATGCTGAGCTAAGTAGGGTGAGCCCCAGGGATACCTTGGACACCTGCACATTTGTGCTAGCACAATTTAGAGCATTGGCTTTTTTAAAGCCAGAGCACATTGTGCAGTGGTACAAGATTCTCTCCAAGGATCCTTACATAGTTAAGCACATGGAGTTCAAGCCTTTCCTGGGTACTTTGAGCCCCAGTGAATAGATAAGGTTGTCACTCAAAGATAAGGCAAGGCAATGTAAGAGCAAAGGCCCCATGAAACGTCTACTGAGCTGTTGTTAATGGGAAGCTTAAAACAAATTATGCTCTTGAGGCCTATCATAGGCATCTTAAGTCTAACTTTGGGCTTAATCCCAAGTTTAGTAGGTTTTCTTCCTCCTCCAACATGAGCAGGAGAAACCTATCTCTAAGCTGTGAGATCTTACTAACCATGATCCCCACCAAGCCTTCTACCAAGTCCACACCTTTCACCAAGGCCATCCAGGATGCAGCCAAGCATAAATACAAGGCTTCTGAGATCAAGCAGCAGTTTGAGATAATTATAACTGCTCTACTTGAAGGTACCAAAATTAAGATGGCTATAAAACCTGAAGAATAAAACTTGCTTGCTTTGCTTTTATGTTGTTTACTTTAATTTTTAATTTGTTTATTTGTTTTAAATATTAATATCTTTTTAGATGTAATTGGATAGTTTTAGATGGATAATTAAAAGTGAAAGTGAATTTAATGTCTTAATTCTTGCTAATTTACTAGTAAAAAAATAATGTTTTCTCAGTTGTGCTTATATAAAGAATAATAAATAAATATGTTAAGTTATATTATTTTTAGTGCTTATATTATTTTTTGTATTATTAGAACTTTAAATTTTATGGTAATAAAAAATAATTTTATAGTAAAGAGTGTTTTTTACATGGTAAAATGAGAAATAATTGCTTATTTTCTCTTTATTCTTATAAGTTAAGATATTTTTATTGCATTTTTGAGCTCTCTGGGGTCACTTTAGTATACCATAGTTGTAGAGATTAATTTATATTAAAATTATTTAGTACATCAAGTACCATCAATTAAAAAAGTGTCAACTTCCAGGAGTCAATAAGACAAAAAACCAAATTCTCACTTTACTTAATAGTTGACTACCAGGAGATTGATTTTACCACAGTTGCCCAGCCAGATACTCATGCTCAGTGGCAGTGTAGTTCCTCTTGTGGATATTGAGGGTACATGAGCAATATCCTACAGTATCTTCAAGTCCTTCAGCAACCAACTGGGAAAGCACTCCACCAATTGCTGTCATAATAGCATCAGTATGCATCACTGTAAGGATTGAAAATCCTTACAACTTAAATATGATTGATACAAGTGGTATAAATACTAGGATTTCTTGTCTTTTGAGACACCTCCAAGAAGTTAAAACTATTCCTCAACCTTGTCTTCATCACATCTTCAGAATGTTCCTGGTTAATGGAGAAATGTAGATTTACAGGATCCTGGAGTAGAATAATGAACACCTAGATGGAGAGAAGCACAGAACAGATTAAAAACAGTTGGTTACCTTCCAGATTTGAACTCAAAACCTTTTCAAATCAATGTTCAAAAGGGATTACTCAATTAGTAATTAATTTAGATATTAAATTATGATAGTTTTAAAATCTATGGTGATAACCAAAAATACCTTAGATTTAAACAAAAAAATTTCAGATTTGAACAAAATCCAAGTTGTGTGAGATTCAGGATTCAATTAATTTAAAAAAATTCAGTTAATAAATGAACTGTTGAATAAAAAACAAAATTTCACTAGCCCATTATACAAAATTATAGCAAATATCAAGCGGCATAGTTCAAACCACAAACAAAATAAACTGACACAACAAGTGAAATGGATGGATGCTATTCCGGAGTATATTATAATCCAATCAGGATTCATATGAGGCACCAACAGAAGGACTAAAATGAAACAAAATTAGAGCAATCTAAAAGCAAGATTCCACAAGCACAAAACAAAATGAAGTCACGCAAGATGTGTAGTATGAGCAGCCTAAAATAGAAGTATAACAGCATAACAGCCAATCAACAGCTATCCAATTTAGGAACATAGGCATTTTATCCATTTTCATGGCTCCAGATTTGTATGAAAAGGTTTTGAGAACCTTCCAAATATGGACTTGAGATTACAATAAAAATAAATCATAAATTTTAAACTTCTACTTTTAGTGATTTTATCCTAGGTTTTATTTTAAGATGGCTTTCAACAGCAACAACATTTTCAACAGTACCAGCAACCAAGCCAGCAGCAGCCAAGCCAGCTTCAACAGACGCAAGGCTCAGAACGTGGAGGCACCTGTTTATACCCAAGCCTTTGAGGCGGGTAACAAGGAAGCTGACCTGTACCTGACCACTGACCCATATAGCTTTGACTTGTTTGAGAGTCACTTAGTGTCTAGCTCTGCTCCTGTTCCCGTACCCACCCCCGCACAACCTGCCCACCAACCAACCAATCAGGATGGCAACCTTGATTTGGAACAACTTCTTGCCACCAGCCAACCTACCCCCCTACAGTCAATCAGGCTTCAGCTCCCCCAGCCCAGCACCCCAAGCAACAAATCATCACTGCCCAAATTCTCCAGGAAATTGTGGCATTGAACCTACAGGATCTTTCCTGGGGTCAGATTGCTGACCAATGGAAATTTACCTGAGCTACTATTGTAACTGTGCTGTTTTAGCAGAGTTACAAGGGAAAAATATTAGGAAACTAGATAATATTCTTTATTGAGAGATATGTATTATATAACCATTGTGAATTGTGGATAGTAGGAACATGATAACGTAGATCACACAGTGGGGTGGTGAAGGGGGTGGCTTGATCCTTGTAATGAGTCAAGCACCAAAACAAGTCACCCACTGGGGAGGATCAGCTTCTGTTCATGTTATTGTTTTTGGGAACCCAAGTTGCCTTCCTAACTTGGCTTCAGGTGAATGGATAATTAGATTGTGGATCACAAACCTGCTTACTTTGAACCTTGCTGGCAGGTTGAGCCTGCTGTTTCAACACCCCCCTGGCTGAAGGTTGGCCTCCTCTAGGGGCAGGTTGTCAGGGAGGTTGTCAGGAGCCCAGGTGCCATACTGAACTAGCTGTATTTCATTGGCAGGTAGAACAGCCTTGCATTGTTTTTGTCTTGCTTTGCAGTGCCTGAGGAAATCATAATGGATGATTTTGTCTTGTTTTTGTTTTCTGAGTCCTTGCACAAGGTAAATGTTGTTTTTTATCTTTAGGATGATGGCAGTGCTCACTTTCTCTGGTTGTAATTTACTCTTGCCAGTATTCATGACCCAAATTTTGTCACTGATCTCATGCCTGTCTTGGATGGGGATGAAGGTCTTTTGTAGACACTTTTATTCCTTTTCTGGTTGGTTGTTATTGGCCTGTATGGCCTGGGGATCTGAGCAAGATGGAACCTTGTTTGGTATCTCCAGCTTAGGACCTGATAGCGCTTGTATGATATTGGGTTGTGTGCCAATACCTACTCAAAGGGGCTTTTACCGGTGGATCTGTTCACGCAGGTCTGGCATACAAGCAATGCAGTTGGTAGCTGTTTATACCAGTCCTTGGGTCTCCCAGCAGTGAGCTTGGCCAAGGCTTGAGCAAGGCTGATATTCAACTGCTCCACACGTCCATTGGCCTGAGGATGGTAAGTTGTTGTCACCGTGTGCTGGACCCCATTCTTGGTGAGGTATACATTGGTATCTTCATAGGTCAATTCTTTGTCTCTGTTGGTTATCAGGAGTTCTGTCTTTCCAAACTTGCTGATGATTTCTCTTCCTATGAATTACTGTACATAATCACCTGTATGTGTCTTTACTAATTGTGCCACTGGTCATTGTGTGACAAAGTCTATTGTGGTAATGATGTATTTCTTTTTGTTATGCTCCCTGGCATAGGACCCAGAATATCCAGGGCCTACACCTTGAAGGGCGGTTGTGTGCGGATAGGTAGTACTGATTTAGGTGGGGTTTTGCTTTTTGCAAATTTATTACACACTTTGCACTGCTCCAAGACTTCCTGGACATCCTGGTATAAGGTTGGCTACCATTCTTTGTGTTTAAGGAATTTGTAGAGGTTGCGGCTTTTTGTGTGTCCCAGGTCTCTGTTGTAACTTAGGATTGTGTCTACTTGCTGGTGCATGGGGATATAAGGGATGGTAGTACTGTCAGAAATTTTTCTGTGTAGGGTCCTGTACACGTCAGCAAATAAGTTTTTGTTTTTGATGACTGTTTCTTTTTTTATGTCTATAGTACCAGGGGGGAAGCCTTTGTCCTTTATCTGGAGCACCAGGAGAGGCCAGTCTGGCTCAAGCCCATTCTTTCCTCTTGTGGCTCTGATGTACAAGCACAAGAGTGTGTCCGCCATGGTGAGCTCTGGACTAGGCTTATATTGTATGAGCATATTGAACCTCTCCAGCAGCTTCATTCAGCCAGCTTGGCGACAGAATAAGTTTGCTTGGGTTTTGAAGTAGATAAGTGACTTGTGGTCTGTTAAGGCTGTGAACTACTCTTGCTGTTATAAGTAACAACGCCATTGGACCAAGCAGTGCACAATTGCTAGCAACTCATTGTCATGTATAGGGTATCAGCACTTACCATCTGTCAGTTTGCGTGAGTTTTAGGCTACTGGCAGAAAGTCACCATTGTTGTTTTTGATTTTTAGTACTCCCCCAATGGATGCGTCCAAAGCATTTGTCTTTATTTGGTATTATTTATCACGTTTGGGGTATTGCAGTGTGGGTGCTGTTGTGAGTTTCTCTTTAAGACGTCTGAAGCAAAGGTCACATTGGCGGGTCCATATAAATCTGGATTTGGTGCCAGTTATGGCAGACAGAGGTGCAGTCAGGATGCCACAGTTGGGTATCAATTGTCATACATAGGAGACCATTCCCAAGAATGTTCAGAGTTCTGATTTGTCCTTGGGAGGTGGCATTTTGCAAATGGCCTGGGTTTTCTGGCTGTCAGGTTTGATGCCGTCTTTTGAAACTATGTGTCCCAAGAAGGGCAGCTGTTTGTGGAAGAACTGGCACTTGGAGGGCTTGGCTAGTAGCTTATGTTGTGCTAGGGTGGCAAAGACTGCCTCCAGGTCCTTGTGGTGCTGTTCCACTGAGGAACTGTAGACAATGATGTCATCAAGGTAGACTAGGGCATGCTTGCCTATGTGTGGCACAAATACTTTGTTCATGAAGGTCAAAAAGGTTGATGGGGCGTTTGTCATTCCAAAGTTGAGTACCACACTTGTATAAACCATATTTAGTGAAAAAGGCTGTTTTGGGGATATCTTCCTACTTGATACAGATTTGGTTATAGCCTGCAGTTAGGTCAATCTTGGAGAAGGCCATGGCGCCACCCAAGGCATCAAAGAGGTTGTCAATGAGTAGTATTGGGTAACAATTCTTTATGATAACTTTGTTTAGGGCTCAATAGTCTGTGACTAGACGCATGGTACCATCTTTCTTTGCCACAAAGAATAAAGCAGCACCAAAAGGAGACTGTGAGGGGCAGATAAATCCTTTCTCTAACGCTTCTTTGAGGTAAGATTGCAGGGTGTTCTCCTTGTTTGGGGTGAGGTGGTAGATGGGTTGCGCCTTGGGTAAAGCTCCTTTGAGTTAGAAGGAGTGTTGGATATGTTTCTCTGGTGGCAGCCCAGGTAGAGCTTCCTTGAAGATTTCTACATGGCAGGCTACAATTTCACAATCCTGAGGTGTAGTGTTCTCTTGGTGATTTTTGAAATATATGATCCTGTATTGGCAAGAGTCCCAGTCAATTACCTTGAGGTTCTCTTTTTTTTGTCCAGGGTTTCTGTGATGCGTACAAACACATGGTCACATAGGACTTAGTCTACTGAATCAGGGTAGATCTGATGATTGACACCTTCACGCTTGATGGTCAGCACAGAGGTTGCCCAGTCTACTTGGGGGCTGTTCTTTTGTAACCAGTCCAGTCCAGTCCTAGTACAATGTCAAACTTGGGAAAGTCAACAACTGGGCCCTGGATTGCCAGGATTGACAATTCTTTACCCCTGGAAACCTGGGCCCAAGGGCGGGTTTTGAACCTTAAATCTGAATTCCTGTGGGCCGCCGTCCCCATGGACCAAGGGACCGCCTGCCTGCGTTTTCTTGGGACTGAGCCTCTGCAAGCTGAAGCTCCTGCTAAGTCCTGAAGCCAGAATACCAGCAAAGGTTCAATTATGATGGTGTCAGAGGAGGAGTGTCTCAAATTGCTGAATGGAGGCAGAGAAAGTTCCTCTGTGAACTTCATGAATCTGAAGTCCTCTTGGTTATCCAATCTAATTCCCCTGCAAAGGAAAATCACAGGCTTTAGGTCCAACCTTGTGACCACAGCAAAAAATCAAGAAAATCAAGTGACCAATTTGGACAATCTGACCAATGAGAGAATACCCAGCTGAGGTGCCATTTTGCCGCTCCTACACCTGGCTACCTGCCTGCACTTTTCCCAATATTTTGATAAAGCCCTTATGGGAAATACTAAGTTTGGAGACAGGACACTATATATGCCTATAGATTCTGTGCTCAAACCCTACTGCCATTTTGAATAAAGGTTATGTTATTTTGTCTCACACAGCTATTGCCTTATTTTGTATTTGCTATCTACCAATTCAGTATGAGATCTCCAGGTCCTCCTGCCCCACTGCATGCAGTCTTCTGTCCTTCAGGTGTACCCTTTGGCCCCGTTCATTTCACCAACTACCCTTTGAAACCCAAATACAAGGAATATACCCCAGAAAAGATACTCAAACTTGATACTTTGGCCTGCATACAATCTGCAGTCAAATACAACCGTCAAGGCATGTGGATATTCTCAACAACCAAGTTGTTCAGAGGGAAATTCAACTATCTCCCTGCTTATAACCTTCCCATGGAACCGCCTGTGACCCCCAAACATATGCCTGCTTCCTCACCTGACCTCCCAACCAACCACACTGGTAAACTGTTTGGGATTGTGTACATCACCCTCACAGTGATGATTGACACTATAATCCTGGCTGCTAGCCCATGGTCCTGGGTGGAAAAATTTGTCTCCTACCTTTTTAAGTTAGCTCCTCTCTTGTGATGGGCCTTGCCCGCAAAAAACCTGGCCCAAGTTACCCCTGAAAACAACAGGCTGGCTGCCCAAGACTGGATCCCTGACATGAATGGTGGAATGTAGGTTCTCTAGCATGATGAGGAAGGGGGAAGTTTTCCTTATTGTGGCAATGTGGTGTTCATCAGCTAAAACCATGCTCTTAATCCACAAAGGATTAATGGCTAGCTTGAACTTATCTACAAAGCTACTGTTGACTAGGGGTCAATCTGCGCCCAAGTCTAGGAGTGCTGAACCTGTGTAACTGCAAAAGCGGAAAGGGTAAGACATCAGTTTACTCAGATGTCTGGCAATAATGTAAAGTACCAGGTCACCTGAGGGTACTTGTATCATTGGACATTGGTCCAGGTCCTTGGGTTGGTATGCATTGTTGGGCAAGTCAAGAATTGTGCAGGGAGAGCTTGGCTTGCTTAGCGCTCTCCCTGGGCTTTTCCCTTGTCTTGATTATCCTGTGTGGCAGTGATACAGAAATGGGTGCAATTTGACTGGCTGTTGTTCCCATTTCCATGTCCATTTCAACCTGCAGGTTTGTGGTTTGTATTAATGCTGTTGTTCCCAGGGGGTGGTTGATTGGAACACCCAGCTGGGTGAGAATTTTTGGGTTGCTCTCTTTTTCCAGTTTGATCCTTGTGGAGAGCATTGGACATTTGCTCTGCTTTCTCTGCCTTGCAATATAGGCTTTGCAAGTTAGTTACTTGGTCCAGGTTTACGTGTCTCATTACATGTGATCTGAGTGCATCATAGTACATGAGATAGGTATCTGGAGTGTCAAAAGCCATATCAGAGGGGGCATGTAGTCAGAGTTCCTCATAAGCGCAGGTGAGCTCCTTCACTGTGCCAGTTTGGGTCAGGTTCTTTACTTAGTGGATGATCATAAGTGTGGTGTCTTTTAGCACAAATCTTGCCAAGAAGTCTTGCTTGAAGGTGTCCCAATTCTTCTCAGTGTGTTCTTTGTGTCATTTGTTGTACCAGGTACCAGCACCATGAGTCAATTAGATGGAGATTTCTGCAATCCAAAACTGTTTCAGGCATTCCATTTGGACCAGCTGCTTTGGGAAGACTGGATCCATGCTGTGGTGTTATTGTTGTTGGCTCCAGAAAAAGGTTCCAAGGCAGCACTTCAAAATCTTTGGGTTACGTAGGCAGGCATGGTACTTTTGTCAGTTGCTCAATGAATGACAATGGGAATTTGGGGAAACCTTGTGCAGACAGGGCGTTGAAGGCAGGAAGCAGGATCACCATGTTTTGGTACAGGACAAAGCCAGCAGGTATTTGGTACCAGCTTTGTACGGAGTCCAGTCTAACAGAAGGCCAGACATGATTCTATCAAGGATTTGTTGGCCAAGGCAAGTATGGGCAACAGGCAGAATTTTGGGGGATAAAGTAGGATGGAAACCCTACTTCTACTACCAATGTTGTAACTGTGCTGATTTAGCAGAGTTACAAGGGGAAAAATATTAGAAAACTAGATAATATTCTTTATTTAGAGATATGTATTATATAGCCATTGTGAATTGTGGGTAGTAGGAACATGATAACGTAGATTTCACAGTGGGATGGTGAAGGGGGTGGCTTGATTCTTTTAATGAGTCAAGCGCCAAAATAAGTCACCCACCAGGGAGGATCAGCTTCTGTTCATGTTATTGTTTTTGGGAACCCAAGTCACCTTCCTAAACTGTCTTAGGGTGAATGGATAATTGGATTGCGGGTCACAAACCTGCTTACTCAGAACCTTGCTGGCAGGTTGAGCCTGCTGTTTTGACACCACCATAATGCGGGTGTTCAACAGCCTAATGAGCAGGGGGAATCTGATTGGGACAGTCAAAAAGCCCAAGAAGGCCCCTGAGTCCCAAATCACAGAGGCCTACCCAATCATGCTTGACCTCCTTCAGCGGGACCACAAGCTTCCCTTGACCCAGGTCCACAAACAACTTGCACACCATAATATATGAGTTTTTGAGCGCATGGTGCAGCTCCTGATGCACAGAAAGGTGGCTTCAATACAGATTCTTACCAATGTTGTCAGCAACCAATGTGATGATGATGAGGATTCCCTGTATTATTATGCCATCAAATCCATCCTGGTCTAATGCCTAACTAGTCAAACAGATGAAATCATGTGTGTCTTGTACTACAAGTTATCAATTGTGTTTGATAATTCTGGTGATCAAGGAAAAGCTGCTGCCAAGAATAGAAGAAAGAAGGTCAATAAGGGGACATTCATTTGTGCATTTCTGGATGTTTCAGACAAGGGTTTTTTCTACTATCAGACAAACCCTGATTTCATAAATGGCTACGGGTACAGCCACATCCTTGGTGGATTACTCAACTCCTGGGATAGCTCAAATTCCAAGTACAGGGTTTTCTTGAGCCACTAGATGGAGGGTAGCTCCAATGCTTTTGAGGCCATCCAGGGATGCAGGCACCAGGCCTCAGTGTACCCCACCGGTCACACAGACATTCATCTGGCTGATCTTGTGTTCTTTAATATTGGAGATATACTCCAGGAGCGCTGACCTCAGGCTTTCAACAACCTCTATCTTGGGGTCCTTGATCACAATTCTCTCTCTGGTCACCAAATGGTGGCTGACTTGTTTGCACAAATGGTTTTCCATGTGAACATGGGCAATCAATCACGTAAGGATAAGCACCTCCCACCCCATGCCACAGCCACCTACCGGCCCATCCATCCAATGACTGATGAGGAGTACAATATGCGGTGTATGGCAGCCATCACGCAAAATCCTCCTACCCCTACCACCACCAACTTGCACTTTCTAGCCCCACCCACCCAATTCCAGACCTCCCAGGCCAGCACTACCTCTACGCCCTCCTTTTTGCTCTATTCTGCTTACTAGGCATCACTCTTCCCTGTCCCAATAAACCCCCTGTTGCCAAAAAATTTCTATTTATATTATCTTTATTTTGAATTTCAATTGTTCATGTTCTCTCTGTTTATAGTTGGTTTTATTCTTTATGTTCAGCTTATTTCTATAAAATTGTATATTTACTATGCCATGTATCTAGATCCAGAACACAGTTATTTTTAGTACCCAAACACAGCCTCATGTGAAAATATTAACAACCTTTTGGTGATCAGCTAAATTTGAATTAGAAAATTATAGGTTAATTGTGTTTAGATAAAGTTGTTACTGATCCAAATTCAAAACCTTAATAATAAACTTTAAGCCAATCAGGAGCCAAGTGATAAAGTGATTTTTGTGACATAAAGGGACATTCAAAGATTTCTTTTATTTTTGAACGCTAATTAATATTTTTTGGCTGGTTGTTTTGCCATTGAGCGCCATTGCTGCTGTGGCCAGTTGTTGATGGACTAGTGTTAATCCAGAAGCTGTTTGGGCACTAGTCCATCAACAACTTGCCATGGCAGCAATGACGCACAATGGCAAAACAATCAGCTAATCATATTTATTAGCAGACATGCACCAAAGAATTATTGGATGTCTCTTTATGTCACAACAATCATTTTATCACTTTGCTCCTGATTGGCTTAAAGTTTATTATTAAGGTTTTGAATTTGGATCAGTAACAACTTTATCTAAACACAATTAACCTATAATTTTCTAATTCAAATTTTGACAACCACCAAATTGTTGTTAATATTTTTACAAGGGGATGTGCAAAGTGCCAAAAATAATATGGCAATTAAGGAAACAAATCCAACACAAAGCAAACAACACATATTGAGTTAAGCGTAAAACATATACACAGTGGGTAAAAAATGGGATAATGTAGTAAATGGGACACAAACAGAAATAAATAAAGAGCCAATAGTATCAGAATAACACCTATTTTATTGGGTTGAAAGCTATAAAAACATATGGAAAGGTTAGTAAAAAATCATATGAGAGAACTTGAAAAACTACTCAAAGACCTCAACTTGGCAAACGCCAAAATCAAAGACATTGACCGCAAGGTCAAGGCAAAAGTGAAAGCTGCTGTCCTTACAGTGGAAAAAATTGAAAAGGTGTCTGCCAAGGCCCCAATGACCAAAATACCAGACGCCCCTGAGAAGACAATTGAGGGTATACTCAGCATTCAGAAGACGGCAGTTGAGGGCCTCCAGTTTAAGGCGTACAATCTTTCTGCACCGTCTGTCTGGGTTGACAACCCCAAGATGTATGCACATCTCAAACCTGCCAAGCAAGCAAGAACTGAGGATACAGAATTTCCTGACCAACTGCTTGCGCCAAGAATGGCCAAGCCGGCCAAGGCTGCGGGCAAAGAGGAAACACGTGAAGGTAACCTAATCATCTAAATTAATAAAGATTTCAAAATACTTACCTTTTTTTCTAGAAAATATAGACAGTGAACTCCGCCAGGTCCTGGTCCCCTTTCCCCACCCCCACATTCTATGCCAATTACGCCAATCATGTGGCAAGGCAGCTGTTCCTGTCCCCCCTGTCTTGCGCAAGCTGGAGGACTGCGTCCACAGTACCTTTTCAATGTCTTAGGAGGCGTTAGCTGGGCTGAAACCTGGCAAGGGGGCATTTGAGTGGGCAGTTACTGCCTGCAAGGATGCCCAACTGGTCCTCCTGGACCTGGTATCACTCAATGGAGCTTACTGTGTAAACTTCATTGAGCTTGTTTGGGACGTCCTGGCAACGCTCCCGTTCAAGAATATACCAGAGATGGGCCAGGCCCACACAGCTGCTTGCTTCTGCTTCCCGGTGGAGCATACACTCTCCTACCTCCTAGAGAACTTTGGGTGCACAGTGGGGAGATTGGCTGTTGCAGATGTAACAGCCTTAAAGAGGACCAAGATCCTTCTGGCGGACTTTGGGCTGGCCTGGAGTGCCAAAGAGACAGGGGCCCTCTGGCAATGGATCTCACCTTTGCTAAAACTAAACACAAGAAAAAATAAGCACAGTATACAATAAGCTGTGAAAGTTTAATGAAGCCTTTGCTGGGCAAAGGCTTCACCTTGTGGTTTACCTTGGGTATCTTTTATTCTTTGGGATGAGCACCAGTGTAGAGGACATAGATGGGGTCCTTCTTGGGGTCAACAAGGCCTGGCTCTCACTGGATGGGAAGAAGGTCCCCCCAGGTACAACTTGGTGGATCACATCATCCAGGACGCCCTGGTCCTGGCTGGTATCTACGGGTTTGCAGCCCTGCCAGAAAAGCTGCTCCTGCATTCCCACCTGACCCTACTCCCTTTTACTAGCTGCCAAGAATACTTAAATCAGGATGTATCCACTGTCTACAGTGTAGTGATGGAGGTTGTGCGCCACCTCTATTGCCAGGTGGGTACTCATCAAAGAACCCATTACAGGCGCCCTTAAAACTCTCTTTTTCAATAAATATATTTACACTTTAGGTTATTTTTACTTATAATAATTTTTATGACTTTTATTTTAGCAAACAAGTTTTGCAAATCAAATCCCAGAGAAGGTTTTAATAAAAGCATAATAATATATGGTAAAAAATTTACTTCTAACTTGTACATTTTAAATTTAATTTTTTTAATTCCATTTTATTTATTTGATAAGAGTGATATAAATATATTTGCGTAATCCAGTATTGAGTGTTTGGGATAACCTCAGATGCCATATAAAATAATTTAATATAAAATAAATAAATTACTTACATCTATTGATGGATCTTCTGAATGTGATTGTGGGCTTAGAAGCTTTTAAATATAAAATTTTAATTAAAAAATCTTAAATAGTAAATTAGAGAATATAAAAAAGTTGGACAAGCTAAGCCTTTAATTGATTGGCTGTTTGGCAAGGCACACAGGGATAAAAAATCAGTGTGGCCATAGAATTTGGCCACAGTCTCAGCTGGGAGGGTGTGGATCCTGGCCTGCAGCAAATCAAAGAGGTCCTTGGTCCCAGTTGGGGTCCCTTGCTTGACAACTTGCTTGAGCCACCCAAAGACTTCCTTGATGGGATTTAGGAAGGGCAAATAAGCTGGGAGGAAGAGAAGGCGCAAATTTGCTGTGGCCAATTGCTGGGGACCCACTGCAATGCTTGTGTCAATCATTGGGAATTCCTTGAGAATTTCAGCCACCTTGTGGAGACCAATATTGTCCAATACAATGACGTTGGTGAAGCCCAGGCTTGTGCGCCTTAGGTGCTCCTGGACCAAGCGGAGGAATGACAAGAAGGTATAACTGTTGTGAGAACCCAATATCATTTGATAAAGCTCAACCCCCTTTGGACCAAGGAGAGCCACCATTGAGTATGCTGTGGCGCGGACTGCAGCATGCCAAGCCATCCCGTCATTGGAGCCTTTGGGGACATACCCATATGCATTCCACATAGACAAGGCAAATGATGATTTGTCAATGTAATAGAATTTGACTGTCCCCTTGGCTTTGAGGGCAGTGTATGTCTCTGCGTATTTTTTTCGGACATCAATGTTGGTTGGCCTATTCCAATTGTAGGGGGATACCCCAAACTTTTTCCAGGAAAAGTGCATTCCCTTGACCAGATGGTAGTAAAAGGAAATTGAGGCCTCAACCCCAAAAGTAGATTTAACCATGGCCTGTATATTTGCCAGTTTGAGATGGCAATCTTGGGTTATCCACTGAAGGATTGCCCATTTGTGCTCCTTGGTGAGCATAGTGGAAACACACAAGGATTTCTCTGCAGCAAAGACTCGGCCAGTATTGATGAACTTGTTGAAGGTCTTTGAGGTGTACTTGGGATCCACCCCAACAAGAGCCGCGGCTGTCTTGTAATCACCAGATTTCCACATTAGCTTGAGCAGGATGATGTGTTTGATATCTGGGATGCGCTTCTGGACGGGCTTAGCAGGAGTAGTTGAATTGAGATCCTGCTCAGGGACTGGCTTGAAAGGCATGAGTACCTTGTTGTAGAAGGCTGCAACCTTTTTTAGCACCAGCTGTCCTTCATCAGTTCTGTAGAACTCAGGATCCTTGTCCTCTTCCTGGTTGCCATCACTGATGTAGGGCTCATAGCTAGTGTCAAGCTTAGGCTTCACCTTCTCTAGCATGGCTGACGGGATCAACTCTTGGCGGTACACAACATCAAACACATACAAAGTAAGTTCTACCTCCTTTTTTCTAACTGTTTTTGTTGTGGTAACCTTGGTGGGCTTCTGGGTCAGCTTGGGGACCCAGGGATTGATGCTCTGCGCCCTAGCAGCTTGTGCTCCTTTAACCGGCTGTGTCAGTGCAGCGTCACTATTAAACTCTCCTCTCCCATCTCCTTCCTGAGTAGGCAATTGGGTTGCACTAACTCTATTCTTTGACCTGCGGGGACAACTGCAACTGCAGCGCACAACAGGTGCATTGGTACTCTGTTGTTGGTTTCCTTCCATTTGAGAAATTAATAAAATACAAAATAAAATTTAATTAAGTTACTCCCTAATTTTAATTTTTGCTTTTTTATCTGAATATGGATACTTAATTAGAGTTTTCCCCACCCAATATCCCAATTATAGATTTTTTATTTCTTAATTAGTTGTTTTTGGTTTTACAATGGCCATTTTAGAATACCTAAAATAATTTCCACCCATTTTCCCAGATTTTACGCCAAATTAAGCACCCAACACAATATTTTTAAAATTTATGTCTCAGATCTTGTGTCTTATTTTAGACACCTTGGTATCATTCTTGATTACAACCCATTGCACACAACATTTGAGGGATTTTGTTTACATGGTGAGTTGCTATTGTTTTTTGTTTTTGGATTGAGTTTTGACTCCCCGCGCTTGGGTGTATTTTGTCACCAATTCACATAGTAAACATATGGGTCATTATTTTTCTTGTTATGCCTAAGCGCTGGACTGATTATTTTATAACTTAATTACATTATTCATATTCAAATTATTCAGAAAGATTAAAATACAATTAATGTCAAATCTTTAATTGATCTTGGGCTTAGATATTTTTTTAAAAAAATATTTTATCAATTTTAGAATTGAAAATTGCACCTTATAATATTGCTGGAAATATCTTAAGTGCTACTACATACTACAAGCTAAAAATATTTATTATGAGTTGCATGGGAGAGTAATAGCAGCCCCAAAGCTATAAATGCTATTACCCTATCTTTGGCTCATCATAAATATTCTTAGTTTGTTTCAAAAAAAGGTTGTTGTTTTTGAAAGACTGATAACTCTATCTAAAATACACCCTCTAGTAAGTTGCCCTACTTTATGAACTTGCCCCAATACATCACTAGCATCTTCTGATATTTTTGTTTCTCTGGTATCATCATGTGGTTTCAAATGATAAGTTATCTCAGAATATTCTGAGAAACTTTCAAATGTTAAAGGTGAAGTATACAACTTCCTATCTTTCATCAAATATGAAAGATTAATGTGCAGATTTTTAACTTTGAGCTCTTTCCTTATAGGCCTAACTTTTCACTCATAAATATAAAAGAATGACTTTTGAGAAATGTTTTAGCCTGATAGCGCTGATTTATACAATTCTTTTCTTTTTTCTTCTTGCTCAAAAATATTTTTAATATCATTTATATTCTTAATATAAAGCTGATTTTCTTTCTCTTTTAATGTTTTTGATATTACACCAAAGTGACCATCAACAATACTTTTCCCATGACATTCTACAAATCTATTGTATTTAATAGACCCTTTAATGTATTGCGGTGCCTCTTTAAATAGATAATATAATTCATAGGATCTAAAATGGTTTCCATTATCAGTCCATACTTTGATATTATTTATTTTTTTAAACTTATCTGATTTAAGAAGACTTATTAGACATTCACCTGAAAACAAAGAATCATGAGACAATATTTGAGATAAAAAATCATGGTATTCATATTTAACTTTATTGTTTTCTTTAAATACCAATTCAAACCCCAATAAAGAAATAGGTCTTTTGGAATAAAAACAGTTATTGGTTTCAATTGGACCACCACCAACTTTTAAATTATCCTTAAAATCTATGACTATAATACATGATTCATTATCTAATTCATTGATATCCTTCTTATATTCCCTATTTTGATGAGCATAAAAGTCTTGGTGCTGATTAATAGCTTTTAAGTCACTGTTTATAGATTCTGGAAATAATAAGTTTTTGCTTTCACATTCTTCTTTTCTTTTTTTCTAAGGATGATTTTAAGTTACAAATATTACACATGCCAGTTTGTTTTTTACTCTATATTATATTTTTTGGTATCAACTTATAATAAGTTGAAAGTGATATTGAAATTTCATTTTTTATTTTCATATTTTCATATATTCTTTTTTTGTTTTTAATAGAGAATATTTTATTTCAGTTGAATATCCATTCATTCATTTATTTTCAATGTCTTTATAAAAAATTATGGTGCTTTTTTTGTAAACTGGCTTGTTTCAAAAGAATTTTCCAGTAGTTTTTTAATTATTTTTTGATTATTTCTTTTTTTAATGAATAGTTATTATCTTTTTGGCTTTTTTGTTTAAGCTTACATTTTTATTTTTTTTATTTTCCTTGAGTATTCAAACTCACTTTTGGTTATATTAAATCCCATATCAGTAAGCTCTTTTAAAGAGTAACCAGAAGTAACCAGAGATCTCAAGGCTGGGAGATGCTTTTGAGGAGCATATTTCAGAAGATCCTTTAAGTTATCAATTATCCCATTTAGTTTCTGATTTTGAATTAAAGGAATGAACTCTGTTTTTCCAAACTCAGTTTGAGTGAGGAAGTGATTGATGAAGGAATTAAGAATGCCTCCAGAAACAAAGAGGAATGCTTTCTTTAGCATAGCAATTCTTTCACTTTTTGTTGATGCTCCCAGTGAAGAAAATGACTACATGGCATAGGTGAAGTTAACAGATTCCATAATATTGAATTTATGATTGCTGATATTTAGATGCTTTGTAGAGATGTCTTGCAAAAGAGTGCTGGTTGCAGGAATTATATCTTTTTGTGAAGATGGTTTGAAGTAAACCTTAGGTGGTGCTTTAGCTCTTATATACCAAGCCTTATGACACCATTCTAAAAGAAATGATGTGACAGCTTTATTTACAATTTCAACTTGAATTTATATTTCTAGAATAAACAAAATCCCCAGTTTTCATGCACAAGTGATATATGTGTATCAGCTAAGCATCAAATTACATCATATCCTCTTTATAATCTATACAAATCAATTAAAATGATGTATTAACTTAATTATAACTGTTCCGCATATTTTTAAAATGATAAAATATTAAAGAATTGTATTTAAAAAATGCTTAATTTGAGGTTCACAGTTCACTTGAACCTCAAAATTCATCTAAACAGCAAATAAATTAACGTCCTAACTTTAAACTACCATAATCCTAAATAATTAAGCTTTTTAAATAAAATAAAATGCAGAAATGATGCTCTTGATCTTATATTTAATTTAATTAAATAAAAAGCATATATTAATTAATGAAAAATTAACTTTTTTAAGCTTTAAGCAACTAATTTTATTTAATTATCAAAATATTATAATAAAATCTGACATATGCTCTTTTAAATTTCTTTCGCTTTAATATTTAATATTATATAAATTAATATTTTAACACTAATGGAAAGATAAGATTCTTAGCTTCATTTTGATAGTTTACAGTATGAAAAAATATTAACTTTTTGTTGAGTTATTACTGTTTTAAATACAAACATTTGTAATTTGATTTTTTCAAAATCGAACTGTGTTATGCTGCAACTTGGGCAGCATGTGTATTAGAAAATGGCCTAATCCCTAAAATAATGACCCATATGTACAGCAAAAGTCAACTCACACCATTTTTTTTGTTAATCAATGTATTTTGGAATGTATTTTGAATAGTTTTGCTTTGTGTGTGAGCACTTCTTTGCCGTTTAGACCCATTTTGCCCATTAATGCCAAAAATCCCTGTTAACTGAGTGCATATTTTAACCTGATTGTTGGAATTTGCTTAAATCTGAAATCATTTTTTTTAAATCTGAAGTATTTTTGGTTGTTGCCATAGCTTTTAAAACTACTGTATGTGCAATTAACATAAGAGTCATTGAGGCTTTTTAAGTGTGTATTCTGTTCTCCTCATCACTCTTCAAAGTGCAGAGCAGGCTTTTTCAAACATCAGGGTATGTAGACTTAAGCTACTCCAGAGGGAAAGCTACTTGTATTGACTTCAAGTTTGTGGTATCATTGGAGCATGGTGAACAACAATTTTCCCTGGCATCCTGGATTTGAGCGGCATAAGGTTTTGAAACTTCAGCCAGGGCAACCTCTTTGTGCTGGGCTTTATCTTGGGAGTGGGTATTAACAGCATAAAGGTTGTTAGCTACAACCATGTAAATTGTGTCCTCTTGAAGATCTTCAGGGTGGTGCACTTTGGGGCCAGGTTTGATGGGAAGTTTGAGGGTTCTGGTGGAGGTAGAATTTCCCTCTTCTACTCCACCTTGGCTTTTCCCTTGTTGGTACCAGCGGGATGGTTCTATACAATGTGTACCTTCTTGGCGTTATTTGGTCATTTTGATTTCCAATGTCCCGCTGTATTGCAGGCAATGCAATAGGGACCCTTTATGTCAGGAGGGTGGGTGGAGAACTTAACAGAATCTTCCTTCTGGAATCCTGGTTTCTCATAGACTGTCTTTGGCTGCTTGGGCGTAGGTTTATTTGGGGGACCAAACATTTCAGCATGGCTACGTAGACAGTCTACTATCTCTGACACATCCTTGCCCTTAGCATAGGTGGGGGCCATTGTGCAGTGTAGTTTCTTGTAGGGATGGATTGCCTGTTTCATTGCAGCCCAGATGTTGAAGGTGGAGACTGTGCCAGAACCCAGGAGTACTAATGTGTCATGATAAAACTTTTCTGCAAATTCCTGCAGTGTTTCTCCCAGGGCAAACTTTAAAGCTCCAAAATCAGACTTCCTAGTGAAGAGAATGTCCTCTCCACTGAACTCCTTGAGTACAGATTTCTTTGCTTCCTGATAACTCCAGTTGGTTGCGGGTAGTTGTGGCATCACCAGATTGACACTTACTGTGTACAGTGTGATGATAAGAGTGGTTGCCTTCTGGTGGTCACTGGCATCTCTCATGGACATTTTGAAAAGCCAGAGGAAGGAGTGTACATTTCCCTGCTTATCAAATTTGAGGAGGTTGAGAGGTTTGAATTGTTTGTTTGTGATCACAGGCTCAGTGGGCTGGCAGGGAGAGGCATTCAATTGCCTATCTGCGGTGTAGCTACGCCTAGCTCTAGGCATAGCTTTGGGTGTAAATGGCTCTCTATTTGGAAGGGTGGTGAACACTTTGGGATTGCCCTGTTTTTATGGTCCTCCTCTTCCTCAGAGATGTCATCAGCATCCTCATAATGGTTAGTTAGCATAGAGGATGATGTATGTTGGCTGGTAGGGATGCACTTGCAGCCTTTTTCTTCCAGTAGGCGTACCTGGGCTTCCATTCTTGCCAGGCGTTCATGGACGTTCAGATTGTCTATTTGGAGGTTTTGCTGGCAGAGCTCAGATCCTATACCAACTGTAGTTTTGGACAGTCGTGAGATGCCATTCCTTTTATTTGCTTGTTCTGCCTGTAGAGTCAATATAGTGTTATGAGCTCTGGCAAACTCCTCATTGTATCCTCTGATTATGGTTTCAAGGCTCGCCACTTTTGTCTCCAGTGCTGTAACTCTGGCATTGTTTGGGCACAGCAGTGGTTTATGTGTGAAGGAGAGGGATACCTTCAGCTAATAGTCCACCTTTGCTTCTAGTCTCTGTAAGTCATCCAGAACGTACTTTTCAAATTGATGGAGTCTTGAACCAAGCTGTTCTACCTCCTTGTCTAAGAAGATAATGTTTTGGTCAGTGGTAGCCAAGTCTTCCTACACATGTGTGCTGAATTTATCCAAATCAGCACAGAACTTGTGTACATCCTGAAGCCATGCCAAGGAGGTTCCACAAGTGTCCATGGCCTTGTATATCATAGACCTGAACTTTGTGTTGAGGATGTCAATAGGTTCATTGATACGGGCATGAGAGTTCCCCCATGGACTGATTAGACAGAACCACAACAGGCATCTTCAAAAAGGAGGCATTTGTCATGGCCCACTGGTAAGCCCAATCATAACAACAAGAGAGGAGGGAGTCACCCAGGGAAGACAACTCAAGATTTTGGCGTGCAGCAACAATTTGGAGCTGCTTAACAGAAGTCTGTACAAAGCCAGTGAGGTATTCCACAGTCTGGGCTCCCCCAGAAAGGCGCTCCTGGAGGGCCTGGAAAGAAGCATTTTGGTATAGCCAGTAGAGCTGCCAACAAGTCCCATGATCTTGATAATGAAAGAAGATAAGAAGGGTTTTGGTCAGGGCAGTTGGCAGGAAAGAGGCAGAAACCACAAAGGAGAGCCTCAGTCAGCTCTACAATCTGCATGCAATTGTAGGAACTAACCAAGGCGGGAATCTCAGGAACAGAGGGCAGAGGAGCCACAATCAAGGAGACAGTTGTGGGAGGGTGAAAGACCACAGGGTTGCTCACAGAAAAGACAGGAGCACCCTCACTGTCAGATGATTCAATTTTGTACCCATGCTTATTGACAAAGCTGGGTGGATGTGGAGCCAAGGAAAATTCTTGGTAGACGGGATGGTTTCTGTGGGCATTGGCAGAGGCTCAATATTGAGTGAGCACCAATGTTGAGCAACTTGGGTTATTGCTGTTATGTTCAAAGCTACATATAGATTTATCCTTGCCAATGTACTCTACCTAATCCTATACAAGAGCACTACAGACTACAATAGAATAGAACTTTACAGATAATTAGGTTTATTGAAACTGGAGTACAATCTAGCCAGCAGCTTCAATTTATCCAGATGTAACTAAGAACTTGTTATCATTCTTTCAGGTGTCTGTATCAATATATACTGCAACAATCCTTGTTCTTGTCCTTTCAGACAGTTCTTAGTGGCTATCTTTGCAATAGGTTCATCTTTGCTGGCTGCACCTATCCTGATTGGTTATCCTTGGCATGTGTGCTGCTACTGGCCTTAGAAAGGTGTACATGGCGCTTCAGCTACAGCCTACGCTCTTCTTGAGCTAGCCTACTGGAAGTTATTGATTGGCTGTATCCTTACATGCCTATTATTGTACTAGGAAACTATGCCGTATTTAGTTGACACTTTGAAATGGTCCCTGTTCTGTCCTCCTACATTGGAAGGTAGGATTCCAGCATTCCATTTCCAGGGATTAATCAGTGATCCTTTTCTGGCTGGCAAGACTTCTGTTTATTAATGCAACAGTTCAAATTGGGGATTATATGCCTTATAATAGCAGACTTGATCCAATATTGACTTGTGGATTATCTGCTGTGTAAAATGACCCAGACCAATAAGGAACCAATTATACGCCGTGTAATGCTGATTTAGACTTGGTATTTCCTAGCCATTTGCATATCACTTGTTTTCTATTATCATTTACGCCCATCAGGCTGGGGGGATTGAGTTGATAAAACGTCAAGTATGATGAATAGAGCAATATACAATTGATTATTTAGTGATTACACAGCATGTAATCATTGATAATCACTATATTGGCTAACAACTATACGGCATATAATCATCACATCAATATAATAAACTAGTAATATACGGCATATAATCAATATATTATTTATAATAAACTGATGATTACACAGTGTATAATTGTTGCAGCTGTTATAATAAACTAACAATCATACGGCGTATAAATGTCATATCAATTATAATAGACCAATGATTATACAGTGTATAATCTCTAGACTTAATTAAATGATAACCCAGTGATAATACGGTGTGTAAATGATAATGATCTGTATGTGATGATTAGCCTGATTATTTGTGGTCAATCAGCCTAATCTCACAGCTGTTAAATATTTACATTCAATTTTTTAGTTCTTATTGGAATTTATGTTTGATCACTGGTACTATAAATGTTGCAACCAAGTTTTAAGACTTGCCTGCTTACGTATCTTACAATACACAGGGGGCGCTTGATGAGTTGCCCCTTGACATATCTAGTGTCGTGGATAAATCTGATGGCAATATCAAATGTCAGGTACTTCATCCTAATTAGGAGCACTGCCAATTCAACTTGCTGATCCCCGCACAAGTTATTCCTCAGCTTTAAACCTTACATGGAACTTCCCACTATGCCACCCCATTGTGGCTTTCCCCATATAGTATATTAGTCACAATATTCTACAATAAACAATACCTTGTTATTATTCTTTCCTTTCTATTGGACTGTTGTCTTCCCCAATTCCAAATACTGAATCTTCATTGGTTCAGTTGCAACATAAAGAGTTAATAATTTATAGATGCTAAATATAAAACAAGAATAAAACATAGGCCTGATCTCTTTAGTTGATTGGCTGCATTGCAAGACAGGCAGGAATATATGATTCATAATGGGTATAGAACTTTGCCCCTTTTTCAGCTCAAAGGATATGGACCCCAACCTGTAGCAAATCAAACTAGGCCTTGGGTCCAGTTAGGGTCCCTTTCTTGAGTCACCCAAAGACCTCCTTGATTGGTTTTTGGAATGGTGAATATGCAGGAAGAAATCATAGGTGTGTCAAGTATATACTTCTGGGAAGTATAATAAAAATGAGATAAAGGGGAAAATTAAGAGAAGAATGATACTTTATTGGATATGAATATAGGATAACATATAGTATCATGGAAAGCCATATACTGTCCATGTACGTCATGGCAGTCATGGGGCTTATCTGAATAATGTTCCTCTTAAGTCACAAGGCTTAATCAAGTTGTGTTCCTTTTAGGATCTGGATGTTTGATCCCTGTAATAGATGGCCAAATGATAGTGGTGCCACCAATTTAATCATTAGTCAGTGAGACGTTCAGTGACTCACTCAGTGAACTACTCGGGGTGTTAATTCCCTAAGAGGGAGTAATCAAAGATGTTGCAACAGGTACATAGATGCTATAGCCAATTGCTGTTGGCAAATTTCTACACCTGTCTCTATCATTAAGAATTATTCAGGGATATTTGACACTTTGTGGAGCCCTATATTATCTAATAAAATAACCTTTGTGAACCCTGATCTTGCCTGCCTGAGGTGCTCCAGGACCAAGTGGAGATATGTGATAAAGGTCCTGCTATTATGGAAACCCTTGATCATCTTGCACAATTTATTGCCAGGGGATCCAAGGAGTCCTAACATAGAGAAGACCACAGCGCAAACAGACACACATCATGATATATCATCCTTAGCACCCTTGGGCACATACCTGTATGCATTGTGCATGAATGATGCAAACAGTAATTTTTAATATATTATAAACTTACTGTTCCATTTTCTTTTAGGCAGTATATGTCTTGAGGTTCATTATGATGTTTCAATTGTAAAGAGATACCCCTAGTTTTTTTTCACTAGGAACATAGACTGTGTATAATGCAATAGTAAAATAAAACCAAGGCCTTGATGCCAAAGAAGATTTAACCATGGCCTGTATATTTGCCAGTCAAGGTGGTATTTTTAGGTAATCCACCATTTTATTGCCAAGATTTGCTGCTTTTTTAAGATGGTTGATTAGTGCTTGGATCTCTCCATAAGGATAATTATTCTCTATTTCAGGTAATTTCTGCACAACCAGTGTGCTGATTTAATTGGCACACCAACAGTTTCTGTGGCCTTCTTGCAGTCACAAGTATTCATGGTAAGCTTGATGAGGATTTTACACTTGGCGTCTGGGATCACTGTGTGCTTGGATTTTTTTAGAGGTAGGCAACAGATGATTAGGTTCTTCCAAGGCACACAGCTTATGCACCTAGATTTTAAAATGCAGTGATTTTTTTGAGTACCTACAAGCCCCTTCACATTTTGATAATATTTAGGCTGCTTTGTATTATCTTCCCCTTCAACATCACTTATGTAAAGCTCAAAGCTTGTATCCAGAATAAGCTTTACTATCATGAGTGACAGTTTTCTGCTATTAATTCACAAGACATAATTCCATTTCCAGGATTCAAACTCTGATCTCCTTTGGGCTGCATTCATTTTTTGGGCTCAAACCAGGGGCAGATTTGACTTTGGAGAAACCTCTGAACCTGATCAATGAGGTGCAAACTACATGCAGAGCATGTCTGTTTATGGACCCCCTAGCTTATTCAATAGAAGCACCAACTTTAGCAGTATTCCTATGATCATCCAGTCCCCTGGCAATAAAGTGTCATAAAAATTACCCTGAAAACAAGGCCCACTGGGTGATGGAAAGTCCTCTGCCTCAAAGAGGGGAGCCATGTAAAGTTATGCCTCTGTTGCAAAATCTTTGATTACTCCCTCTTGGGGAATTGATGCCATAAGCAGATCATCAAATGGCCTACCAAATGGTTCACCAGCCAGCCAGTAAACTGGTGGCATCATTATCATTCAACCATCTATTACAGGGATAACCCAATCCAGATCCTAAATGGAACACAGCTTGAACAAGCCTTGTGACCCAAGAGGAACATTACTCAGATAAGCCCCATGACCTCCATGACGTACATGGACAGTACATGGCTTGTCATGATACTATATAATATTCTATATTCATATCAAATAAAATATCATTCTCTTCTTAAATATTCACCTTATATTGTTTATTATACTTCCCAGAAGTATATACACAACACCTTCCTCTTAGGCCTCTAACTAATTCCTGTCAAATGCTTGAGAATTTCTGCCAAATTATGTTTGAATATTTATTCAAAAGATTAACAAAAAAGCCTAAGAAAAGCCATCAATTTAATATTTTGGAATTATCCTGAAGATAACCCCTACCCCACCCCACCCACCCAAGAGACACCTCTGGTTAAATATCATGCGCAAGAGCGGCCAGGAGCAGTGGTAATTGCATCAAAAGCATATTCCCAATTTTAGTTTGTTCAGTTTCCCTTTTGACTATGCCCATTCAAAGTTTTTCAAGATCTTCCTTCCTCAATAAATGCATTCATATCCGCTCATATCATTGTTTGATTGGTTTTGTGACATCCAATCTACTACCCCAATCACATCTCATCCCTTAAATGAAAGCAAGAGTTGTAAAAGACATTTCTTTGTAATTCTCTACTCTAATAAGGTAAAAATTTGTTAGTTTGATTTGGCTATTTGGTTTTGCCTGTTTCTTTTAGTGTTCAGCTAGCTCCTCCCCCATTTGGTCTCCCAGGAATTGTTAGTGGCAACTGTTGCAACTGAGTTTCCAGACTTGCCTGCTAACTTATCTTACAATACACAGGGGACGCTTGATGAGTTGCCCCTTGACGTATCTAACGTTATGGATTAATCTGATGGCAATATCAAATGGCAGGTACTTCATCCTAATTAGGAGCGCTACCATTTCAACTTTCTGATCCCCGCATAAGTTATTCCTCAGCTTTAAACCTTACATGGAACTTCCCACTATGCCACCCCCTTTTAGCCTTGTGGCTTTCCCCATATAGTATATTAGTCACAATATTCTACAATAAACAATACCTTATTATTATTATGTCCTTTCTATTGGACTGTTGTCTTCCCCAATTCTAAATAATGAATCCTCATTGGTTCAGTTGCAACAGTGGTAGCAGCAGTAGGTTTACAACCTACCTAAAACCAAATTCCCCCCAAGAAAAGACATAGTACAGGCCGTATGGCTACTCCCCAACAAGAGACCTTCCTGCCAATCCCCAAGGGGGACATCCCTGACGGGTATGTCATCTATCAAGACCAGCTAGTTCTCACCAGCGTATACAATTGGCTCTGCCTTAGGTAGCATGACGCCAGCGTCACCCCGCCCCAGTCAGATCTGTCCCAGCGCATGCTCAACCTTCAGCTAGAATCCTTTGCTGGTGGCATTGAGGGGACCAACATTGTCAGTTGGCTCCAATCTACCAAAACCCGCCTCCACATCTGTCAGGTTCCTGAGCCCATGTGGGTTGCCACTGCGTCTAGTTGCCTCACAGGGCCTGCTGCTGTGTGGTTCATCAACTGGGCCAGCCAGGAACTTGACGTTACCTGTGCGGCATTCTGAGACGCTGCCAAGTTCTGCTACAGTGAAACCTTCTCCCCCATTGTTGTGGGAACTCCTCTTCTAGCAATCAAACAAACTGGTTCCGTTCCTGAGCACCTTGCCGCCTGGCAACAAGCTCTTGCTGCCGCCCCCAAAGCTGACTGACGGAAATGCAATGCTACTCACTCTCATCATCAATGGGTTAAAACCCCATATCTGCAAGTGGGTCCCTGTAGGTTGTTGCACCTCCATTGACAACTGCTATAAGGCCATTGTGGAGGCTAACAGCCAGGCTTCAATGGGCTTCCATTGTACCAGTGATACTCTATTGCAACCACGTACAACACCTGGCAGTGGCCACAATCAAGTAGGCTGCTGCCAGCCCTGTCAGCAGGATAATGGGACCCAATGCCCCCGCAAGGGGGAGCTTCACCTAGTGCAGAACAAGGATCAGGGAAAAGCCTGGGGGTTGTAGCAACAAGAGGCCTTGCAACCCCACCTGAACTATCCTCTCAATCCCTGCTTGCAAAAAATCCCTGCAACTACAACATTCATGAAGTCAAAACCCTGGACATCTTTTAAGTCCACAGTGACAACCCCATATTGTAAGCAAGCCACTCCTCAAATGAAGTAACCCACTTATCCTAGCCCTTCTGTTTCTGTGGGAACACCCACAAATTACTGGTATATACTGGGGCCAACCACACTATGGTGGACCAGGCGTTTGCCAACTCTCAGCAATTAGACCAAGTGCCCAGCAGGTTCAAAGCAGTACAAGTAGCTGACTCCTGCAGAGTTGCCATCACCCACAAGATATTACCCTTCTCTGTGAGAATGGGGAACGTCCAGGTTAAGCTCTCTGGGCCAATCATGGCAGGGCTCAGCCACAACGTAATTGCTGGTCTCAACTGGCTTTGGCACAACCGTCCCTACATCAATTGGGATACCTCTGTCATCACCATCAACTGAAATGGGGTGGGGTTCCAGATTCACCCTGTGGAAATGAGCAAGTTACTCCATTATACTGTGCTTGTCATAATAACAATGACAGGCTCATAAATTTTCAAGGGGGGGAAACTAGACTTTAACCAATGCTCAGTTGAAGTTATCCACGCTGAACCATCTGTGGTCCCTCCCTTGACCTCCTCACCACCACCAGCGCTTGCTGCACTCCTTGAGGGATACAAGGATGTATTCAGTGAGACACTTGAACAACTACCTCCTCCCTGGGAGATCCAGCACGCTGTCTAACTTCAAGGGTTGTTACCTAAGGCACAACCATTATACCGTCTTACAACAAAGGAAGATGAGACCCTCCACCAGCACCTTGTGGACGCGCTTGATAAGGGCTAAATTTGCTGCTTGCTATCTCCATATGGTGAAGCTGTCTTCTTTGTAGCCAAGAAGGACGGGTCCCTTTGCCTGGTCACAGCCTACCACACCCTAAATGAGGTGACGGTTAAGAACAAGTACCCTCTGCCACTGATTGACAACCTGTTTGATACACTTGCAGGTGCAAAGGACTTTAGCAAGATTGATCTCACTGCAGGGTACAACCAAGTCCGCATTGCACCAGGGGATGAGGCAAAAACTGCCTTCTGCACGCGCTACGGAGTTTGGGTGTCATATCATGAACTTTGGAATGACCAACACTCCCTCCACCTTTGCCATGTTGATGAACAAATCATTTGAGGAACTGATTGGGAAATGTGTGGTTGTGTACCTTGACAACATTATTGTCTTCAGTCAAGATCAAACCACACACCTCCAACACCTCTGTGCTGTCCTCAACACCCTTTGGAAAAATCAGCTAAAAGCTAAACCCTCCAAATCCAAGTTTCTCAAGTTGGAGCTGTTATTCCTTGGGCACACCATCTCTGCCCAAGTAATAAAGCCCAACCCTGCCAAAGTCAAGGCAATCACCAGCATGCCACCCCCCACTGATGTGGGCCAGGTGTGGACATTCCTAGGCATGGTTGCCTACATGCGCAAGTTCATCCCCAATTGCGGGGAACTAATTGCACCTCTCACTGAGCTCCTCAATACCAAACAGCACTTCCATTGGACCCCTGTCAGAGATTGAGCCTTCAAGACGCTGAAGCAAAGGCTCATAACAGCACCAGTACTGCAGTTTCTCAATCAAAACCAACAGTACAAACTCAAGACTGATGCCTCTGACAGGGCCATAGGGGGCGTGCTAAGGGTAGAAACTGACAATGGCATCTTCCTCCCTATGGCATATGAGTCTAGGAAACTTACTGACTCAGAACAATGCTACCCCATCCATGATAAGGAATTGGCGGCCATTGTACACTGTGTTGAGAAGTGGCGCTGTTACCTGGAAGGAGCTACCTTCCCACCCCCTGTTCTGACGGACCACAAGTTGCTCCAGTACTTCAACATGCAGTCCCACTTGATAAGCCGCCAAGCAGGATGGTTTGAACGTCTATCCCCTTACCAGTTATGCATCAAGTACAAGCTTGGAAAGGAACTTGTCACAGCTGACGCTCTCTTGCAACTCTACATAGCGTCTATCACTGGGGACAATGGCTTGGACCCAGATTGGCCCATGCTCTATCTCCGCCCTGAGGCAACTTGCTACAAGGGCCTTAACTTGGTCATCATCTCCAAATTGAATGACAACAAAAGTCAGTTCATCATCAATGCTGGTAACATCTGCCGCCAGGCAGAGACAGGTGAGAAGATGCCTTACATTCCCACCACGCAACAAGGGGACACAATATTGCACTACCACCAAACCCTGGGTCACATCAGAGGGTGTGACCTCTTTGAGATCATGAAATAAAAGGTTTGGTGGCCGCGCATGCATCAAGACATCCTAGACCTCCTCAAAACGTGTGTGTTGTGCAAAAAGAACACGTCCAAACCTACACCCCCCAAGTCTGTCCTGCCCATCAAGGCCATGGAACCCTTCAAGCAGTGGGCCCTTGACATTGTGGGACCACTCCCCAAAGACAGACTGGGAAAGAAGCACATTATCACTGCCATCAACTACTTCACTTGCTGGCCAGTGGCCTGGGCAACAACCAACCACACTGCCACCACCATTACCCGCTTTATTGGCAAGGAAATTGTGGCCCGCTTTGGGCGACCCAAACGCCTCATCACAGAAGGGCATCCCCAAACTTGTTGGGCATGTCATGAAGGCATACTGTGCTAAGAACGCGCTCCAACGTATAGTTATGACCCCCTACCATCCTCAAGACAATGGACATGTGGAACAGTTAAGTGGCCCACTGGTTCAACTGATTGCCAAGCTCTCACAAGAGCACCATAACACTGCATGGACTGAACACCTGCCCACCACCCTACTTATCCTGCAAGAAAGAATCAACAGGGGCACAGGGTTCAGCCCCAGTACCCTGGCCTTTGGAACACCTGAAAGTCTGATAAGGGTTGAACAGGGAAAGCTACAGTCCAAGGTTCCAGACAAGCCTCCCCTAGTAACAACTCCATCCCTAGACCAATGGCGTGCCAAAGCCTGGGAAATTGAACACAAGCAGATTGCAGGAGGGACAAAGCACCTCAAAGCTAGATAAGCCGTAGGTGACCCCGTCTACACCCTCAATCCCAATTCTGCCAAGTTGGAACCTAACCACCTGGGGCCCTTCAAGATAGCTGCGTCTATGACAATCACACTTACCAACTTGAAGATGCCCAAGGAAACACCAAGAAGCTTCACCATGATTGCTTGCACCCCTGCCGCGCCGTTCCTACACAAAAGTTGTTTGTGTGGACCTTCCCAGACCTTCCACAGACTCCAGTCTTGATGCCTGACAACAAGCAGGGGGTAAGGGGGGGGTTGCAACCAGGTTTCCAGACTTGCCTGCTAATGTATCTAACGTCATGGATTAATCTGATGGCAATATCAAATGGCAGGTACTTCATCCTAATTAGGAGAGCTACCAATTTGACTTGCTGATCCCCACACAAGTTATTCCTCAGCTTCAAAACTTACATGGAACTTCCCACTATGCCACCCCCTTGTGGCCCAGTGGCTTTCCCCATATAGTATATTAGTCACAATATTCTACAATAAATGATACCTTACTCTTATTATTCTGTCCTTTCTATTGGACTGTTGTCTTCCCCAATTCCAAATACTGAATCCTCATTGGTTCAATTGCAACAGCAACCTGTGACAGAAATGATTGGATAGTAAGGAGCTGCCTCTAAGTGGCAGGGATCACCATCCAAATCCACACAGAGTTGATGATTAACCACCAACAAGGCTGCAGATACTGTTTTGTGAAATTTCCAAAAGATACATTGGGGTTAAGAAAAATGATTAACCCTAACCAAAGGAGCCCAAGATAAATAACCTGAGAGAGAATCAATGAGTCTTTGGCGTAAAATTCAAGACATTGAGATGTTACAAATTTCTCAGCTTTGGACTTGGGAGAAAACTGTAAATTCACTACCACCCTTGGCATTGGATTGCACTATCTTCCCCAGACGTACTAGGAAAGGCCCAAAAATATCAGCCAACCCCCTTAATTCTTTAGGGAATTTAGCACACACAGTTGATGAAAGATTTGTGCTGGACTACCCCGCGGATCCATTGCCTTTGGTTGCTCCCCCCTGAGAAGAAACATTGGTCAATTTGGACTACTTGTTGGCATGGTGTTGCCCACTTTTGAAAACTATCAGATTCAACCAACCAGGCAATGCCACATTGATGTCCAAAAACCCAAGTGAATTTCAGATGCCTGGAGTTCCCTCTAGTCAATCAGATGGGACTGTGGAAATTAATGGGAAACTTTCCAGTCCTCCTGGTCCTGATCAGCAAACTTTTTCCACCAGCTAATTGGATTTAAGTCCTGGAGTCATGTGACCTATCCTCCCCTGCAACCCACTCCTTTTAACTCAGCAAGGGGACTCCAGTCCCCTGCTTGTCTATTGTTCATTTTATTAAAAGTTTGGATTTGTTGCACTTAATTTTAATCATTTGATTGGACTGAAACTTAGTTTTGAGTCCCTATTATCTATAAATTTAAGGTGTTAGACTTTTCCTTGAAGTTTAACTTATACCCTCCCGTTTCAAACCCATTAACTCTTCTGGGGTCTTCTGAAGAGGTCTTGGTGTATAGTTGTTGCTTCTTTCCGGTTTTGCTTTCAAAAACAGCTCTTGGACCTAAAATTTTAATTAATTTTCAATATAATACCTATTCTTATCTTGAATTTTCTTTAATCTTCTTTGCTTTTGAACCCACTTTTACATTATCCACTGTTCCAAGCCACCTGAGTCCATTGCCAAGCCAACCACACCTTCTCTGCCACCTCTCACCTTGTTCTTTCTTGTGAGTCTCCTTGTTGGCACCAAAATTATTGCTTCCTATCCTGAAAACCTTGCCTACATATTTGAAATTTTGCAGAGAGCACAGCCATGATACTCCCAGTCCTCAAATTTGTTGTAGTTTCCTTGGCTCTGTTTTTGTTACTCCTGTGGTTGACCTCACCAGACTTGTGGTCTAAAATCCCCTCTTCTGCTTGGCTTGTGGGCAATAACCCTTCCAGCCTCTTGGACTTTACAAGTGGTCTCCTGTTCTCAGGAGAGGCTGTGGTAAAGAGTCTGACCTGCAATGACCTGGATCTGGATGACGCTGATTACACCCAGTCTTCTCCTGCAGGCAAGGAAGTGTCAATGGCCTCCATTCCCAGTCCAGAGAAGAGTAACTTGGTGCCTCTTCAGGTCCCCAAGGCGCCTCCTCTCACTCCCACCTGTACCCCCTGGTTGCTTGCCGGACTGATGCTGATAGGTTTGAATGCATACTTCCCTCAACTTTCCCCTGTGTCCTCTCTGTGGTCCCCTCTTTGAGCGGCTGTCCCAGTCCTCCACTGGGCGGCATCCTGGTGGTTTGTTTCACCGGGATGGGAGCCAAACTTAGTAAGCTAAGCCCCCCTCTCTCACAGAAACTCCTAGATTTGCGGACTTTGGGTTAACATTGGGCAGAGGCGGCAATGACGTGCTGACTGCGGGGCCCATCTTCTCATAATGGTTCAGCTAAGAATCAGATTGTAGGAAATTTAGCGCATCAGGCCTGTGACAGTCTACATGTTTGGTGGTTTGCAGGCGGGGCTAATGTTGGCCAAGCAAAAGTTTGGTTGTTTGTTGCAGGTAGAGGCCTAGTAGGGAATGATGGCTACTAGGGATGGTAAGGCCTAGCTAGTAGGTGGAAAAACTACTAGAGGCAGATGTTGCCTCCACCCAGCAGAAGATATTGGCTGTGTGGGCTAGAGTTCTTCACCTAGCAGGGAACTGTGGCTTCAAAAGGGTGAAGAATGATATAGCTAGCAGGGAACTTTGTCTGTTTGATGTGGAGAAGGTTTTGGACCCCTGGCGGGTAGCGCGGGCTGCCAGGGAGAGGAAGAGCTCTGAGGGCTCTACATACCCTGATACACTTACAGGAGGTCTGTGAGCAAGCATCCTACCTAACGTACTGGTAGGGTGTCCTTGTTTATGCCCCTATGGGAGCTTTTGAGGAGAACCCAGAGTGAGCATTGGAGGGTATAGATTTTCTTGGAGGTGTCACCAAGGCAGTTTGCTTGGGGAAGCAAGCTGCAGAACTTGGTGTGATCAGGCCTCTGGGAAGTAGAGCTGACTACTCTGCAACTGAAATCCCAGACTTAATCACCTGGGTGGGTAAAAACAACAACATAGGTTTTAAGAATCTATGGTTGGATGGCCTAAGTGGAATGCCACTTGCAAGGGCCCAGTCAAACGCCAGTTCAGTGTGGACTCATTCCTGGGTCTACAGGTTCTGGTAACGGGGACTAAGATAAAGAACTGAGGTGGTTCACAGAATCAGCAGAGAAGACTAGTGAGAGGAGCTGTTTGATCACAGAGAAGGCTAGTTGAAGGACTGTTGGTTTATATTGAAGTTTGAAACCAAAATGGCTCATTGTGCAGGTAAAACCAAGATGGTTCCTAGTGAGGATGAGTGGAAGGGCTCAAAGATCATGATGCAGAAGTATCTGGTCATGATAAAGAAGTAGCCAGAGGACTGATAGGCCGTTTAAAGACTGGAAAGGAGCTGTTCTGTGAACTAAGATGGACTGTTTCCTGGTTAAGCTGAAGAGCTGGCTGAAGAACCCAAAGATGATGGTGAAGAACTAGTGGTCCAGAGAAATGAGCCAAGATTTTGCTGAATTGATTAGCCAAAGTGGGAAAAAATAGAATGTTTTGCCTTGGTTTAGTATTAAAATCAAGAAGGAATGTGGATAGAAGTGTGGGTAAAATATTTATTTATTAAGTTTCTAGGATAGATGAAGGTATGTTGCTATGAGAGCTGGATAAAAAGTTGTTTTGGTGGGACATTTTCCTTAAATTTAACAAGATTTGTAAATATATGGGGAAAAAGTTGAAGAGGCCCAGAAAGAACAGTTTAAATAGTATTCTACTATTCAAATTGGTTTAGGTGGAATGCAGGAAAGACTGGTGCCAGAATAATGGACCGGTTAACACTTTGGTGTGCAAAGAGTTGTTGCTTTGAGCGGTTTGAGCTGTGGAAATTATTTTCCTAGTTAGATCCCGGTGGAACTTCAGAAATGATCTATTTCTGCGCTCTGCATTCATTGGTTGAGTTCTGGCAGGTTTCCTGATGAAAATGATTGGTTGGAAGCCAAAGGATTAAAGTATAAGCAAGGAAATAGTGAAATAATACTTTAAGCTTTCGAGAAAGTAAGTATGTAAGCTTAAGTTATTATAGGAAAAAGTGAGCAACAATGGTTTAAGCTTCTGAAAAAAGCTGTTTTGAAGGCGGAACTGTTGGGGAAAGGACACTATAAAAAGGTGGCTGGCTGGAAAGTTACAGGGTCTTTTTGGAGGTCTTTCCTGGGCCTTTTGAGTTTCTGCTGAGAGGTTTTTGGAAGCCTTTTGATCACCAGCAGGAGCTTGGTTGTACTTATCAAGTGGAATAACAAGGTCACTGGAGCTATAAAGAGAGCTGAAGCCCACAATAACAGAGCAGGAGCCCAAAAATAAGAAGCTGGATCCTAAGCGCAGCGCCAGAGTCCAAGTTTAAGGAGCAGAAGTCTAAGACTAAGGTGCAGGAGTCCAAGACCAAGTACAAGGAGTCCAAGTATTGGCAAAACCATATTGTTTCCTTGATCCCCCAGGCCATATACCAGAAGGTTTCTAAGGGGATCTTCCTTCTGAGAGTGAATAAAAGCCCATTTTGATCCCTATACATATTTCTGAGATACATTTTCCCTTACTAGAGAATGACAATCCCTTCCAGATGGTCCCTGGTTATGATCCAGGACACACTTTGGGGACTGGTGGACAGGAATCCCACAAGACCGACTACAGGATGTATTTCAAAATAAAGTTAGACCAGAGGATATTTGATTCTTATTGAGAACTTTTTTAAGAGGACTCAACTGTTAGAGTTAAAACAGTGAAAACTATTCAACATATATCAAAATTTGACTAAGCAATACCACCTGGATCCTTGGCTCCTATCTCTTCTGCATGGTCAAGTGAATACTTAGTCCAGTTTGCAAAGAATCCTTGGGTGGCCAACTTCTGATGACCATGCTGATAAATAAGATCATATCTGATGACTCTCATAATATATCAATTTATCAACATCAGCTTGCAAGGGGGAATTGAATACAACTGTCAGAATAGAGCGGCAGTAACCCATTTTTGATCAACTGGTTGATTTAGATCCATCAAATCAGTTGAATTTGTTAACAGTTTTCCAGCCTTTCAAGCTTTCTTGCTTGGGCAGATGATTCCCGGCATTATGGAATCTACCGTGACACAACCCTTTTGGTTGGTGCTGAAACTGGCATTTTATTGCAGTTGAGAGCTAGGGTTTATTTTCTCTCAACCTGTTCCCCAATTCTCACATATACCAGTAACAGCATGAGAACTTTGCTGATTTGTTTTGATGCTTAATATTTTTGTCTTCTGCTTCAGTTGGTATAGGGGTTTGTTGGTGGATCAGGCCTTTTAATTCAGTGACTGGGTGCATCTTGTCCTCAAAAACCAGAGTAGGCATGGTAGCTGGGTAGGGTGACTTAGATCAATTTGTTTGTGATTGGGGCTGCTGCTGTTAAATCAAAGTAAGTCTGTTCCGTTCACATCTGCTGTTGCGTGTCTGGACATTTCTGCCAACTACAGATCATCTTCCATGGAATGCACCCCTATTTCTGTCAAAGATGTCAGATGCTGGTTTGGGCTGGCTTTTTTTGATCTGGAGCATGCTTGTTTATCTCAGCAGAATGTAAAACCGCTGTACGGTTAGAGTAGGGCTGGACATCAAAACTGTCACAATCTGTGGTGTGACCAAGCTTCACCCAGCACACTCTTTTTTGACACTAGTAGTTGGTAATGACCTATTTTGTGACTGGAAGCAGGTTGCAACTGCAGCTGCCACATCTTGTGCCCTGCTCCTAAAGTCACAACAAACCTGCATGAACTGGGATGTGACTAAGCACAATCCTGTCTTGTGTCGTGTCCAATCATAAGTATGAAAATGATTCCTTTTGATTGGAATAGATATTTATCCTTTTATTTAATCAGTATTTTTCTATAATTAGCTAAAAATGTGGTTTGATTAAAGCTATCATTGTGAGATAATGGCGGATAAAGCTTGGAATATATTGTGGTTGAAAATACGGTTCAGCGACTGAAACTGCTCTAATTTTACATCCTGTGCCTTGCACAAAGCGAAACCATATGTTTCATCCTTAGAAACCGGCTTCCATTTATCTTCTGTAGCCTACACAATAGAGGGAGGCACCAATTACGACCTGAGCCAAACGTTGTGGCACAGGTCCGCACGGATTGCTGTGACCCAATCTAAGCCTGTCTTAAAAAGGGTATTGTGACTCTGTGATCACACAATTGCTGTGACCATTCCAACCCTAATTACAGCACGGATCTCACTTTTGCCAGAAGGTTTCACTGTAAAGCTGGGGGGTCGGATGACAAGCTCTCGATTTCATTTTTCGTGCACTGATTTCACCTTTGGAGAAGTGGGGGCTATGTTTTTCTTGACTAATCGTTATTTAAAAGTGATTTTAAGAATATATGGCGTAAGTGAGCAGGATGTGAGTCCACTTGGATCAGAGCGAATGGATGAAAACGGTTGGGGTTTGGATTTGGTGAGGAAACTTTCAGCAAGAGTGCAGAATATTTCGTGTTTGATTTCGGGGGTTCTCTGATTTGCTAACTATTCCCCAGAGAAGTATAAGATCAAAATACTTGGCAAGTATCAGTTTGTATTTATTAGCGTGGACAAAGTTCATAATTGATCTGTTTTTAGGGTTGGCTTCAAGGCTATTCCCATAACGGGCAGGTAAACAATAGCGGGAGAATTCGAGCCAGGAGTGATGAGCTCACTTTGTTTACCAATGACAAGGGCGGATATTAAAATAGTTGAATGGTTTAGTTACTACATGATAAATATGGAGTTCCTTCGTCTTATTTCAATCACAAGGGGCGCGCCTTTGCCTTTAACCGATTATCTTGTTTTGCTAAGCTCCACTAAAGCGATGATATTTAATGATGTAGCTTGACACTTTGTGCCGAGATTCACCTTGGTATTTGCTTATTGATAGCGGTTACAGGGAGAAGGAGCGTGCAAAAATGGGGGTTTAATCAGCTTTTTTCCTGAAAAGGGGTAGAAAGTGGGCTGCTTGATTAAGGAATGGATAGACACATGTGAGAAAGGCACTTGGTTGAGATTTGAAACCGAAAAAGGCGTGGAGCAGATCAAAGGTCATCCAATATCCTAAACTGGAATTAATAAATAATCCATTTCAAGCCTTTTTGAAACAAAGTTATAGCTGGGATTTCTCATGGAGCAAAGTGATTTCATGCAATAGTTTTGGCGAGAGAAAACTTATGAAAATGAGCAGGCTTGCTTGATACAATGATCTTCTGATGCTTACAAATATCTGAGTCCATTTGCTTTTGTTTAGAGCGGAATTCAGGTTCTGATAACTGAAGAGCTTTTTAGTAGATTCTACCCTTCTTTCCGGCTAATACTTTGGGCGGTATACACCTTTTAAATCCTATCACACCTTTTTTAAACTAGGTAACTAAAGTTACCTAGCATCAGCATCCTACTCAAAAATACGATTCTACCTGATTTGCCTTCTTCGCAATTGGTTTTAATCGTCTGTTTTTAGAGTTATCTTCTATGATCGAGCCGATCATTGAAAATGAGGGCTCCCCCTCGGGTGAAGAGCTTGAAGGAAATGGATCTAGTGCAAAGCTTGGGTTTATTTGTCTTGGGTAAGTAATAATCGAATGGTTATATTAATAGTGAAGGCTTGTCTTATCTATCTTCATGGCGGCGATCGACGAAAACATCGTCGCTACTGCTATTGGGGGTATTATGAAGGCGTTCAACTTGTCAGGAGAGCTGACATGGATTGCAGCTATCCTATCTACTGACAATGACCGCTTTCCAACCATTGTATGGCAAATTCTCTGATATTTTCGGAAGAAAGTCTTCCATGCTATTCGCTACAACAATCTTTCTTGGTGGTTCACTTGGTTGTGGTGCTTCACCTTCATACTGGTATCTGGTATGGTTTAGAGCACTTGCCGGTATTGGAGCCGGGGGGCTTATTTCCCTCCCTTTTATTATTATTGGTGATATTGTGCCCATTGAACGACGCAGTAGTTACATGGGAATGATTCAAGCCACCTTTGCTATCTCATCTGTCATAGGCCCTCTTTTGGGTGGGCTGTTTGTCGATTATTTTAATTGGAGGCTTGTTTTCTATGTAAACGTACCTATAAGCATACTGGCGCTTCTAGTAGTTGCGTTTCTTTTACCAGGCTCTCGCAATACCCTTAATGGCAACTTGAAATCTAAGTTGCAACGAGTTGATGTTTGGGGTACTATAACCTTGGTAATAGGGACATCCTGCATTATCCTTGGGCTTAACTGGGGAGGGAAAGACTACGATTGGAATTCACCCCAAGTCATCATTAGCTTGGTGGTTGGCTTGCTTACACTTTGCATATTTGTTTTCGTCGAGCTTCGAGTAGCCAGTGAGCCCGTTATCCCTGGCCACATTTTCAGCCGCAATGTTATGATTGCTAGTACAATAACGGTTTCCTTTGGATTTACAATGTTTACTGCTTTGAATTACATTCCACTCTACCACCAGACAGTACGCATGCGATCTGCAACAGAATCAGGTATTCAAACCATTCCCCTAATGCTGGGCTTATCGCTGGCTGCGTGTGTTTCTGGTCTTGTTGCGGATCGTCTTAAAATGTATCGGCCCTTGATATGGGCGGGAATGGTTTTAGTTGTGGTCGGAGATGCCCTTTGGGGGCTTGCACGCGACGCTATTACGCCTATGGAAGAATCCTTCTTTTCATTGCTAATCGGAATAGGAATCGGTCTTAACATTCAGTTAGGATTACTCACAGCGCAGCTGGCTAGTGATGAGAAAGGTAATCCATAATGTAAGCATTTAATTAAAGTTCCAGATATGGCTGTTGTCACCGCTTTCATCAGATATGCGATCTCAATCGGTGGCGTCTTGGGGCTGGCGGTCCATGGCTCTATCTTCAACAACGTTTTTGCGTATTACCTCTCCATTGCATTTCCTGTTATCTCTGAGGTATGATTCCTAAAGGTTAAACCTAATCCTTTAAGTTACAAAAAGTCAAAGCAGATCTCAGCGATCTCTCCAAGGTCAATACCGACGCACTCCCCTTAGTCCTCGACGCGTATCGCTCCAGTTTCCGGATTCTATTTCTATCCCTTGTCGTTTCCGCTAGTGTGGGTATGGTTGCATCCTGGTTCTTGGAGGATGTTCCCCTGATAAAACCTGGCCTGGAAACCCCCGTGGACATCGTACCGTCCGTTTCAGAAGCCAACCTATCAAAAGTATGAGCCCTTGCCAACGACGAGAGATCAATATCGAAGGTGTATGTTTGCTGCATTTCCATTTTAGAGCATAGTTCCTCTCATCTAAATTAATAAATCACGTTCGCGCACTTATTTTTTGCCATATTTTTCTACTCTAAGCTCACATCAAAGCCTGAAATCTTACGCATAAAAAGCATACCAATCTATCCAGTCACTGATCAACCAGCTTGTCCCAAAAATCAAATTAGCATCAATCCTGCCTCCACTTGTGACATGGAAACTATACATAACTCTGATTAGTTCAAAAATAAACACATCTATTCTCTACTCCCTTCTAGGATTCTCTTCTGTTGCCCTCCCCAAATCACCGGACCGAAATACATCCATTTGCAACAATAAAAAGGGTTTCCGATAGAATAAAAGTTTACCCAAGAAGAAAAATATGCTAATCGATCCCAGGTCACCTTTTCAATTAGATAAATACCCAACCCAACCAAGGCCACCGAAATATCCTGCACGCAACAGCATACTGCTCTGCAAATAAAGCTGTACGTTTGCTGCCCAACTGATGAAAATGAGGGTAGATCACTTGATCAGTTAGACCGCTTATTCAAGACAGCCTTTTACCTCTTCTAAACTGTACATCTCACCCAGATCGATCCCGACTCGCACCCATAATATTTCAAAAGATGCAGGGTAAACTCCCTGGCAGGGTTCCAAGTCAGAAAAGGGAGGACCGCTGCTTAACTTGATCCACCCAGTGCATGTACCCAGGATGTTCCCAACCTGATCTGCCAGCCAAGGCACCCCAGCCAGACAGGTTCATATATAAAGACAGCTGATTCTCTATGGAGTATCCCTCCCTTTAGTAGGACCCCTATTTCCCTGAAAGTTACAGCAAGTACCAAATAGTCACTCCCTCTAAAAACCCCATTACCAAGTTTAATATTCTATCCCTCTCATCTCTAATCTACTAAAGGATCATATATACACCATGCATCCCATCCAGGAACTTCCCAATACAGTAGTTTTAAAAGCTATGGCGACAACCAAAAATACCTCAGATTTAAACGAAATGGTTTCAGATTTAAAAGAAATCCAAGTTGCGCGAGATTAAGGATTAATCAATTCAAATATTTTCGATTAATAAATGAACTGTCAAACCAAAAACGAAGGTTCACTAGCCAATTATACAAAGTTATATCAAATGTCAAGCGGTGTAGTTCAAACCACAAATGAAATGAACTGACACAACAAGTGAGATGGATGGATGCCATCCCGGAGTATATTATAATCCAAGCAGGATTCATATAAGGCACCGACAGAAGGACTAAAATGAAACAAAATTTGAACAATCTAGAAGCGAGATTCCACAAGCACAAAACGAAATGAAGTCACACATAGGGCTGCTTCACCCAAGCCCCAGGCAGCTGTGGCCAGTTTCTAGCTCTGAGTCACTCAAAACAAAGATTTATTTAAAAATATTTAAATATGTTGTATTTCCGTTTCGATTGTAGCTGCCCAGAGCCAAAAGCTGGCCAGGGCTGAGTCAAAGCATCCCTAGTCACACAAGATGTGTAGTGTGAGCAGCCTAAAATAGAAAACTATCAATTTAACAGCCAATCAACAGCTATCCAATTTAGGAACAGAGGCATTTTATTCATTTTCATGGCTCCTGATTTGTATGGAATGGTTTTGAGAACTTTCCAAATAGGAACTCAAGATAACAATAAAAATAAATCATAAAATTTTAAATTTCTACTTTTAGTGATTATATCCTAAGTTTTTTACAATGGTTTTTAACACCAACATTTTTGACAGCGCCAGCAGCCAAGCCAGCTTCAATGGAGGCGAGGCTCAGGGTGTGGAGGAACTTGTTTACACCCAAGCCTTTGAGACGCGTAACAAGGAAGCTGACCTATACCTGATCCCTGACCCATATGGCTTTGACTTGTTCAATAGTCACTTTGTGTCTAGCTCTGCCCCCGCTCCCATACCCATCCCCACACAAGCTGCCTGCCAACCAACCAATCAGGATGCCAACCTTGATTTGGAACAACTTCCTGCCACCAGCCAACCTGCCCCCCAGCCAATCAGGCTTCAGCTCTTTGAGGCCCAGTGCCCCAAGCGACAAATCATCACCTCCCCAAATTATCCAGGAAACTGTGGCACTGAACCTGCAGGGTCTGTCCTGGGAACAGATTGCAACCTGATTGCAATTTACCCAAGCCACTGTAATGCGGGAGTTCAACAACCTAATGAACAAGGGGAATCTGATTGGGGCATCCAAGAAGCCCAAGAAGGCCCTGTGTTGCAGATTGAATGGATTAGACATTAAGTTGTCTATCTAGGAATTGAGCAACAGAACAGTCGCGCAATCACGCTATTGCATCCTGATTTTACTAGGGATAAAGACGTTTAACACGCCTCTAGAACAGGTGTTTGATTTGCCTTTCAAATGCACACAAGGCATGGGCTTTACTTCCCCAATTATAAATAGAACAATGAAGTTATTTATATCTACCTCCTTAAGGAAAGCCGCGTGGAAGCAGTTGTTCTCTTGCAGTGGACTTTTAGCTGTGCCAATCCACTCTCCTCCATTAGGGAAGTCCTTCTGTCTGTGCCTCCCTGCCCCTGGTGACAATTCCCCCGCCTTACACTATATAAGTGTGATACTATCTAAATAAACACCAGTTTTTGTCTTATTATTTTCTTATATTCTTCTGTCCATATCCAGGCTGTCACTATACCACAACAGGTATAGTATTAAGATAAAGAAGTAGTAGACTAACTATTTGTAGAAATCAGCACCCAGGCTGCATATTTTACAGCACCCTGAGTCCCAGATCAACGAGGCATACCCAATCATGCTTGATCCCCTGCAGCAGGACCCCAAGCTTCCCTTGACCCAAGTCCGCAAACAACTTTCACACCACAACATATGGGTTTCCAAGCGCATGGTGCAGCTCTGGATGCATGGAAAGGTGGCTTCAATACGGGTTCTTACCAATTTTGCCGGCAACCAATGGGATGGCACTGAGGATTCCCTGTATGATCAGGCCCTTAAATCAACCCTGGTCTGATGCTTGACAAGTCTATCAGATGACAGCATGTTTGTCTTGTATTATAAGCTATCAATAGCTTTTAACAATTTTGGCGCGCAAGGAAGAGCTGCCACCCAAAAAGTGAGGAAGAAGGTCAAGAAGGGGATGTTCATTGGTTCATTTCTGGCTGTTTCAGCCAAGGGTTTTGTCTACTATCAGAAAAACCCAGATTTCACTGATGGCTACAAGTACAGCCACATCCTTATGGATTGCTTGACTCCTGGGATAGCTCAAATTTCAAGCAACAGGTTTTCTTGAGCCACCAGATGGAGGGTAGTGTTAGAGCAAGATGACAAGCTGCACTATTCAAAGAAAAATTATGTGGATATAATAAACACAGAGTTAATTGCTTTAGTAACAGTAAGCCAAATCAAGAGTAGGGCTAGATCATTTTGGAACTGCAACCTGTGGAACATAAAATTGAGGTAAAAATTGAGGTCAAGAAGATCATTTGCAGAGGAAAATTAGAATAGTAACAGGAAGTTGAGGTGGACTAAAAGGCAGGCCAAGAGACAGCAAGGAGTCCAAAGCCAACTGAACCATTGCCCTGGCAAAGTTGACAAAGACAGGGGCCAATAGGCCTAAATACACAAACATGAGGTTAACTGTCTTTTTTATTCCCAAGGTGAGTAAGATATCTAGAAATAAGTTTCTAGGGGGAATGGGGAAAGTCTTAAGGTAGTTCAGGATGGGGGGAGGGGATTTCAAGGCTTCCAATTGGTTGGTACAAATATTTTCAGCAGTTGAAGGTCCTGAATTGGAATTTATGCCAATGATGTCATAATTCAAAAAATTCTTGCGGCCAGCAGGACAAGCACTTTCATCACCAAACAACGTATAATGTGTGATTTTATTGTCATAATTGTTTGGATAAAAATATGTAGGTCCAGATTTTCCAGGGCTATTTGAGCAACCCCAGCTTTGACCCATTTTTTGTCAATTACAGAATTTAAGTTTTCAATTTCTCTTAAGGGTTTGGCAGCAGTTCTTTGCTGGTTTTGGGTCTTAAGGGGACATACTATTCCTTCCATTTGGTTTTCTACCGTAACAGATAGCTCCACCACCCTTGAGGCCATCCAGAAACGCAGGTACCAGGTCTTCATGTACCCAGCCAGCCACGCTGAAATCCATCTGACTGATGTTGTGTTCTTTAATATTGGAGATACACTCCAGGAGCGCTGCCCTCAGGCTTTCAACAACCTCTATCTTGGGGTCCTTGACCACAATTCTCTCTTTGGTCACCAAATGGTGGCTAACTTGTTTGCCCAAATTGTCTTCCATGTGAACACGGGCAATCAATCACATAAGGATAAGCGCCTCCCACCCCGTGCCACAGCCACCTACCAGCCCATCCAGCCAATGACTGATGAGGAGTACAATGAGCAGTATATGGCGGCCATCACACGCAATCCTCCTGCCTTCACCCCTGCCAACAAACATATTCTATTTATATTATCTTTTGCTGAATTTTTATTGTTCATTTTCTCTTTATAGTTGGTTTTATTCTTTATGTTCATTTTATTTCATTAAAATCATATATTTACTATGCCATGTATCTAGATCCAGAACACAGTTATTTTGAACACCTAAACACAGCCCCCTGTGAAAATATCAACAACAATTTGATTTCAGCTAACTTTAAATTTGAAAACTCTAAGTTAATTGTGTTTAGCTAAAGTTGTTACTGATCTGAATTCAAAACCTTAAAAATGACCCTTTATGTCACAACAATCACTTTATCACTTGGCTCCTGATTGGCTTAAAGTTTATCATTAAGGTTTTGAATTTGGATCATTAATAACTTTATCTAAACACAATTAATATATAATTTTCTAATTCAAATTTAGCTGATCACCAAATTGCTGTTTATATTTTCACAAGGGGCAGTGCAAAGCACCAAAAATAATATGGCAATTAAGGAAACAATGCCAACACAAAGCAAACAACACATATTGAGATGAGCGTAAAACATATACACAATGGGTAAAAAGATGGGATAGTGTAGCAAATAGGAAAACAAACAGGAATAAACAAAGAGGCAATAGTATCAGAATAATACAGATTTTATTGGGGTGAAAGCTATAAAAACATAGGAAAAGGTTAGTAAAAATCAATGAGAGAATTGAAGAAACTTCTAAAAGACCTTGACTCTGCAATTGCAGAGATCAAAGAAATTGACTGCAAGGTCAAAGCAAAGGTGAAGTCCGCCATCTTCAAAGGCAAGAAAATTGACAAGGTGTCCGCAAAGGCCCTTATGACTAAAATACCAGACACCCCTGAGAAGACAATTGAGCACTTACTAAACATTCAGAAGACGGTGGTTGAGGGCCTCCAGTTTAAGGCGTACAATCTTTCTGCGCCGTCTGGATGGGTTGATGATCCTGAAATGTATGCCCACCTGAAACCTGCAAAGTGTGCAAGGAAAGATGATGCAGAATTTCCTGCTCAACTTCTTGCGCCAAGAATGACCAAGCCAGCCAAGGCTGCAGGCAAGGAAGAAACACAAGAAGGTAGCCTAAAAAACAAAATTAATAAAACTTCAAAATACTTACCTTTTTTGTTAGAAAATGTTGACGGTGAACTCCACCAGGTCCTGGTCCCTTTTGTCCCCTCACCTTCTACGCTAACTGCACCAATAACATAGCTAGGCAGCTGTTTCTGCCCCCCTGTCTTGCAGGAGCTTGAAGACAGGATCCATGGTACCTTTCTGATGTCACAGGAGGCATTGGCTGAGCTAACACATGCCAAGGGGGCATCTGAGTGGGCAGTTACTGCCTACAAGGAGGCCCAACTGGTCCGCCTGGACCCAGTATCTCTCAGTGGAGTTTACTGTGTAAACTCCATTGAGGTTGTTTGGGACTTCCTGGCAATGCTCCCATTCAAGAATATACCAGAGATGGGCTGAGCACATGCGGCTGCTTGCTTCTACTTCCCAGTGGAGCACACCATATCTTACCTGTTGGAGAACTTTGGGCGCACAGTGGGTAAATTGGCTGTTGCAGACGCAACAGCCGTAAAGAAGACTAAGACTCTCCTGGCGGACTTCAGGCTGGCCTGGAGCGCCAATGAGACAGGGCTCCCTGCAGCCATGAAACTGTACTTTGCAAAAACCAAGCACAAGAAAAAGATCAGCACAGTATACAACAAACTTTGTGAGTTTACAGAAGCCTTTGCTGGACAAAGGCTTCATCTCGTTGTTTACCTTGGGTATATCTTCTACTTTGGAATGGGCGCCAGCGTGGAGGACCTAGACAGGGTCCTTATTGGGATTGACAAGGTCCAGCTCTCCTTGGATGGGAAGAAGGTCCCCCCCCCAGATACAACTTGGTTGACCATGTGATCCAGGACGCCCTGGTCCTGGCTGTGATATACGGGTTTGCAGCCCTGCCTGAAAAGCTGCTGCTTCACTCCCACCTGACCCTACTGCCTTTTAACACTAGGCAGGAGTATTTCAATAAGAGTGTATCCACTGTTCACGGTGTGGCAGTGGAGGTTGTGCTCCACCTCTATTGCGGGGTGGGTAAATACTGCCAAACCCATTACAGGTGCTCCTTATTTATTCTCTATACCAATAAAAATCTTTATACTTTAGATTATTTTTATTGTAATTAATTTTTCTAATGTTTATTTTAGAAAACAAGATTATCAAAATATATCCCAGAGAAGGTCTTCATAAAAGCATAATAATATACGTTAATAAAATACAATTCTACTTTGTACCTTATACATTTAACTTTTTTAATTTGATATTTATATTTATTTGACAAAAGTGATATAAATATATTTTTTTAATCCAATATCAAGAATTTGGGATAACCTCAGATGGAATAATAAAAAAATATAATATAAAATAATTAAATTACTAACCTCCATTGATGGTCTTGCCAAATGTGATTGTGGGATTAGAAGCTTCTAAATATAAAATGTTAATTAATAAATCTTGAATAGTTGATTAGAGAATATAAAACAAGTTGAACACACTAAGCCTTTAATTGATTAACTGTTTGGCTAGGCACACAGGGATGAACAAATCAGCGTGGCCATAGAATTTGGCCACAGTCTCAGCTGGGAGGGTGTGGATCCCGGCCTAGAGCAAATCAAACAGGTCCTCAGTCCCAGTTGGGGTTCCTTGCTTGACAACTCACTTGAGCCACCCAAAGACTTCCTTGATGGGATTTAGGAAGGGCAAATAGGCAGGGAGGAAGAGAAGGCGCAAATTTGCTGTGGTCAATTGCTGGGGGCCCACTCCAATGCTAGTGTCAATTGATGGAAATTCCTCAAGAATATCCACCACCTTATGGAGACCAACATTGTCCAGCACAATTATGTTGGTAAAGTCCAGGCTCGTGCACCTCAGGTGCTCCTGGACTAATTGTAGAAATGATAGGAAGGTCTGGCTATTGTGAGATCCCAATATCATTTGGTACAGCTTGACCCCCTTTGGACTGAGGAGAGCCACCATCAAATAGGCTGTGGCGCAGACTGCAACACGCCAAGCCATCCTGTCATTTGAGCCTTTGGGGACATACCCATAACCATTGCACATCAACAAGGCAAATGCTTATTTGTCAATGTAGTAAAATTTGACTGTCCCCTTGGCTTTGAGGGCAGTGTACGCCTCTGAGTATTTTTTTCTGGGTCTCAACATTGGAGGGACTATTACAATTGTAGGGGGATAATCCAAGCTTTTTCCAGGAAAAGTGCATCCCCTTTAGCAGATGGTAGTAAAAGAAAATCAAGGCCTCAACCCCAAAAGTAGATTTTACCATGGCCTGTATATTTGCCAGTTCAAGATGACAGTCCAGGGTTATCCACTGACGGATTGCCTATTTGTGCTCCTTGGTGAGCATGGTTGACACACACAAGGATTTCTCTGTGGCAAGGACTTGACCAGTGTTGATGAACTTGTTTAAGGTCTTGCTAGCGTACTTGGGATCCACTCCAGTAAGGGCTGCAGATGCCTTGTAATCACCAGATTCACACATTAGCTTAAGCAGGATTATGCGTTTGATGTCAGGGATGTGCTTCTGGGCAGGCGTTTTGGCGGTGGGGATTGACTTGTTGGCATTGGGCACAACACAGGGCATTGGTACCTTGGTGTAGAAGGCTGCAACATTTTTGAGCACTAACTGTCCCTCATCAGATCTGAAGAACTCAGGCTCCTTGTCCTCTTCCTGATTGCCATCACTGACATAGGGCTTGTAGCTAGTATCAAGTACAGACTTCACCTTCTCCAGCATGGCTGACGGGATTGACTAATGCGGGTACACAATGTCAAACACATACAAAGTAAGTTCTACCTCCTTGTTTCTAACTTTCTTGGTGAAGGTAACCTTGGTGGGCTTCTGGGTCAGCTTGGGGACCCAAGGGTGGATGTTCCACACCCTAGCAGCTTGTGCTCCTTGAACCGGCTGTGTCAGTGCAGCGTCACTATCAAACTCTCCTCTCCCGTCTCCTTCCTGAGTAGGCATTTGTGTTGCACTAACTCTGTTCTTTGACCTGTGGGGGCAACTGCAACTGCGGTGCACAACAGGTGCAATGGTACTCTGTTGTTGTGTTCCTTCCATTTCAAAATTTAATAAAATACTAAATAAATTTCAATTAAGTTACTCCCTAATTTTAATTTTTGTTTTTATCTGAATATGGATATTTAATTAATTTCCCCCCCAATATCCCAATTATAGATTTTTTGTTTTTTAATTAGTTGTTTTTGGTTTTACAACACCCATTTTAGAATACTCAAAAATAATCCACCCATTTTCCCAGATTTTACTGCCAAATTCAAACACCCAACACAATATTTTTAAAATTTGTGTTTCAGATTGAGTGCCCTATTTTAGATACCTTGGTATCATTCTTGATTACAATCCATTGCATACAATATTTGAGGGATTTTGTTTACATGTTGAGTTGCTATTGTGTTTCATTTTTGGATTGAGTTTTGACACACTGAGCTTGGGCGTATTTTGTCACCAATTCACATAGTAAACATATGTACACTGAAAGTCAACTCACACCATTTTTTGTGAGTCCATGTATTTTGGGTTGTATTTTGAATGGTTTTGCTTTGCGTGTGAGCACTTCTTTGCTGTGTTGACCCAGTTAGCCCATTAACACCAAAAAACCCTGTTAACAGAGTGTATATTTTAACCTGATAGTTGTATTTTGTTTAAATATGAAGCCATTTTTGTTTAAATCTTAGGAATTTTTGGTTATTGTCATAGCTTTTAAAACTACTGTAAGGAGCACAACTTATTCCCCAGGGATATTTCCTGTTTATTGGGATATCCATGAACCCCCCAAAAGCCACATCAGATACCATGTAACTAACTGTTCTAGAATAAAGTTTATCCATCCCAATATCATTCCTCCCTATCTGCCAAGACCAGATTAGTATCAGGAGAGACTCTGATTGCTGGGAGCTCCTTTCCTGAAAGGCCTGGCGCATGGCTGGAGCCAGTCCATCAAATATCTGGCAGCAGTAGTCCAGGGTTACATGGCTCATATATGAGGGATACCTTGTCTAGTGAGCCCCAAGATAGTCATATGGGCAACCCCTAGCTTGCTGTAGTCATATAAACAGATGGTAGTAGCAAGGGGTTGTTTATTGGCAGGAGAGCTCATCTAATTCTTTGTACTGATATGAAGGCATATTTGGGAAAAGCTGCTGTAAGGGGAAGAATTGTATAGCAACTGTACTAACTTCTTGATCCAAGGTTGTAACTCAAGGGTTAGGAGAAGCTTGAGTTCAGTTGATTCAAAGATGCTCTGTCCAGATTTCCAAGGCCATAACTGCAATAGCTGGTTACTTGATTGTAGACTTTTTGATAGTTGGTTCCCTAATCCCCTTCTAGCACTATACCTCTAGTCAGGTAAATAATCACTGTGTTCAAACAAAAGAATTAGTAAAGGGGTAAAAACTGTCTTTATTTTGTAAATGAACCAAGTAAATATAGCAAGGTATTTTTGGGAGATGTCAGTAAGAATTATCAGTGAATTAGATACCACATGATCTGGAGCTGGGGATTGTACAAGTATCATTACAAACAGGAGGAATAAAATCTACATAACCTGAAACAATAAAGAAATCAATTGATCAGGTTGGATACGTAAAGGGATTGATTCATCAATCCCAGCTTCTGGAAGGTGGCTCTGACTTTAGGATACATTTGTGTCATGAACATCTGACATCAAGGAGAAAACTGCCATTGGCATCAACCCAACAGCAACAGCCAACACAATATGAAGCAAGAGAAAAGAAAGAAAAGCTGGTTCAGTCAGTCAGAAGAGGATTACTTTTTGGACAGCAGCAGCACCCCCACTAATTGGGGGAATCACTACAAAAAATAGGGATGTGAAGAATAGATCTTCTTTAAAAATGCATTTAGATTAATCATTCCAAAGCAGTGGGGCCCCTAATGGCCCAGGCACCAGCCCCCCAGCTGCTTGCTCTGCCCAGCTTCTAGACACTCATCCACTCACTAGTTCTTGGTTGTCCAGCCTAGTTGCCAGCTGCCCAGAAGCTTTTGGCCTTCACCCCAGCCCTGCTCATGTTAACCAGCTCTGCTCTTGCTGGCCATGAGGGTTCAAACTTTTGCTGATTGATTTACATTGCTGGTATGGAGGAACTTGGTCCCCAAGGACATGTAATTGATTTCCAGGACAGAAATGCATCCCACAACCCTCCAAAATTCAGAGCACAACCAATCCAAGCCAAGTTTATCCCAATTTGGAATATGCACCTGGGCCCCACTGGGCAAAGCCCAATCCAAAAAATCAAGTTACAGGGTTGATCCCAGTTTAGGCAGCCAAAGCATAGAAGGCCCCCACCCAAAAAATCTCAAGAACCCAGCCCAAATGTCACAAATGGCAAACTCCTATTGACTATACTCATAGAAAAGCCTCAACTACAAGATTTGAACCCTGCTACCTCACGAGCCGCCAGCCTACAGATTTTTGGGCTCAAACCAGAGCAGGATTCAACTTCATAGAGTCTCCTTAGGCTTGATAAGCAGAAATTATTTACATCAAGGCCTCCCATGCTAAGGGTTCCTGGTAACCCAACCAATGAGAGCACAGGCTAAGACAAGGATCCTGAAATGACTGGGGCCACCGCAGCAGGGGAAGCAAAGAAACTTCCAGCAGAATACAGGCCACCCAAAGATGACAAATCCCACAAACAGAAGGGGGAATTCAAGCCTTCTCAATTTAAACCAGCCAATGAAATAACTCCCACTATGGATACTGCCAAGGGCTACAAAAACCTGGCAGACAGTAGTGCCAGGCTCAAAGGAATTTGTAAAAGTTTCTCCATGGCAGATGGGTATACTTATATCCTGAGCTGCCAGGAAGTTACCTATTGCCATTCTTGCAATAAAGTGTCATGAACCTTTGGTTCAACCAGGTCATCCCATATTTTGATTTCAGTTCTATTTCATTTGCAGACCAGCTCCTGTGGTTAAGTGCCTCCTATCTATTCACCTGAAGAAACTGTAGACCAGCTGCCCAAACTATATCACCCACTACAAGCTCCCTTTGGCCCGGTACATTTCACAGAATATCCTCTAAACCCAGCATATTCAGAGTTCACGCTAGAGTAATATTAATCCAAAACCCAGAGGCTAGAAATAGAGAGACAGAGACTGTTTACAGAGAAGGGACTAAAGTCACTGTGACAGTCCACATGTTTGGTGGTTTGCAGGCGGAGCTAATGTTGGCCAAGCAAAAGTTTGGTTGTTTGTTGAAGGTGAGCCTAGTAGGTAACATAGGACTACCAGAGGCATATGTTGCCTCCACCCAGCAGAAGGAATTGGCTGCTTTGGGTTATAGTGCTTCATCTTGCAGGGAACTGTGACTGCAGAAGGGTGAAGACTAAAATAGCAAGCAGGGAACTTTGTCTGTCTGGGGGGGAGTAGGTTATGGACCCCTGGCGGGTAACACGGGCTGCCAGGGAGGGGAAGAGCTCCAAGGGCTCTACGTACCCTAATACGCTTACAGGAGGTCTGTGAGCAAGCACCCTACCTAACGGACTGATTGGGTTTCCTTGTTTATACCCTTATGGGAGCTTTGGGGGAACCCAAAGTGAGCATTGGAGGGTATAGATTTGCTCAGAGGTGTCACCAAGGCGGCTTTCTTGGGGAAGCAAGCTGCAGAACTTGGTGTGATCAGGCCTCTGGGAAGTAGAGCTGATTACTATGTGACTGAAAGCCCAGACTTAATCACCTGGGTGAGTAAAGACAACACATAGACATTGATCTATGGTTTAATGGCCTAAGTAGATTGTCACTTGCAAGGGCCCAGTCAAACGCCAGTTCAATGTAGACTCATGCCTGGGTCTACAAGTTCTGGTAATGAGGACTGAGATAAAGAACCAAGGTGGTTCACAGAATTAACAGAGAAGACTAGCAAGAGGGACTGTTTGGTCACATTGAAGGCTAGTTGACAGAATTTTGATTCATATTGAATTGTGGGAACCAATATGGTTCAGTATTAAGAGGGAACTAAGGAGGTTCCTAGTGAGGATTTGTTGAAGAAATGGTTGAAAATAAGCTGAAGGACCAGAAGATTATGATGCAGGACTGGATGATCATGATGCAGGTTAAACAAAGGACCAGAAGATTGTGCTGTAGGAGTAGCCAGAGGACTGATGAAGTTAATGGACTGATTGCTGGTTAAGCTGAAGAGCTGGAATATGAGCTGGCTAAAAGATCTGAAGATGATGGTGAAGAACTGGTGGTCCGGAGAAATGAGCCAAGATTTTGCAGAATTGATTTGCCAAAAAGGGGAGATGTGAAATATTTTGCCTTGGCTTAGTATTAAAATCAAGAAGAAATGTGGATAGAAGTGTGGGTAAGATATTTATTTATTAAGTTCCTAGGATAGACAAAGTATGTTGCTATTAGAGCGGGATACAAAGTTGTTTTGATGGGACATTTTTGTTGGATTTTACTATATTTTTAAATATATGGTGAAAACGTTGAAGGGGTCCAGAAAGAACAATTTAAATAGTATTCTACTATTTAAATTGGTTCAGGTTGAATACAGGGAAGACTGGTGCCAGAATAATGAACCAGTTAACGCTTTGGTGCATGAAGAGTTGTTGATTTGAGCGGTTTGAGCTGTGGAAATTATTTTCCTAGTTGGATCCCAGTGGAACTTCAGGAATGGTCTATTTATGCGCTCTTCATTTATTGGTTGAGTTCTGGCAGGTTTCCTGATGAAAATGATTGGTTGGAAGCCAAAAGCTTAAAGTATAAGCAAGGAAATAGTGAATTAATACTTTAAGCTTTTGATAAAGTAAGTAAGCTTAAGTTATTATAGGAAAAAGTGAGCAGCAATGGTTTAAGCTTATGAAGAAAGCCATTTTGAAGGCGGAACTGTTGGGAAAAAGACACTATAAGAAGGGGGCTGGCTGGAAAGTTACCAGGTCTTTTCAAGGTCTTTTGGAAGGTTTTTGGAGGTCTTTCCCAGGTCTTCTGAGTTTCTGCCAAGAGGGTTTGGAAGCCTTTTTATCACCAGCAGGAGCTTGGTTAGACTGATACAACCCAAGATAACAGAGCATGAGACCAAGAATAAGAATCTGGATCCTAAGTGCGGTGCCAGAGTCCAAGTTTAAGGTGCCAAAGTCCAAGTCCAAGTTTAAGGAGCAGGAGTCCAGGTCTAAGGAGCAGACGTCCAAGACTAAGGTGCAGAAGTCCAAGACCAAGTACAAGGAGTCCAAGATATTGTTGGAGGACTCCAAGTATTGGCAAATCCATATTGTTTCCTTGACCCCCTGGGCCATATGGGTCATTATTTGTTAGATTAAGCCAAGGCGCCAGCTTAAGCATTTCAAAGCCTTTTAACTTCTTTGGTATCATTTAAGTCATAAACTTATGTTTTTTTAGCATTAGTATAATGCTTAGTTTACTGAAGAAAAGTTTAATAGTGTAAAATATACAAATAATAGAAATAAATCTTATTTCTATTAGCTGTATTTTTTGCTAAAACCCTTTTTTCTATTTTAATAAGCCAAGAATTAAATATATGAGTTGCATGGGAGAGTAATAGCAGCCCCAAAGCTATAATTTCTATTACCCTATCTTTGGCTCATATAATTAATTTCTTAGTTATTTTTAGAAAAAAAAGTTGTTGTATTTAAAAGACTATTTACCCTATGTGAAATATAAGTTTTTGTTATGCGTCCAACTTCATGAACATGTCCTACTAATCCTTTAGTAGTATCAGCTCTCTTTGTTTCTCTGTCATCTGTGCAGAACTTTGCACAATAATTTATTTTGGAGTACTCCTTAACATCCTCAAATGTCAAAGGTGAAACATACAGCTCACCATCTTTCATTAAATATGAAAGATTAACATAAAATGCTTTGACTTCAAGCCAGCTTTTTTAGGCCTAGATTTTCTATCATAGATGTGAAAAAAGATTTTTTGGGAAACATCTGAATTATTTACAAGTGTCTCATATAGACCCTTTCTTTCTTCCTCTCTCTCAAAAACCATTTTGAGATCATTTATATTTTTTATATACATCTCATTTTCCTTTTGTTTAAATATTTTAGATAATACACCAAAATGACCATCAACAATACTTTTGCCATGACACTCAACAAATCTATTAAACTTAATTGTTCCTTTTATAATTTTAGGTACCTCTTTAAAAAGATAATATAAGAATTCATAAGATCTGAAATGATTACCATTATCAGTCCAAACTTTAATATTTTTAATATTCTTAAATTTATTATTTTTAAGCAGACTTATCAAACACTGACCTGAAAACAAAGAGTCATGAGATAAAATTTCAGATAAAAAGTCATGATACTCATATTTAATTTTCTCATTTTCTTTAAAAGCAATTGCAAATCCTAATAAAGAAATAGGTATTTTCTCATAAAAACAATTATTTGTCTCTATAGGACCCCCACCTATTTTAACGTTTTCTTTATAGTCTATTACTATAACACATGAATTATTATCAAGATTATTTATATCACTAATATATTCTTTATTTTGATGCTTATAAAACTTTTCATGTAGGTCAAAAGATTCCAAATTTTTTTAATAGATTTAGACAATGGCAACTTCTTTATACTCAAATCCTTTTTCTTCATTTCTAATGACTTTTTTAAGTTGCAAATGTTACACATATCAGTTTGCTTTTTTTTAATTATATTATTAGGAATAAGCTTATAAAAAGTGGAAAGTGAAATAGAAATATTGTTTTTTATTTTCACATCTTTGTAAATTTCTTTTTTTGTTTTCAATAATGAGTATTTTATTTTAGTTGAGTATTCACTCAACTCTTTTTGTAATTCTTCATAAATCAATCCAGGGGATTTTTTAGTGAATTGGCTAGTTGGAAATGAATTTTTTAATATATGTTTTAAAATATTTTTTATGTTTTCTTTCTTTATTGAATCATTTTTTCCTTTTTTATTTTTTGAATTTAATGATACTTTTTTAGCATTTTTTATTTTTTTAGAATATGAATACTCATTTTTTGTCATTTTAAATCCACAATCCCAAAGCTCTTTCAGACTGTAGCTTGATGTAACCAATGCTCTTAGGGAAGGAAGGTGCTTGGCAGGGGACTCTGACATCAATTCCTTTAGGTTGTTAAGGAAATCATCTGTTTTAGAATTTTGTATGACAGGTAAGAAGGTACTTTTTCCAAACTCTGTTTTTAATAAGAAATGCTCAACAAAGCTGTTAAGATCACTGCCAGCAGTAAAAAGGAATGCCTGTTTAAGCATAGAGATTCTTTCTCTCTTAGTAGAAGCCCCCAGTGAGAAGAAGGGTGTCATCTGAGGTGCAAACTTGATAGGTTCTATAATGATAGTGGTTGGGTTCCTTGGCTTGGTTCAGGCAGTTCTTGCTTGGAAATAGATGTGCAGTTATCAGAGAGGAGTAAAGGTGTAGATTGTAAAGTAAATTTCTGTAAAGTTGAGCTGTTTAAATACCATGTTAGCTGAGCTTTTGCACTACAGGCATAAATCCCCAACTGACCCCCAACTGATCTCTTTAATTTATCAATATCACCCCTGAAGTCTGATATCATTGTTTATTTACCCCTTTTTATATTCTGGTTAACTGTTGATATTTTGGCAAATATTACTTCAATCTTGCTTAAACTAGTATCATTAGAAAGCCCTTAAACTCAGCTTTTGGAATTGTGCTGCAACTTTATATTTCAATACCAATTTAGTATCTTGAAGTGGCTTTGAATGTAAGCTTATAAAATTATTATTTAAAATAAAATATGCTAATTAACTCTTAAAGTATGATATTTTAATCAGTAAACTAAATTTAAAGTATAAATCATTATTTAGCTTACTTTTAGTAACCAACTCAAAAACCTTTTTTTAAATAAACTTAAGTTTATTATAACCTTTAACAGTTCTTAAAAATGAACTTTATATATTTTAAATCTATCAAAACAAAAATGTTTTTCTAATCACATATAAATATTTGCTTGTATAATTAAATTTGTATCTTATTTTTATAGATACAATGGCTAAGATCATTTTCCATTTAGTTCAAATAAATTTTAACCTTTATAAAATTTAATTAAATAAAGCAAGATTTTGATACATTCTTTTTTATGTTTGAATTTTTTATACATATTATCTCTAGCATACAGTATAAAAATATAATTTTATTAAATAGTTGTATAAAGCTATTTTATTACTATTAAATACTTAATTTTGAAAAGAAAAACTTTTACTCTCTTATAAGTTCTTATTATATATTTTCTATAAAATCTAACTTAAGAATAAATTACTTATGCTAAATGAGATCACTGAAATTTCAATAAAAGTTCAGTTTTAATTTTAGTTTTAGTTTTTTTTTAACTTTTTACTAGTTTTTTTTTAAAAAAATCCAAAATTATTTAATATTTATTAAATATGCAAAAATGCTATCTGCCCTCTTTTTAAAAAGAGGGATTCAAAAATTATTATATTTTAAATTAAATATTTTAAAAAGCTAAGATTTTAGGCAACAATTTGATTTCCAACAAAAAGCATCATATCAGTTTTTATTGTATTTTTAGGTTGCTCTTTTTAGAATGATGTCATTTTGTACTAATCAGCTTTCAAGAAATAATGGTATATGAAATAAGATTGTTACTAGCTTTTAATACAGTTTAATTTAGCTGTAAGTAGAAAATGATTAATTTAATATAGGTTCTTATATTATAAGGATTAAATAAGATTTATTTTGATAAAATTGTTGTAATTATTTAAATTTATTGATAAGAAAATTAAAACAAAATTTTAAAGTTTTAAGTAGCACAGTTAATAGGAAACAGATTAATCTAACAAATAATGACCCATATACCAGAAGGTTTCTAAGGGGATCTTCTTTCTGAGAGTGAATAAAAGCCCATTTTGACCCCTGTACATATTTCTGAGATACATTTCCCCTTACTAGAGAATGACAACCCCTTCCAGCTGGTCCCTGGCTAAAATCCAGGAAACACTTGAGGAATGGTGGACAGGAACCCCACAGTCACCATACCTCATCTCCTATTCTGCAACAAGTCCAACTACTTGCCTGCCTACTTAGTTCCAATGGCACATCTCCCACCCCGCGGCCTGACTGCACGCAGGAATCTGTTACAGTCAGTGAGTTCATTTTAACCCAGATATTTGGAGTGATGTATATCATTCTCACCAGCCTGATTAATTCAATGGTACCTGCAAGCAGACCCTGGGCCCTTATGGACAAATCAATATCTTATATTGTAAAGTTAGCACCAATCTTGTGGTGGGCCCTGCCTGCAGGACCCGCAGGCTGTCCGCCCGTAAGTTCCCAGGACCCCCCCCCACAGGTTGGCTCCCTGACACCAAAGGCATATAAGCACCACTCCAATCAAAACTTAAAAATCTAGTGGTTCTTGTTAATGACCCCTCTAAGTTGCTGGGAACTACAATCAATAGCTTCAAACTGCACCTCTTCTGTACTCCAGAATTAAGACAAAACAAATAAACAAGCTTTACTTGACAATATTCTGCACTATCATTGATTGGAGATACTCTCAAAAAATCCTAGTTTAAATCAACAGTTTTCTTATCCATCAACTTGACAAGGAAACCAAGCTTACTAACCAGATCTCTCCCTCTAAGGACATAGTATGAACCATTTAATATTCTCTGCTGTCATTAAAACATGGCTTGGGATGAGAGGGCACCAGCAAGTGTACACCTGGTTTGAATTCACACCAGAAGATGTCAAAGACATGTAATTCCAAGAGACAATACAACTAAACTTCTCTGCCACCCACTCTTCCCCCTCTGGTGTGCCCCAGCCAACTACCACCCTAGCCGCATAAAAATCTGTGTACAATATTCTGAAATACTTTGCTGGTAACTTTGGACCTTTCAATTTCCAAACCAAGGCCTTTAGATGGTTCATGATCATATATCCCATAGTGACTGCCCTAACTGGAGTTCAAATGTCCCACCTACTTTCCCATATAGCCAGAGTAATACCTTTCATCCTTGGGTATTAATGTTTAGTGCTGTTTGATCTCTGTTGTGAATCCTGATATTCATGCTTTATTGATTTTTCCTTTGATGGGATCACATTTTTGAGTGCAAAATCCTTCAGTTTCTTTTCTCTCCTCAAAATGGGGTTTGTCCCAAATTGGGTGAAGGGCTCATTTAAAGTCCAACTGACAACATGAGTGATCCTTGACCCACTTATGAGAGTGGCCAGTAATCTATCTGTCTTTCTACCAGTTTGTTGTAGACAATTACCATATAAGAATCATTCCAATTCACCTAATGAAATTAAGCTCTATTTATACTCTTCCTTTGTGTTTATCTTTGTAATTTGGTGCTGTTGCAAAATCTTAGATTATCACTCTTGGAGAATTAACACCCTGATTAGATCACCAAATGACTTACCAAATGGTTCACTGATCAGCCAGTAAACTGGTGGCATCATTACCAGTCAACCATCTATTACAGGGATCACCTAATCCAGATCCTAAATGGAACACAACTTGAACAAGCCTTGTGACCTAAGAGGAACAATACTCAGATAAGCCCCATGACTCCCATGACGTACATGGAAGGTATGTGGCTTGTCATGATACTATATATTATTCTATATTCATATCTAATAAAGTATCATTCTCTTCTTAATTCTTCCCCTTATCTTGTTTATTATTCCCCGAAGTATATACACAACAGTGGTAGCACAGGTAGGTTATCCATACCTACCCAACCCAAAGGAAAAATTCCTCCTAAGAAAAAGACCCAAGCAATGGTACTCCCTAACAGCTAACCTTTGGCTTAGTACAAACCCAACCCTACCATTAGGATTTCCTGTTGCATTTCTTGGCTGCGCCTGTTGGGAATTGCGCCATTAATGCTATTTTGATATAGCCTTCAAATAATGATATGTGCAAATATTTGATTGGTTTTGCTTTTGACTTTGGATATTCCTCACCTTCCTTAAATGGGTCTGTTCTAATATTCATCCATTCTGGAATACTGTACCTGCCCTTGACTGATCCTGATATGAGTTCAGCTCAATGTGACCTCATCTGCCACCCCATCTGCCTATTAAGTAATCATTAACCCTTATCTATTATTTAAATAGAATTGATTCTCCTATTATATACAAGTTTATCCACATTTGTGTTGGATTTAATATTCTTCAAGCTTTTTCCTTTCCTTTTTGACAAAAGGAATTTTTCATCTTATATTTAAGAGAATAAAGGTATGTGTCCCTAATTTTGCCCTGAAGGCTAACCCAAGGCTAGCTTCAAACTTTAAATCTTTTGTTATAAAGATTTCCTGCCGTGTCCTCCTGGATGTTGTCCCCAGGAGCCAGACACAAAAAAATGGTGCTCACTACAGGGGCTGCAAGCCCCTTGGTTACTCCATTCCCTCACGCTTTCTCTGGTCCTTCTCCTTTTGTTTCTGAAGTACCCAAACAACTTAAAGTATTTTGTCTGCCTCTAGAAGAAGATATCACAGTCTCCCCCTCTACTCCCATAGTAATGGTGCTGTCCCCTGGGCCTGTGTGGGCCCCTTCCAGCTTTCTCTATCAATTATGAGCAAGCTCGCACCACCATGCTCTCCCTCCTCCACATAGGCACCGTGGCAATGCACATCATTCCTGGTCTCTACCCCGGCTATGCCTCCAAAGATATGTATTCCTTCCTCTTGGACTTTGCCCCCCGCTTTAATGGAGTCTATGGAGACTATTGGCGTGTTGACCAACCAATTCATAAAGCCTGCTTTGGTTCATCATCAGTTGGCACTACAATCACAGAACCAGCTTTTGACTGCTGTAGCCGCTGCTGTCTCCAAAAACCATGGACAAAATATGGCCTATCAAGAATAGTCTCATAGCCTCTTTGCTTGTATTTCAGATAACCAGTGCAACTCACTGGCTTTGCAGAAGTACTTAAGCTTATCCCTGAACTCTCTTTTCTCCTTGCTTCCTGGGTATATCAAGGATCAACTGTGCAAACTATTTGATCACCAAGCTATGTGGTTTGGGAAGATAGAAGAAACCTCCCTAAAGTATCATCAAGATTTTGAGACCTTAGTTATAGAGCTTAACCAATTTTGGGAGCATATCAATTCCCAACTCAAGTTGGTTGAGGCCCACATCAATAATTGGGGCCATCATCTGCACCAACAATATGGTTTAGATAAGGCCACACTAGGAAGCACTCTGTGTCAGGTTTAAAACTATGTTGACTATAGAGTAGCTTTCATTGAAGTGACTCCTCCCGCTCCTTTGGTTGAGGTCCTGTCTGCCTTTGAAGCTAAGGTATGGGGAGCCATAGCTGAGCTTAAAGCCACTACGCGCCGCCAAGCCTATGTTCCAAACCCTCCACCAGTAGAGCCTACGCCTGATCCTTGCATTGCCTCACTGACAGACCAAGTAGCTACTTTGCAAGGTGAGGCTGAGTATTTGAGACAACGCCTTTCCAACCCTGACAATTTGTCCTCTGAATCTGATGAAGAAGGAGAGGCAGAGGTCACTAATACCCCTGCCCATATTAATCATGGATGTTGCCCTGGATTGGAAGATCAACCCCGTCTCATTTGTGCTCTTGCATTGAATCATTTAACAGCAGTAAAAAATGACATTACAGATAGGCAGGGTGCTCTGGAACGTGAGGTGCAGAACCTCACTTTCTTAATGGAAACAATAAATGTGCATTTTAGCCCTTTGACTGCTCAGGCTACCTCCTTGGCCACTAATATCAATGGGATTGTAGGCATACTGGCAGTACAACAGATAAAGCTTGATGAATTTGGAGCTGCTGTCACTACTGCCCAGGATATCAGTGGACAAAACAGCTCTACACTAGAAGCCTTGGAAGAGAGCCTTTGATTTGTATGGGATAGACAAACTGCTGCAGAATCTGAGTTTGAGGGCAATCCCCACATTAATGTTCTCAACCCAGATGACGACAGCCAATCCACCTCCTTTTCCATTGACCCCAACTATAAGCTTTCATTCAAACAAATATTTGATCCTAAAACCTCTAAAATTGATGCCTTTCTGATGATCTACAAAACTGAAATGTATAGGGCTACTGAAAAGCTTAAAAAGGAGCATATTCTTACCTGCCTGCATCCCACATACTAAGAAGTTATGGTCCCCAAACTCCATTCCATTGTCACTTGGGAGGATATGGAACACCTACTTATTGAGGAATTTTTAGGATATATCAGCTTGGAGGTCAAGAAAGATGCATTTATGCACACTGCCTTTAAGCCAAAAGAAACCCTGACTTATTTTGCTGACTGCTTCTACATCAAAGGGCAACAGCTTATCATCAGCCGTCAGTTAACTCCCCAAGAAGCATACACAGCATGCTCAAACATGTTGAAAGTAAACCAGATCCTATGTATACACTTTAAGGTACACAAAGCTTCTCTTAATTCCATGAAGAGATTAAGAAACTCTTGAAAGACATTCATTTGATCCATGGGGGTACCATGGTTTGTAAGAATAAAGCCAGCAATGCTGGAACCACCTCCTGTACTCTGCATATTATGACTCTTGGTTCAAGTGGACAGCCTAAGAGACAAAGATGTCATAACTGTGATCAAATAGGGCATTGCTTGCATATCTGCACTAATTCTTGGGTAGAAGGTTGAAACCCAAAGGAGCAGGCAGGAAAAGAGAGGTCAGCTTAGAGGCAGAGACGCTCTCTGCTGACCAATCTCCCCTGTCTCCTCCTGATCCTCCCTCTGACAAGGAATCTCCTTCTTTTTCTGGCCCAACTATCCTTCACCTGTTCCACAATATTTCTAGTGATTATGAACCTTAAGACTCTGACTGCAGTGAGTCAGATATTTATGGTTACTCCATTTTGAATGTCCCAGAAACTGTGTCAGTCCCTTATAAGTTTTGTCAGGAAAAACCATAACTACAACTTGCTCACCTTTGAGTGAATTCAAGGCCATGGTGGCTTGTTTTACCTGTCCCAGGCACATTGACATCCTGTCCTGGTAGACTCTTCTGAAAAAGCTGCTGAGCTAGCTGAAGCTCTCTTCCAGAATGTGTCCGTATCTCTCCTGTTGCAAACTGTATATAAGGAAATTCCTGCCTTAAGATACATGTTAGCAAAGTGAGAGAAAGAGCTAGATGCAGCACAAGACCTGTTGGCTGTCTTGCCCCCCTTTGGAAAAGATACTACCCGTGTAGAAGTGCTGATTCAAAAGGTTAAAATCAAGGCAATTCTGGACATGGGTTCCCAGTCAACGTTGTATCATCCAAGCTAATGAAGAAGCTTAAGCTGGCTCATGGCCTTGACTATACTCAATAATATGGTACTACTGGCATGTCTCAGACTCAAGCTAATGATGCCTACTCTGCTCTACCAATGAGTTTTGGGAAGCTTCTCATCACTTCCCCTGCTGTTATTTTGGAGAACAAAAGCTAAAACCTCCTGGTTGGCACTCAATTACTTTGAGAATACAAGGGATTGTCAAACTCAGATGGGTACCTATCCCTCTTAGGGTATGAAGTACGGTTAATCTTTGAAAAACCTCCACACATCCTCAGCAAGCGCCTTAAAGCTTGTGTGCTCAAGTATCCCACAGGTATCTTCTTGCTTAAGTACAGAACTCATTCCTCTAATATGTGTTTCCCTCCTCCTTCCTGCCCCATAGAGGAAGGTGTGCCTCTTCTTGCACCTGCGGCTGTCACCATCCCCCAAGCTCCCAAGTGATTATAGACTCCCAGATATCATACAAACTACCTGAAAAGTCATTCTTGGAGCTATACTCTCCTGAATCTCTAAGCCGCAAGGAGCCTTAGTTATTACCAGGGATCTTGGATTGAACTCATAAGGAACCTGTACAACTGTTGCTGGTCAACCTGACTGCATTGCCTATGCAGGTGTCTAGAGGCCAAGGTGTGGGGCATGGGCACATACTAGGAGCAGAGCATGTGGTGTCCCTCTACCCTTTTGGAACCTTCAGAAATTTCAATCTGCCAGAAGAAGACCCTCAAGTTCTCTCCCTGTTCACCACTGCTGAATTTCTGCAACTGTCACCTGTCTAACAACTGATGTACTAGAACTGCTCAACCAGTTTAACAATATCTTTGCCTCTGGACCTACAGACTATGGCCTAGCCAAAGGAGTCATCCATCAGATTGATACAGGTGATGAGCTGCCTTTTTGTGCAAAGCCTTACTGCTACAGTAGGGTAGAGGATGTCCAGGTTTCCAAAGAACTTAAAAAACTATTGTATGCTGCACTCTTAGCTCCCTCTCAGAGCCCTTGGGCCTCCCCCTGATTGATTCTTAAGAAGAAGGACGGAGACCACCGTATTGTGATGGATTATTGTCATCTAAACTCTCTCACAAAAAAGGACTCATACCCTTTGCCCAGGATTGATAATGCCCTTAGATAATTGAGAGTATCAAATTTTTCTCTGCTATGAATTTGGCATCAGGATACTGGCAGGTTGACTTGTCTTCAGAGGACCAAGAAAAGGCTGCAATTGTCACCTCAGAAGGCCTCTATAAACCCACACAAATGCCTCAGGGACTCTGTAATGCCCCAGCTACATTCCAGCAAGCTATGGATTCTATTCTATAAGACCTGAAGCTCTCCTGTGTCCTTGTATATCTTGATGATATCACTGTGTTCAGCTCCACCTTTACCAACTATCTGGATAACCTCAAGGCTGTCTTTATCAAGATTTGAGAAGAAAACCTAAAGCTTAAGCCCTCCAAGTGTTCCTTCTTTAAGGAGCAACTCAAATTCTTAGTCCATGAGGTCACCCAAACTGGGATAAATCCCATGAATAATAAGGTGGAAGCCATTGACAAGCTGCTGCCCCCACCAATCTACGTGAGGTCCAAGTATTTCTTGTTATGATGGGATACTATTGACAATTCATCCCTGACTTTGATGAACTGAGTGAGCTCTTTGTCCAACTCCTCTGCAATGTACCCTTCAAATAGACTGACAGTCAGAAGCAATCCTTTGAGGCATTGAAGGCCAAGCTCAAAGAGGCTCCCATCCTAGTCTACACTGATTATGATAAGGAGTTTATATTGTACACCAACGCCAGTAGAGTAGCTGTGGGTGCCATCTTAGCCCAGCTTGACAATGAGGGCGTGGATCAACCCATGAACTATTCTTCACAAGTCCTCAACAAGAACAAGAAGAACTATAGCGTCACCAAAAAGGAATGTCTGGCAGTTTTACATGTGGTAAAAAGTTCCAACATTACATTTAAAGGACCCACGTTACAGTGGTCACAGATCATTCATCCCTTAAATGGCTGCAGCAATTAAAGGAGCCTGAAGGTCAATTAGCATGTTGGGCTCTGCGCTTGCAAGGATACAATTTCACTGTGGTACATTGCCCTGGTGCGCAAAATCAGAACACTGATGGATTGTAAAGGATGTCTATACTAGCCATCCATCCATCCTGCAGACACTGATTGATTATATGAGTTAAAGAGATACCCTGACTCCTGGATCACTGAGCCAGAAGACATCCAACTAGCTCTACATACCCTATCAAAGGATATTGTGATTCGAGATAGACAACTCTTCAAGAAGGTCAACAATGACTATCTTCCCTATACTTGCCCTAGTATGAGAATAGCCATTTACTCCAGGCCCACATTGATGCGAGACATGAGGGTATAGAAAAAACTCATGACTGGTTGTGCAAGAAATTCTATTGGGAAAACATGCATCTTGATAAGAAGCACCTTTTTGGGGAAGCTTTGAATATAAAAGTAGGAAGAGAAGAAGTATATTTTATTTGATAATACTTTAGACTTATATAGCTTTATCTGTGGCAGGGATTTAGTTGAATCAAACTAAGGGGCTGGTCATGTGCTGAATGGGTTCAAGTTGCTGGAACCTGGACAGTCATGTGATATTGGTTTGGTGCCATTTTTTGTATGTCAAATGGTATATTGGAAAGGCACAAAATTGGGCAATGACTGGATGTTAGGTGTGATGGCAATAGCTGGAATACTTGTACATCCAGACCCTTGACACACCCCCTCCCTTAAGGGGCTACTCAAGTACATCAGGAGGGGGCTTTGTCTTGATGGCTGCTGCCTGATGTTCCTGGAGTTGTTTATTAGTGGGCACCAACTGGGTTGAGTGTTCCCCTTTGCTAGGGCGGAGGCAAGATCTGTGATACTTTTTGGTGATGGGCTCTTTGGCACCCTGGAACTTAACCAGGTAGGTGTTCCTGTCTGGTTGGTATCTGATGATTCTTCCTGGTCCTCTATGTACTGAGTCTAGCTTCTTTCTGTTTCCAGCTAGGACCCAGACAAGGGAGTTGATGGGAAGTGGGTCCTCTGTTGAGGTTACCTTTTGGGCTTTGAGTCTTTTTGTTTCTGCCAGTTTGGCTTTGAGGTATATGTGTTATAGAACTGGTTTTTGTTCTACTGTGGGAGGTTTCCCCGGGGGGATCTTCACATACAGTTGATTATTGCAGGTGACTATTTCTGGATTGTACCTGTATGTTAGTTCAAATGGTGAGTAGCCTATCCCTTGATTGGTACAAACCCAGGATACTAGCAATGCATGTTTCACATAGAGTGGCCATGTGTCTTTGGCTTTGCTGTCCATTATTTTCTCCAGGGTTCTGATAAGGCTGCCATTCAGGCGTTCAACTCTGCCATTGGCCTGTGGCCTGTAGGGCAAGGTTGTGGAGTGTTTGATGTTCTTTGTTTTTAGATTGTTGTTTACTACGTGGCCTGTTAGCTCTTTTGCTCCATCTGTTATGATGTAGTCTGGAGTGCCGTAGTCCACTATGATTGCTTTATTGATGAATTAATTTGTTGTTTCCGCCTTGTGATCTTTTGTTGCCCAGCAGATGGGCCAACATGTGGCAAAGTCAATGGCTACAATTAGGAAACATTGATTTGTTTTGGTTTCTGGGAAGGGTCCCACTACGTCCAGTCCCCAAACCTTAAATGGTTTGGGGTCAGGTACTGGGTTGACTGTTGGCTGTGGCGCCTTGGTGCTGGCATATTTTTCACACACTGTGCACTTCTTTAGAACATCAATTATGTCTTGCTTCAGATTGGGCCACCATACTATCTTTTTTAATGTGAGATATAGGTTGTTAGCCTTAGTGTGTCCTAGCAGACGGTGGTGTCTTAGTATAGTGTCAACTCTTTGTGCAAGTGGAATGTATGGAATGTGTTTATCCTTGATTATTTGGTATGCCGTGCCATTTGATATGTGGAAATATTTTTCATTCCTTACTAGCGTATTATGGGTTAGTTGGTGTGTGGAGGGATCCTTTCCTTTTGTCTTGTACTCAGTGTTATATAGGTTGGGCCAGTCAGGGTCCAGGTGGTCAGGATGATTCTCTCTTGGCTGGCATAGCCTAGAGAGAGCATCAGCCGTGACCAGCTCTGCCCCCTTTTTGTATTGGATGCCCAGGTTAAGCTGTTCCAGCAAGGACATCCATTTGGCTTGGCGCTGTGAGAGTGCATTCTGAGTTTTGAAATATATTAAGGATTTATGGTCAGTTAGCACTTGGACGTTTAAGTGTCCTTTGAGATGACATCTCCATTTCTTGCATGTGTGATATATTGCTAGCAATTCTTTATCATGTATTGGATACCTTTGCTCAGTGTTTGTTAGCTTTCTGATTTTGTAACATACTGGCAGAAAATCTTGCTGCCCTGGCTGGCAGATGTTTAGGACTGCGCCAATGGCGGTGTCACTAGCGTCTGACTCAAGCCTGTAGCACCTGTTGTTATTAGAGCATTGCAAGATTGGTGCTTTGATCAAAGCTTGTTTTAATAACTGGAAATTCTTGTTGCATTCTGATGTCCAGATGAATTTCTTTTTGGCATTACCTTTGGTTAGGTCATTGATTGGTGCGGTGTGCTTTCTGCAGTCTTTGATGTATTTCCTTAGGTAAGCTACCATACCAAGAAAGCATATTACTTGTTTCACGGAGATGGGGTGTTGCGTGTTATTTATGGCTTTTATTTTATCTGGGTCTGCTTTGATGCCACCGTCAGAGACAATGTGGCCCAAGAACAGGAGTTCCTTTTCCATAACTTGGCACTTACTAGGCTTAGCGTATAGCTTGTGCTTTGCAAGTTGATTGAGTGTCTTGCAGACATGCGTGAGGTGTTCCTCTTTTGTTTTTGAAAATATGATGATGTTGTTGAGGTAACATAATGTGTTCAAGAGTCCGTTTAGCTCCTGATTCATCATGGTGACAAATGTTGCTGGGGCATTTGTCATCCCAAAATTCATTACTTTACATTCAAACAACCCAAATTGTATGCAGAACACGGTCTTTGGTATGTCTTTCTCTTTAACTTCAACTTGGTTATAACCAGATGTGAGGTCAATTTTTGAGAAAAGTTTTGCTCCAGAGAGCCTTGCAAATAGGTCTTCTATGAGGGGAAGTGGGTATTTATTTTTTACTGTACTTGCGTTTAGTGCTCTGTAGTCAGTAACTAAAAAAAAGTGATCCTTCTTTCTTCTTTGCAAAGAAAACTGCTGTCCCCACAGGGATTCAGACGGACAGATGAATCCTTTGGATAGATTGTCCTTGATGTGGGCTTTAAGTGTTTGGGTCTCCATGGGAGAGATTCTGTAGAGGGTGCAGGTTTGGTCATGGGTTTGCATAAGTTGATGTCATGTTTAGCCTCTTGTTTGGGGGGGGGGGGTAACTCTGTGAGTTCTTCCTTGAATACATGAGTGTATTCATTTAGTAGTGCCGCAAGTTCTGGGCATTGGATCTTTTGTGTCTGTATATTATTAAATTCAGAGTACCTCATTATGTGGAGGGTACTGTCTTTGGTAAGTTGTTCAGAGTCATCTTGATTTATGATTTGAATAAATATTGTGTCTCTTAGAATGAGGTTATTGGGCTCTTGGAGAATGTTAAAATTGACTCTGTTACGTTTGATGGTCATGGTTTTTGTTTTCCAACATACACTGGGGTTCACTTGGGTGAAACAGTCCATGCCTACTACAATGTTGTAGTTTATGTTGCTCATGACAAGTTCTTTGATGGACGTTTGTATGCTTTGGAGGTCAATTCTGAAGGGCGTTATTTTGCCTTAAAGCAGAACTTTTGACTTGTCTGCCATTCTAGCGTATTTGAAATTGAATTTGACAACTGGTATTTTGTACTTGGTTACAAAAGGTTTGCTAACCATAGTGTGTTGTGCGCCAGAGTCAAATAAAATTTTATGTGTATGAGATTTGTAAGTGCATGGGTAGACAAGAAGTTGTGAGCAATCTTTAATTTTTACCTTCATAAAAATGGAGGATTGTGGGACACGTGGGATGTGAGCAGCAAAGTTTGTGCCTTGGTACAGTTTCTTGTCAAGTTGGGGGAAGACAGGGGCACTTAAGCCTGTTCCCCCTCCTCTTTTCCTTGTTCCTCTGTTTTGAGACCTTTGAGGTCAGAGAATGTGGGGTCAGATTCATAGTGGGTTGCTACTTTGGCATTGTTAACTTTGGCGGTGTCCTCTTTCTTGGGACGGGAGCGGTTTGCGCTTTGGCTACAATTGCCATTGTTACAATTGGAGTTGCTGTTGCTATGATTGGTATTTTGGCGTTTATTGTCATTGGAGTTTTCTCTGACATTGCCGTTTGAGGAGCAGTTGTCGTTGCGTGCAGCATATTTCATATTGGCACGTTTTTCAGCGCGCTTGGCTTCAGCAATGAGCGCAGGCATGGAGGTATTTGCTTCTGGGTGGATGAGGGCAGCAACAGAGGGTTTTATTCTGTTGATGAATGATGCTCTGGTGTGTAAATTTTCAGCTTGTGCTGGGTTTTGAATTTTACGGTGTATTTCCTCAAATTTGTTGGTGTAAGCTGCAATAGTGGTCTTCTGAGGAAGATCACTGAGCTGTATCACAATGTCTTGGAGAGATTCAGTGACGCGGAAATTGTGGGTGATGTCTGCTTTGAACTCTTCCCAGTTGTCAAACTGGTTGTTGGTTTGTGAGCCAACCCAGGTTACAAACCAGTTAGCTGCGGCCTTGTATAGGTGCTTGCTGGCTTCCTGGACCCATTTTTTGTGGGGGATGTGGCTGGCGCAGAGTTTTGCAGCTGTGTGGTCTAGCCAGTTGATGACGTTTTTCTTTGTTTTTATAAAGAACTTGTTAATACCAATATATTTGGTGTTGATAACTTTGCCTGCAATAGGCGGTTGTGTGTTTGTAGAGAGTAACTGTATTGAATTATCTTGGCGCATGCTTTGGGCATGACCAGATCTTCAAATATGGTGCATCCACTAGGAATATCTTCATTGATGTTGTGGGCGCAGAAGTACATTTTTCAGGTATCCTGGAATGTGGCATGGTTGAGTACATGGGCAAAGGTGGGCAGGTTCTGTTCAGTCATTTTCTCTTTCATTGGCGTGGTCAAAAGCTTTAGTGCTACCAGTGATAAGGATAGCCTTTTTGGGGAATCTTTAAATATAAAAGTAGGAATAAAAGAAGTATATTTTATTGGATAATACTTTAGACTTATATAGCTTTAGCTGTGGCGGGAATTTAGTTGGATCAAACCAAGGGGCTGATCATGTGCTGGATGGGTTCAAGTTGCTGAATACCTGGACAGTCATGTGATATTGGTTTGGTGCCATTTTTGGTATGTCAAATGGTATATTAGAAAGGCACCAAATCAGGTAATGACTGGATGTTAGGTGTGATAGCAATAGCTGGAATACTTGTACATCCAGATCCTTGAAAGTCTCTTAATCCCTGACGTCCTTGCATCCTGTCATTCTTGTCAGATCCAACAACCCCAACCTTCCCAGTATTTTTTCAAGATTGTCCCCCTAAGCATACCTTACACACTGTGAGTATTGATGCTGTTGGGCATCTCTCTTGCTCTAAGCCTGGTTGTCAATTCATTTTGGTAGCTGTAGACCATTTTAGCAAATGGGTCGAAGCCAGAGCTACAAAAGACATAACTGCCAAGACCACTGCAAATTTCTTGTTGCAAGATATCTTCTACCAAACAGCTGCCCTCAAGTCCTGCTTTCAGATAATGGCACCAACTTCAATGCCTGCCTCATCACGTCTATTGTAGAAGCTATGGGTACTTACCAATCTTTTTCTGCGCCAAGTAATCTGTTGATCAATGGGACTGTTGAACAAGATAATTCCTCCCTAGTGTCCATAATGAGGAAACTCACCCTCTCTGATGCCGCCAATTGGGATATGTTCCTCCCTGCTGCTCTCTTTGCTTATCAACTCAGTAGACATCAAGTGACTGGCCAATCTCCCTTTGCTATGCTTTATGGGCGTGAAGCCATAACTCCCTCAATATTGGGACCCCCATTGATTGAAGTTGATGTGTCTGCCAATCCTGAAGCTCATGTCAAAGACTTGGCTAATTGTATCATTGACATTCAGACAACAACATAATCAACTGCCTATGAAGTCAAGACTTTAGAGCTCTCACCTTCTAATGCTTCTAGAGCCCCCTCCCTGAGTACCAAGTAGGTGACCTAGTCCTCTACTATCAAATTGTACCAGAGGCAGAGCCCATAAGCTAGAATCTCTCTGGGTTGGACCTTGTAAAGTCACCTTCAAGAGGGGCTTTGAGTATACTGTGAAGCTGCTTTCTTCTGGCTGCTCTTTTTTCTGAGTTCATTCCAAGTTTCTCCGCAAATATCAACTCCCTGTGTCTAATCTTGAGGGGGGAGATGTTGGAAATTTCACCATTAATACTATTTTGATATATCCTTTGAATAGTGATATATGCAAAGATTTGGTTGTTTTTTCTTTTGACTTTGGATATTCCTTGCCTTCCTTAAATGGGTTGACTCCAATGTCCACCCATTCCGGATTGCCATACCAGCCTGCAACTGATCCTGGTATGATATCAACCCAACATGACCCCCTCTGCTGTCACAGTAAGTTCCATAATTCTGGGGATTATTTAGCTGAGTAGGAAAGCGCAGAAAGCGCAGAAAGCCCAAAAACCTTTACAAAACTGACTGATTTAAAAGATTTGAATCAAAAAGTTGATTTTAAATGGGTTACAGCTGCTTTAGTTTGCTGGTCAAATTCAATCCCCCCTGTAAGTTGACATTGATAAATTGACATAATTCAAGGGTCACCATATATGAACTTGTTAATCAGTATGATCATCAGAAGTTAGTCACTCAAGGGTTCTTTGCAACCTGGACTAGATACTCACTTGACAATGTGGAAGGAATAGGAGCACAGGATCCAGGCGGTATTACTTAGTCAAGTTTTGATATATATTGAATAATTTTCACTGTTTCAACTCTTAAGAGTTGAGTCATCCCAAAAATTTACTCAATAAAAATCACATACTCCCTGGTCTAACTTTACTTTTTCAAAAATGCATCCTGTAGTTGGATTGTTGTGCTACATTCCCTACAATCTTATTCTAAGCCGGATTATTACAAGAAGATGGGGGCCTGCCGTTGGTACTTTGTTGTTGTCACTGCTAAATGTTACTTCAATGCCTGTCAATCTTGGAGCTGTTCCTAATCCCTTCAAAGCTAAAAATCATGTGCTATCCCAATGTCCTGAGTTTTATGCTGAAGACACTCTGATTCTCTTGCAGGCCATTTATCTAGGGCTTTTCTGGTTGGGGTTAATTTTTTTACTTAACCCTAGTATCTCATTTGGAAATTTCACAAAACAGTATTTGAAGCTGTGTTGGTGGTTAATCATTAACTATGTGTGGATTTGGTGGGTGATTACCCACCACATGGAGACAGCTTCTTATTATCATGTGATTTCTGTCACATCTGCCACTCTGTCTACCCAATGAGTGATCATTGACCCTTATCTACTATTTAAGTAGAATCATTTCTCCTAATAAAGACAAGTTTATCCACATTTGTGTTGGCTCTAATATTCTTCAAGCCTTTTCCTTTCCTTTTTGCCAAAAGTAATTCCTCATCTTTTATTCTATGGAATTAAGGTATGTGCCCTTAATTTTGCCCTAAAATCTAACCCAAGGCTAGCTTTAAGCCTCAAACCTTTTGTTATAAAGATTTCCCGCTGTGTCCTTCTGGATGTTGTCCCCAGGAGCCAAACAACAGCGCCCAAGTACATGGCAATCCCCAAACCCCTTGAGCCCTGGGAGTTTGAGCTAAATGAAAACCTTTTTTATTGGCTCTTTTGCATTTTTCTTACTCCATGGGGTTGGGCCCAGGGGCTTGATAAGTAGTGGTAAAAAGCAATTTTAATCCCACAAGCTTTTACTGAATTGTCAACTAATTGGTTGTACAACCAATTAATTATGAGTGCTGGATCTATATAAGGGAGTATCTGTTCAGGCTTGCTCTGGCCCAAAAGCTTTCCTAAAACTCTGCTGAAAAGTTACTGGTCAAAAGTTGGTAGCATTAGTTGGATTTTTGTTCTAACTTTTTGCTGGTGAAGCTCTCAACTAACACCACCCACACTGTAAAAGACAAATCCAAAAAGAACTAGTCCAGGTTTCATTATAGGCTAGATATCCTACATCACAGATTTAAATATCCCTGAAGAACACAGTTCATTAATGAAATGGCTTTACTCCTGATGCCAGGAGTCACTAAACTGACATCTGTTGCTTAAATAATGAAGACATGTCCCTAAAATAATAACTAAACCATCCAGGCTATATAGGATTAATCATGTTGCCACCAAGGTTGGCACCTCACCTTCTGAAATATACAACTATACACAGGAGGCATTTGTAGAGCTACCCCTTGATGAATATAACAGTATGAACCCTTCTGTTTTGAATGTTGAGATATAGGCAGTATCTTCAAATTAGGAGTAAAGCAAAAATCAGATATCAACCCTTAAATCAATTATTTGTAATTGAATCCATATTTGCATCATGCCACAATGCTGCCCCTTGTGGATTGATGGCTAATGATTACAGTATAATAATGTTAAATCCTAAATAAAGCTAAATTCAACCTCTTAATCTCTGTCCTTTCCTTATGAACAGTTGTCTTCCCCAACCCAAATAAAAATGTACAATTAGTTCATTTAAAACAGTGATAGCATCAGTAGGATTGATTTACAGCCTGCCTTTAAGAAAATTCCTCTCAAGAAAGGACAATGATGACTGCATAGCTACTACTCATCAAAAAACTTTCTTACCCATCCCAATGGAGCAGATCCCTGAGGTTTAAAGCATATACTAGGACCAGTCAGTACTCATCAGCGTCTACAAACAAGTCTGCCTGGAACAACATGACATTAGCGTCACCCCACTTCAGTCAGATCTGTTCAGCACATGCTGAACCTACAACTGGAATTTTTCACAGGTGGCGTGGAGTGGGCCAACATAGTAAGTTGGCTACACTCCACATAAACCCTGTGATGATCCGCATTTTGAGCAGTTTTGCAGGCGGTGCTAATGTTAGACAAGAGAAGGATAGTGGCCTAAGATAGATAAATGTTTGTTGAGGAGAGGCATGATCCAGGGGAGGTCCCTGGATGATGCTCCAAACAAGTAGATAAGTTGTGGCTATTAGAAAAGGATGGGCTGAAGAAGCTCTAAGATCCTAAGGATACCTGTGGAAGATCTGTAGGTGGAAAACCTTACCTAGTTTGGGGGTAATGTTTCCCTGTCTATGTCTTTCTGGTAGCTTTGAAGAGATTTTGAAGTCATAAGAGAGGCATGGATATTTCCAGGAACATTATCAAGGTAGTTTCCTGGCAAAGCAACTGCAGAACTTGGTAATTGATAGTTTTCTGGGAATTAAAGTAGGTTATTTTCAACTGAAAGCTTAAGCTCACCACTTGAGTGAGTAAAAACAGCTGCACAGATATGAGGATTGTCTTTGGCTGATGGCCTAAAGTAGTGGTCACTGATGGGGGCCTAGTAAAACACTAACTCACTTGTGGAGACTTATTGCCTGAGTCTGAGGTGTTAGTAATGGAGACTAAAGAGAAGGACATAACCTAGGTGGTTCACCCAGAGAAGAACATAACCTTTTTGGCTCATACACAGAAGGAACAGAGAAGGAACCATGGTGATTCATATGGAGAAGGAACAGAAAAGTAACAGTTGTGGTTAAACCAGATAAGGACTTGCAGAAAGAATGGAAGATTATAGAGAAGGACTAGCAGAAGAAGCATGAGAAGGCTTACAGATAAGATGCAGTGTGGATAGAGAAGGAGTAGAAGATGCCAGAGAAGGACTAGCAGAAGAAGTATGAGAAGGCTTCCACAGAAGATACAGTTGTGGTTAAAGCAGAAAAGGAATCATTGTAGTTAAAGCAGATAAGATGCAGTTGTGGTTAGTGTTGGTAATTTTGACCAAGCAACAATACCAATTATGATAGAGCTCACAGATTGGGATTGCTGCAACCAAATCCATAAATTAGTAGTATAAAATACAAGGATTCCAATTATGACAGAGCTTGCTGATATGAATTGCAGCTACCAAATAACATAAATTGGTAGTATAAATCATATGTATATTGGATCAGCAGTAGCCTGCTGACCTGAACCTTAAATTAGCCAATGATAAGTGCTGCTGCGGCACTAAGTGATACATGATTTGCCACTGCACCACCTTGGAAAATACACAGGCGCCGCAGCGCCGCCTAGCAACTGGATTAGGTGCCAAACTACTTTTATGTCAAGCGCCAAGGCGCTGGGTTTTAATCCCCATAATCTAAAATTTCCATATGTATCATATTAATAAGCATTAAGCTTATAGTATGTCAGGAAAGTAGAAAGTGATCCTGAAATAACTAAATTATTCCATGCCAGCAAGGATCACCTGTGCTAGGTAAAGATGAAGATATTCTATTGGTTGATGTGCAATAAGCGCCAAACCTAGATTAATAATTAACCAAGTTAGGGGTGTGTTAGAATGTCCTAGAAGACATTGCTAGAAGCCCAGGGATTAATCTTTGAAGAAGGTATAAGAAGAATTGATCACTCACAATAAAAATAAGCTTTCATCTTGAACCATCTTTGATATATCTTTAATCTGGTTAATCTTTATCCTAATCCTTAAGTGCTTCTGCGCAATCAGAAGCCATTGTTGGACAATAATCCTGTTTCCATCTACTCCTGGCTCTTCTGATACAATACTACTCATATACTCACATATGACTGTATTCAAGAAAATGTCCTGTGTCCTATAATCTCAAATAATTGTGGAACTGTAAAGCAAAAAGCGTGACAGTTAGAACAGAGAAGTGATAGTTGTGGGCAGAGAAGGAGCAGAAGAATTAGGGGAAGGCTATCAGAGAAGAAATAGAAGAAGGAACAGAAGGACTAGCGGTCCAGAGAAATGAGCCAAGGTTTTGCTGAATTGATTTGCTGAGGTGGAAAGAAGTGGAATATTTTTTAGTTTATTAGTAAAATCAAGAAGGAATGTGGATGAAATTGTGGGTAAGTTTTTTTTATTAAGTTTTTAGGGTAGATAAAGGTATGTTGCCATGAGATCTGGATACAAAGCTGTTTTAGTGGGACATTTTCCTTGGACTTTACTATATTAGTTATATATGAGGAAACATTGAAGAGAATATAATACAATTTAAATAACATTATACTATTTAAATTGGTTAAGGTTGAATGAAGGGAATATTGGTTCTGGAACAGTGAACTGGTTAAGGCTTTGAGTGGTTTGAGCAATGGAAATTGATTTCCTAGTTGGATTGTTGTGGAACTCCAGAAATAGTCTAGTTTTGCACTCTACAATAATTGATTGAGTTTTGATATGTTTCCTGATGAATATGATTGGTTAGGAGCCAAAAGATTAAAATATAAGGAAGAAAGCAGTGAATCAATACTTTAAGCTTTTGAGAAATTAAGTGTGTAAGCTTAATTGATTGTAGGAAAAAGTGAGTGTCAATGGTTTAAGCTTTTGAAGAAAGCCATTATAAAGGCGGAACTGTTGGGAAAATGACACTATAAGAAGGAGGCTAGCTGGAAAGTTACAGGGCCTTTTTGGACCTCTTTTGGTTACAAGCAGGAGCTTGGTTGGGCTCTGGATCTTTATATTAATGGCTACACATCTGGTAGATTTTTAGTAACCAGATGTCATCTAAAGCGTCAAGAAGCCCTTTTTGGAGGAGTAGCTGTCCAAAACAACTCCAAACTGGTGACAAATAAGAAGGTTTCTAAGGGGTCTTCCTTCTGTTAATAAAGACTATCTTGACCCCTATTCTTCTTTCTTGTGACATGAAGCTCCCCTAGTGATAATGATTATGAAGTTGGTTAAGAGGATCAGAAGATGCATAGTGTTAGTCTTCTCACTCATGGGAAATGCCTGGCTGGGAATTAAGTTTCACAGTGCCTATAACCTTGAGATCTGGGATATTGTTGTACCAAAGATTATCATGCAAAAAGCCCCCTAGATAATGGAGCTGCTTTGGTAGCCCATGTATTGGTGTGAAATATGTTTCCCCCTAGTTATCAGTTGCCAATAATGATTATGAGCCTAAAAAAGTATCTCTGAGGATGACAACCCCAACCCAGCAGGTCCTTGGATTTGACCCAGGACAATAGATGACCTCCTAGGAGTAGGAGCGCCACAAACCTGCCTCTGCATTTTTCAAGTACCTGAGCCCATGTAGGTTGCCACTGCATCAGGGCACCTTGTTGGGCCTGCTGCTGCCTGGTTTAACACTTAGTCCACTCAAGAGCCTGATATCACCTGGGCTACTTTCAGAGAAGCAGTCAAGTCTTGCTAAAGTAAACCCTTATTTCCTATTGTTATAGGAACACCTCTAATCACCATCAAGAAAACAGGGAGTATATCAGAATATCTTGCTTCTTAGCAGCAAGCACTTTTCACCACCTCAGAAGCTATTAATAACAGAAAACCATGCTTGCCACCCTCATTATCAATGAGTTAAAACCCCATATCTGCAAGTAGGCTCCTGCAGGGCTTTGCACATCCATCAATGATTGTTACAAAGCTATTTGAGGCAAAAACCCAAGCCATTAGGATGGTTTGAAAGAACAAAAACATATCTGCCTCGCCTTGTCCCATGTCTGGAAGTGCCCACAATCAAGAAGGTTTCCACCAGCTCTGCCACTAAACAACAAAAACATGTATTCTTGCAAAGGGGAACTGCAACTGGTACATACTGAGAGTTTGGAAGAAGCCTGGGGGTTATAGACATGATAGGATCTTCAACCTTGCTTGATCAACAAGCTCAATATCTTCTTGAAAAAAAATCCTGCAACTACAACATGCAAAAAGCTGAAACCCTAGAAAATTTCCAAGTACTCATTGACAGCCCTGTTCCACAAGCTAGGCATACACAAAATAAAATCACTCACTTGGCCTATAAAGTTTGCTTCTTTGGGACTAACCACAGACTGTTGGTGGATAAAAAGCAGACCATAACATGGTCGATCAAGATTTCATAGACTCTCAACAACTAGAGTATTTAACCAGTCAATTCAAGGAAGTACATAAAGCTCATCAGTGAAGAGTGATCATTACCCATAATACTATAACATTTTCCATGCTAATGGGGAGCATATAAGTCAGACTCTCTGATCCATCATGGGTGGCCTCAGTCATGACAATATTTCTGGCTTAGACTAGATACACAATAGCTTCCCTTAAATTGACTTGGATATTTCTGTCATCACACCAAAAAGAAATAGTGTTGGGGTCCAGGTCTATTAAATAGAGAAGAAAAAGCTACTCTGTGATACCATCTTTGTCTGTATCACTAAACAGGGCCCCTAAGGGGTCAAAGGTGGAAATTTGGTGTGGTGATCCTGCTCCTTGGAGATCACCATTGGGTGTCCTGAATCAAAGCCAGGGATCAACTTTGTTGGTGTGCAATTATTCAAGTGACTAATTTCTAATCATAGTGTGTTTTAATGTGCATTCAGCCAATCATACTCCTCAAGCAATTTCCCTGCCAGAATCCTAGCATCTGCTTGGGTTTGTTAATTGGGGGGTCCAGAGCCTGAAAAAGGGGACTAAATTTCTCTCATAGGAACTCATTTTCTCTTAATAAAATGTTTAATCCTTTTACTAGTCAAGCCCTCTCCTCACTGGGGGGTTTGGCTTCTGAAAATCTTCTGAACTGCTGCCTATAATGTTCCTCTTGCCCATCATTTGAGTAAGAGATGAGGGGTAAGAATAAATGATCCTATCACTTGGAAATAACTGGTGCTAAGAAAGTTTTTATTAACAGAAGGAATATCCCCTTGTAAACCTTCTGAAAATACAACTTTTTGCAGACTCTGGGGGCCAAATACTACTTTGGGGATGTCTTAGGGGTCATCAGATTATTCTTATCTGCTTTGGGATGAAGGTCTGTTAATTTTGAGACCAAGTACATATTAAAACTTAAGATTTTCCAATATTATCCAGCATCTAGCTCTTGTTCAGTCAACCGCTTGTATATAGCTCTCATTGTCTTAGGTTAAATCCTCTTTAGGCTGGTTCTTTCAAAGACTCAAGCTATTCTGAACTTTCACTTTTCTATTTTAAAATAATCTTACAAACTTACTCTAATTAATCTCAAGGATTTCTCCTGCTGTTTCTAAACATATTGATTAAGCTTTAGGTTATTTCATCAATGAAAAATCATCAGAAGATTAAGCCTTTTACTCAGCCAATACCATCAACATTCCTCATCAAACATATGGAGAGCTTTAATTTGCTATGCAGGGCCTCCAAAATTTTAATGGGAAACAAATATTTTACCAAGAAAAACATTGACAATTTATGTCTCACATCCCAAACAATTCCCTGTTTTCTTTAAAGTTTTACTGCATTTGAACACAACTGTTTTCCATAGGAAATGGCTAGGTGAGATGTTTCTCAATAGTTTATAAATGTTTCCTACCAATTTTCCCTATTTAAAAAAATTGAGGAGAAACCTTTCACCAAATTGTCTCACCTTTTGATCCTCAAGCAGTTGCTTCAGAGAAATGCTGCAGCGCCTTTATCAACATTCCCCTAAACCTTTCAAACATACACTGATAGCCTGGAACCTAGAAATTCTATCAATTATATCTTTGAGCTTCTATCAGTGTCTTTCACCCAGGTCTTCAGAGGCAGGCATTCTTTTTTTCCACACCCCTGCCCTTACTCACCCAAGTGGTTGTTTTAGTCTTTACAGTGAAAATTGACCAACTTCCTTTCCTAGATACCACCAAATCATTAATTTCAACATCTGCTTCTCTAGACAGCCACCCTGATGATGTTTCCTGGACATAAATGCTTGTACAGTAGCAGTAAGACTTCTTTAGCCCTACCCATAAGTCATAGACAGAGAAAATTTATCCTCTTATCCGGCAAAGTAACACAACTGTAATATCACCCCAGCTTGTCCAAGGATCTTAATGCTAACTAATCATATACATTCCAGGGAGAACCCAGCTGTATTACCACCCCAGATGGTCTAAGGATATCTATAACCCTTGGTATAATCATACCAGGGCAACTCCTTATCCTCCCAAAACACTGACATGAGGCCACCTCAATAACACGTAAAGTCATAGTAAACCAACACCAACCATCAAGGCTAGACAGATTGCTAAAGCCATAACCAGTTACCTCTTTTAGGCAACCAAAAATTTAATTGGAAAATCTTACCCCACACATGCAACCCAGCTCTCAGCAGGGTCTATTGCAGGGCTTGTCTCAACCTCCCCAGGTGTGGGAGACTTACCCCTGGGTGGGATCTTATTTTTGGAAGAGCACCCTGCCTTGGTGAACTCTTCATCAGACACCCAGCCGTGAAAGCTATGGCTGGTATCAAACCATTATGATTTTCCACCCCAGAGGAGTAATCTGGGCTCTGATCAGTGATGGGGTTAGGGGAGATATTCTTTCTGGGAGTTGGGTTAGGGTTACTCTTCTTTGAGGATGGTGATTTATTATTTGGTGGCCAGCAAGGGAGACTTGGTGCCCTTCTGCTGCATAGAGGGGTCCTTATCCTACAACTAACAAGTCAGGAGTCTAGAGGTAAAGGGGTAGGATAAAAGAGAAGACCCAAAAAGCAATTATAAACACCCTAAAGAAACTTCTGGGCAGGGAGGTTCTTGCTGGGGATGTATAAGCAGGAAGCAGGGTAAAGGTGTTACCCTACCAAAGGGTAGAACGGCAGGCTAAAGCTCAAATGCATATGCAACAAGGCTGAAGATATGGATAGACCTTGGTTTAAACACCAACAAGCATGAAGAAGAAACCTAAAAGATACCCTTGATTGAAATCACCCAGGGTCCCAGTGTAAAGGTAAAAGCTTTACATTTTACCAGATTCTTGGTTCAGGGCACAAGAGAGAAATCTTGGAAAGAGAAAGGCCAGGGATTTGAAAGGACTGTTATGTTGTAAACAGGAGAGGCAGTACTGTTACTGTTCCAGGGTAAGTAATGGCTGCAACCAAATTGCGGAATCTACTCCAATGGGATTCAGCAGTGGTGAATAAAGCTAATAAAGGTGGTTATAAAATCTTAAAACTTAAAATGACCACACATAAGGTTAATGGTATAGAGCAAGAAATAGTAAGTTTATTATAAAGCAAGGAAGTGGATTTATAGCCTTCACAATATATGAGGGAATAGTAGAATATCTGGTGTCACCTTTAGTGGACAAGGTATGATCTTTAACCTCGGTGGAAGTGAAAGGAGAAAAAGGAAAGTGTGGTGGTGAGAATCCATATATGACAGCACCTTTGTATCTGATTTGGATAATGAGTTCATGAAGGAGTGGCTTCAATGGACAAATGTCTACTGGCGGGTTCCACAGTATTAAAAGGATAAAGATCTGAGATATGTTTAGCTCAATCTTAGACATCCTTCCCCTGCTTGTTTTAGGATGACTTATTCCTGGGGTATAGCTTTAGTGGAATTGATATCATCCAACAAGATATTCAAGTTATTTTCCAGAAGATGGATGTAGAATAAAGGATCATTTTCTTAAGGGAAGAGGTTACAAATTATTGTGGAAAACAATAGCTGAATTTACAACACACATGAAGTGAGAGGGTCAGATTCATGCTGGCCAACCCAGAAAATAATGCCAGATCCCCACTGCCGGGTAGAGAGGATGTTGGCATGAATGGATATGCCAACAGTGCTTTGACATTCTTTTTGAGGATCTGCCATGGTTTTCCTAGCCCGCTTACCCAAATGTGAGCAAATCAACAGCCATTAACTATTTCTGGTGTTGGTTTGTATATAATAAGGAATACAGTTATGAAAATGATATAGAAAGTAGCCAAAGCCCTTCATTCCTTTATCAAAAGTTTTATTCTGGGGTTGGGAAGGTGTTATCTTAGCATTGTGTGATATAAATTTATAAGAATCTGTACTAAATAACAAACAAGGTAAAGTATCCACTCTTCCACTCACAACATTCTCATCAGGTGTGGCATAGCAACTTGGGTGTGCCTGCCTTGATCTAATATGCTTAACTCCACCCCTGCAATTGATCCTGGGTGAGCTGTAGACACTTTTGATTGGGGACATTCTTGCTCATTATAAGCTCTGTAGTATTTTACATTATGGATTGGGATTTAATCACGGGATCCTTCAATCACAACCCATATACAGTAGTTTTTAAACCTGTTGAGATAACCAATGTACAGTATCAAAGCCAAACCAAGCATCACAGATGAACCTTACCTTTCAAGTTTCAATAGACTGCCATATGCACCAAGGCTATTTCTATATATTGACCTGATAAATAATATTTTATAAGCGTCATAGCAGGCTCATATTATAAGCAATTAAGTTTTTATAAGGTTAGGTTATGCTTAAGAGATACTATAGTTGACAGGTTTATTGTCACGGCCCATACCAGAGTCCGGCTGGACTCCTACAGGGGAGGCAGGCTGGGCCTGGAAGGCCATGTACACAATAGGCGCTATGAAAACCAGGTAGTTTAGAGCAGTGGCTAGGGGGCGCCAACTCCCAGTATGGGGCACAACTTGGTCAGCCAGCCCCAATACTGTGATATAGACAAACCCCAGCTTGCTAAAGTCCTGGGTGGGAGGTGCTTTGGGGAGAGGAAGAGCAGTTGGAATATCCTTCATTGCTGGTGGCAGATCCAGGTGATGAGGATGAAAATACTCCAGGTCAAGGGCATGGGGAGGTTTGGCAAGGACAACAGGAGTATGGCCGGGAGGATATGGGTATGCAAGTTTGTATTGAGTAGTGGATTCACAAATGGATGCAAAGAGAATAATTGAATTTGAGCAAAAATAGACAATTCCTGCAATAAAATAATAATTTCTAGGCATAAACTTTCTTCATTAAGATGTCAACAGCAAGGAGGGCTTCTCCCCCTCACTACTTATACTTACTGAAGATTCTGTGGCCTTTTGTACCACCAGAGAACTGATGGCATCATTTGGAGTTGGATTTAAAATTTTACCCGGAATTTGCTTGCTTGGCCAAGAGGGTGAGATCTCATTGGCTGCTATAACATGAACCTTTTGAAATTTGCAGCATGGCAAGTTGCTACAGTTATTTTTAGCTTGTGCAATGAATTGATTGTCTGATTGCGCAATCAAACAATCACACTCCCAATGTGCCATTTCCCAATAGGTAAGTGGCCCAAATTTGATAACAGGCTTGATGCCAGGGATTCAAGGCTTGTGTGCCTCTCAAATCCCAGGCTATTTGCTAGTTGAAAGGGGGGGATTTCGCCCTGGAAAGTGCTTTGTGGGGATTTCCACGCTGCATTTTTAATCAACTCTAAGGAGGCCAGCTGAATGTCCAGGGCAATCTGGGCCCTGACATTTATGCTGTGTAATTGACTTGGTGAAAAAAATCTTTGCTAGTAAAAATCACATGGAAATTGGGGTAAGCTGAAGTTTCTGATCAGCTTGATGGCAAACTGCGCTGAAATGGCCACGCCTTTGCCATGCTTTCTGGGTCTACCCTCCAAGAGCTACAGAAGATGGGGGTTGAGCTTGATCATATAGAAGTTTAATTATGGAGTTAGATTTTCTGGTCAGCTCTGCCCAGGTTTAAGAAGGGTTGGCTTGGTAACTTTTGGCATGGGCGCTAATGTCCAAACACCAGCCAATGTACCTGGGCAACAACCAAACATCAAAAGTCCCCATGGTAGTGTGATAACTGCTGACAAGCTATTAGAATGGATGCCTCGTTAACTAGATGTGACCCTGTAACCCTCATAGTTAATTAGGCTCAGGAAGGGTTGGTGGGGTGTTAATCAGTTCTATTGAGCTGGATCACCTCTGGATGAAATATGTTCCAGACTGCACCAAAAATTTAACTATGATATACAAATTACTCCTACCCTAAACACCCCTTGATTGCAATAAATGATGATATTTAAGTCTCTTATTACTTGCACTCAATTGACTAGCTGCTTCAATACCTGAACAATCAAGCAGTTTATCAGACTCTCCTAGACTTTGCTTTCTTGTTGCCCTGTTACTTAAGTAACTGATAGATCTTCAGTCTGGATAAAACTTAGAGTTAGTGCCCCAGGCCTGATCAAAGTAGGGAGTAAAGTCTCCTGTACTTGCACCCCAGTAAAAGTAGTTGTGTTACTGTGTCTTTGATAGAAGCTCTTTAGGGGTTGATCTGGCTTACTCCTTACAGTACCTTTTTGAGCATCTAATTAGGTGAATTGCCTTTCTTTAGACAACATCATACCACAAATGAAAGCCATACTCTATTGGGTTAATCACAGCTAGCCAAGGATTACCTTTCAGGGATGAACACGGTGAGTTACCTTAAAGCCCTGGAAAGTTTGATATCATAACATGTTGTTCAGCTAGAGAGGAAGATGTGCTAAAGTTAAATAAATGCCAAGAACTAAAGTTGACTTGATATCTTTGTTGTTAAGTTGACAAATATGTATGGGCGCTTGCAATAATGATCGTTCACTGGGTAGATACGGGAGGGACTTATTTTGGTTCGACATCAATATTATTATAAGAGCGATGATGGAATCCAGAGGGTACTGGAATTGGATTAGCGCCGTTTAAGGAGATGACGTGGGAAGGATCTCAAAAGAAAGACCTGTCGAGTGTTTGAATAATAAGCCACAGTCCACAGGGGAAATAGATAAATCCTGAATAATGCTATTCTTAGGTTATGGATTTTAGAGGGTTTATTAAAGATATGTTAGATGGATTATGGAAGGTTGCTGACCAAGAGGTTGGGGGAATAACTGACGTTGGAGAGGGAGTTTTTTTGGGAGTGCAGGTTGATCAGGCTGGTGATGTACTCTGGGGAGGTCTTCCCACTTTGAGTCATAAAGTACGCTGCTAGCCCTGCTACGTGAGGAGAGGCCATGGAAGTGCCAGAGAGGGTGTTGGAATATGCATAGTTCCAGGTTGACAGGATGTCTTCCCCGGGTGCAAACACATCCAAGCATCTTCCCCAGTTGGAGAAGCTGGCCCGGGCGTCGTAGACATTGCTAGCCCCAACAGTGATGACGCTCAGCTCCGAGGCGGGAGAGATGTTGCAGGCATCGGCGTTATCGTTCCCGGCCGCTACCGAGACGACGATCCCCGCCCGAACTGCTGCCCGCACCGCCCGGTTAATAGCTGCTGACCAATCACTTCCCAAACTCATGTTGATGACACTGCCTCGACGCTTTCTCCTTATAACCCATTCAATCCCCGCAATGATTTGGGAGTTCCTTCCCCTTCCTTGGGCATCAAGTACTTTTACTGCAATCACTGTAGCACTCTTGGCCACACCATAAGCCCGAGAAGCGATCGTACCTGCACAGTGAGTGCCATGGCCATTCTCATCAGTGTTGGGAGACCCAAAGATGAAGTTGGCTCCCCACACCGCACGCCCTTCAAACTCGGGGTGCTTGATGTTGATGCCAGTGTCAATAACATACACATCTACCCCCTTTCCACCGCTGGGATCAAACGTGTAGACCAAGTCGCGTGAGTTTTTGGAAATAGTTCCTTTCGAAGAGAGGCGCGCCAAGCCCCAAGGAGCGTTGGATTGGCGGCTAGAAGCTTTGGCAATCTTGTCCTCTTCCACCGCCTCAACTTCCGGCATGGCTTTGATTTTTTTCAACATTCCGGCGGAGAAATCGGCCGAGTACCCAAAGAAGGTGGTGTTGAAGATGTGTTTGATTTCGTTTGGGTTGTTCATGCGGAGGTTGCTGGAGAAGAGCGAGCGGACTTTGGCGAGATGAGCCACTGTAGGATCTGAGCGGGTCTGAGATTTGAGAGTGACGATGTAGCCGCCATTCACGAGAGCAGAAAATAAAGCAAAGTTGATTAAAGAATTCATGTTGGTTTTTGATGAAAATAGCGAGTTTTATATGCCTGGCTTTGAGCTTTTGCTATTGCGGGTGTAGATCGGCATCCAGTTTATCAAATGCTTGCTGAGTCTCACATCACAGCAGACTAAAGTAGTGATGGAAGCGTACAGTCTCAAACGGGAATACTCGTCACACGCAAATATTTACTCTCCATAGTGGCGGATCAGCAGAAATGAATGGGGATTTAGCTTTCAATTCAATAAATGCTGTGGTACGGTGTTCTTAAAACCCCGTTCGCTGTTTACTAAAAGATCAGCCGAAGCCACCCGCCATGTGCTCCCACGAAACCATTGTTATAAATTCTATCCTTAATTATCTTTTAAATCAGCTATTACCAAATCAAGCAAGTTTCATCTCGATGAAGGCTTTGTAATGCTGATTCCGGCGAAGGGTTTATTTACCACATAAACCAGCAACCTGCATATCCCAATTCATCACCCAAATGAACAGATACCTCCCCCGCAAATATTCAAATCATCATTCGTTTTTAATTACAGATCCAACAAGCATTTGCAATATCCCCTGAAAAAGGCAATGATATCCTCCACCAATTAACATCTCCATTTAAAACTACAGTCTACAGTTAACTTAGATATGCTCAAAGAAACAATCCATACCGATATGAACATCCCAAAGCCAAGTTTCTTTCATCACAGCTACCTATATTTCTCCACCAAACCATTCCATAAACTTCCCAGATATCTTTCAAACGAAGTGGTTTCCACTCCCAACCTATGGCAGCACCAGCAGATAATGTTACCCACAAGCAGATATCATCCCCTTGCATAAGTTCACTACATACATAAGTGATCCATATCTCACTCACTTAAATTTATTAAAATAAAATATATATTAACCGTTAAAAACCCACTTCAATTGAGAGCAAAGTTGATGCAAGGGGGTGAGCCCTGTTCCATTAAGCCCAGATACCATAGATACCCTAAAGTTTATATCTAGCCGAGAATTTAAACCCACCCAGGCTACCTCTATACCATCTCCCCTACACCCCACCTTCCCGACATCTCCAAAAAAATCCACCAATAAACAAAATACCATACTGAAACCACTCCAAAGACCAGACATTTCAGGAAAAGCCAAACATCCTTTATACCACTTTGGCCAGCTATCTCCATAGAACTTGGGAGCAGCACTTTACTTGTATAAAGAATCATCATTGATCCCCTCTCCCTTATGCTCTAGGATACTCAATCCCAACAGCTCAGGAACCATTCCTCAGGTCACTGACTGTCAGGGACCCACTTGACAGGGAACAAGTTCCTTACCTGGTGGACCAAAGCCCCTAAGTTGAGCCCTGTAATTACGGATCCAATGGGTACTGTAATCATGGCAAGATGGCCCAAATAAGCAAATCTACCCATCATTGAGCTGAACCAATCTAATAGATTATACCCTATCAAGTATGTCAACAGGTAGAAAGATGCATTGAGTCTAACCAGAGAGGGTTCCACTGGAGGAGGAGAAGTGGTGTTGCGACCATAATGGAACTTTCTTCCCCAGTGGCCGGAGGGATACTTGAACCACCCGTTGGCCAGAGACTCCTTCTGGTGGGCATCATTGGGAGAGGAGTTATGCCAGTCAGTGGTGGGGATAGGGTTTTCAAGACCTAATACAACTGTAAGCAGGAGGACTAGAAACCAGAACAGGAATAAGATTCCTTTCATGGTTTCAAATGAGGGATCAAATGATAAGTGTGGGCAGGAGTAGAGTAATATAAGTCTTTATTGTTGGAACAAGCGGAAATAATAGAAATAACTCTCTTAAATACCAAAAGAGTGAGGCTGGGCCATTTAAGAGGATCTTATGATAGAAGGTGATTTGATAGTGATTTTCATGAGAATAATGGTTAAAAATAATAACTGTTGCATGTCTGCCTTAATTTGGGACTGAATGGTTTGTATAGTTTCATAGTTACAATATAAAAGACAAAAGGAAGCCACAAGATTGGAGACAATTAAGCGGTTTAAAGGCTTAAGACAAAGGAAATTCAAGTACAGAGCCATATACTTATGAAAAGCCCTTGGATTTGAGAGTGGCAGAGTGACCCAAGGCAGCCAATCAGGCTTCAGGTGTATAGTGACGTGTTTTAAATAGTTATTTAAGATTTCTGGAGCAAAATCAAAGTCAGAAATGAACTTCAAATGAAAGGAATCAATATAAACAGTAATATAAAATCATCCAGAGAATATACACTAACGTTTGACTTGTCTGTAGGATTCTGGGTTTGATCCCCATCTGGGATAGTGTTCAATGTAACAGTAGTTTCTAGACTCTGATTGCTGGTTCTTTTCACTTTGAAATATTGTAAGGAATTACCCAAATAATTGATGTAGACAGGGAAGAAATCCCTGACACTGACAAGGATATAAAGCTGCTGCAGCCTATCCAAAGCCTAACTGGTCAACTATGGACTTGACCTACTGCCTATCTATAAATGTATTCACACATTGCCATCATTTTCTCCCACCGATGCTGTTCCCCCACAACTGGGCCTGGAGTTACAGATATCTTCAGGATCACCTCCTGGTATCTCCATAAGGGATTTACCAGCAAGGCACCTGTTGCAGATTTCACCATTAATGTTGTACTGATATAGCCCACAAATTGCCATACTTGCAAAGAACTACTCAGGTTTTCTTTTGAGTTCAGCAGTTTCCCCATTCCCTTAAATGGGTCACCTTCAACGTCCATACACTGCAGATCTCATCCCCTTAGATATTCTGATCCTGGTAAAGATTCAAACATAAACAGCCCCCTTTTCTATCTTGTGAACCATCACTGCTCTCATTCTATTGTAAAGTAGAACTTTCTCTAGATAAAGACAAGTTCATTATATTTGTGCTGGCTTTTATAGTCTTCAAAGTGCATCTCTCTGTTTAAGAGAGGGAACTCTCCATTTTCTTTCCAGCAAATTAAGGTATGTCCCATTATCTTGCCCAAAGGCTAACCCAAGGCTAGCTTCAACCCTCAACCCTGGTTTAACAAAGGTTTCCGACATTTCCTTCTGGATGTCTTCCCCGGGAGCCAAACAAAAAAGATGGGGCTCACTGTAGGGGCAGTTTGCCCTTTTATTAATCTGCGCACATGCACATTCTCTGGCCCTTCACTCATAATGACAGAGGTCCCCCAAGGGGTTGAGCCCTCCCCTTGAGGAGGATATTACTGACTCTCCCCAAACATCTAAGGTATTGATGTTGTCTCCTGGGCCGTTGAGGGTCCCCTCCCTACCTTCTCACTTGATCTCAATCAACCTGGTGCTTGCTCCCTTCCCCATACTGGTATGGGGAAATGAACTCTATCCCTGGCCTTGGCCCTGAGTAGGCTTCTGAGGGTTCATAACCACCCTCACTAGACTTTGAATTCCGCCCAACCTGATGGAGTTGATATGGCTATAGGTGTGCTGATTAACCAATCTAACCAGCCTTCCTTGGTGGGGGTTGACCTGCACTGGGCTCTTGAAACCAGCTCCAGGCGGCGGCGGCTGTGTACCCTCAGTCCACCCCCTCCCCAGGGAAATCCAGGATTGTCCCTACCAGATTATAGATCCCTGTGGTGTCTGGCCAGGACAGGTTGAGGCTACCCTCCCAGGTTGTTTCCAAGGCTTTATGAGGATGGTGGGAGGGCTTAATGAGTTTGAGAGCAACTGGGTAGCCAGTTCAGCTTGCTGGGGGCATGTGGGGATGTTGGGGGAACAGTTGCAACCAAGCTATAAGCAGGATAAGGCCACCTTCAATAACACTATATGGCGGATCTAGACGTACATCAATGATTTGGCTGTATCAGCTTCCATGGTGCCCTTCCCCCTCTCTCTATGGCCCCCTGATATCTGGATCCAAGATTTTGGAAGTGATTGTTGAGCTTAGGGCTAAAGCTTGCTGCCAGATGTCTCAGATTAGCGCCCTGGCCCTGATATCTACATTGCTGTTTCTACAGAGCAGGTATCTCCCTTACAAGGGGAAATGGCCTTGCTGGGGCAGCAGCTCTCTGATCAAGAGGAATCTTCCTCTGGATCATAAAGCAAACCATAAGATGCCAATAAGGATGGGGATGAGCATAGCACAGAAAATTATGGGTGCTGCCCTGGGCTAGAAGGGCAGCCTTTCTTTAACATGCACCTGCCTTGGACAAATTGGCTTCTGTGACAGATGACTTTGCTGATGGGCAAGATGACTTGAAAAAGTCCAAGGCCTAGCCAAGCTGGCTGAGACCGTGAACATGGAACTCACTTCCTGTGTAATCCAGATGATTGCTTTAAACAATAGGGTCAATGGAACTGTGGGGACTTTGACCGTCCATTGAATCAAGGTCAATGGAATTGGTACTGTGGCTACAATGGCTAGAGATATTGGGAGTCAGAGAAGCTCTACTCTAGACACTTTAGAGTGGTTTTTTTTTCTCCTTTAGGCCAGAAATTTTGCTGCTGAATATTAATTCAAATTTTCCATATTATCAATGCCCTCAATGTGGCAATAGCAGTCAAATTACTTACTCTACTATCAATCCCAACTATAAGCCACCCTTTAAGAAGATCTTTGATCCCAAGACCTCCACCATTGCTGGATTCTTGACCATTTATGAGACAGCCATGAGAAGAGCCACTTATGACCTCAAGAAGAAACACATCCTCACCTGTCTAAACCCTACTTGTCAAGAATTTGTTATTCTTGAGCCCCCTTCTATTAATTCTTGGGATGTCATAAAGCGTCTATTGATTGAAATGTTTAGAGTTGGCCTCAACCTAGAGGTTAAGAAGGATGCCTTCATGTGTGTTGCCTTCAAACCCAAGGAAAACTGACTGCCTTTGCCACTGCTTTTATATTGAATGATAGCTACTCATCACCAGTCAACTGTTGCCTCCTTGGAAAGTTTATATTGCCTGTTTCAATGCCCTCAAATCAAACCAAATATTGTGCTTGCACTTTAAAGCACCCAAGGCTTCCCTTAAACAATGAAGATCATCAAAATTCTTCTTCAAAACATGCATCTAACCCATGCTGGGAGGTTAGCATGCAAAAAAGGCCAATAAAGCTGGTATCACTTCTTGTACACATCATATTATGACATTGGGAGAAAATAAATAACCCAAACAACATGGTTGTCTCAACTACAGAAAGATTAGTCATCACTCAAGATACTGTACAAGCCCTCAAGTAGAGGGTTGGGACCCCAAATAGCAGGAAGGAAAAAAGAGGGCAACATAGAGGCGGAGACATTCTCTATTGACTGACCTCCCCAGCCTCCTCCTACTGACAACAAACTACCTCCATTGTCTGGTACAGCTAACCTCTAATTATATCATGAAATCTCAAGTGATCTAGAAAAGATGATCCAGACTGCAATGGTAGAAACTTTTATAGATTTTATGTACTGGATGTCCCTGAAACTGTATATTTTCCTTATAAAATCAGTTCAAGAAAGACTACTACCCTGCACATCTCTTCACCCAAAGCAAAAAATGTAGTAGCTCAACCTTACTTGGACCAGGATCACTGCCCCTGTCCTTTTTGACTCTTTCAAAAAAAGCTGCCAAGCTTGTTGATGATCTCTTCCATAATTTTTCTATATTCCTATCATTGCAGACTGTCTACAAAGAGATTACTGCTTTTAAAGCTATGTTGGAAAAATGGGAAAATGAACCAGATGCTACCCATGATGTTCTGGAAATATTGCCTCTTTTTGGAAAAGTTATCAAGATGTAGATTTATCTATCCAGACAGAAAAGATCAAGGCCATCTTATACACAGGCTCCCTGATTTACGTGGTATAATCTAAGTTGATGAAGAAGCTAAAGTTGGCTCCTGATCTCAACTATATCCAGTCTTATGGGACTGCAGGTATGGCTCAAACCCATGCCATTGGCACTTACTCTGCATTGCTGATGAGATTTAGGAAACTCCTCATTGTCTCTCCTGCTTTTTTATTAGAAAGTGAGAGCTAACATATCCTGGTAGGTACGCAGTTTCTTAAAGAGTAAAACATAGTTGTAAAACTTTGGTATGTATACCTCTTTCTCTTGGGCTATGAGGTTCATCAATCTTTGAGAGGTCTTCTTGTATCTTTGACAAACAACTGAAGACTTGTGTCCTTGACTACCCCATAGTGATATTCTCCCTTAAATACAGAGTACAATCCTCCAACATGCATAAACCTCCCCTGTCTTTTCCTGCTACTGAATGAATCCCTTTACTTGCCCCAACCAATATTATCATTACTTCTGGCACCCAATTTATCATTTAAACAAGATATCTTTTATGAGTTTTCCAAGAAGTCTTTATTGAAGTTATATTCCTCTGAATCTTTGAGTTTTAAAGTGCCTTGGTTATACACTGGTGTTTTAGATTGTATACATGTGGAGCATGTACATTTGCTGCTGGCTAGTTTGACTGCTTTTTACATCCATGTATCTTGGGGGAAAGCTGTGGAAAATGAAAAAGTTTAGGTGCCAAACAGGTGGCCTCTCTTTATACATCTAAAACGTTTGGAAAATTTACCCTACCAGAATATGATCCTCAGGTTCTTTTCCTGTCTATCACCACTGACTTCCCCAACTATTACTAACACAGCAGAAATATATAATTGGCCTTCTAGACCAGTTCAAAGACAAATTTTCCTCTGGCCCTATTGACCATGAGATAGCTGTGGGGGTTATCTATCATACTAATATGCGTCAGCAATGCCATCCCCCCCTCTAAAAATCCAAGGTTTGGAATGGGTTATGAACCCTGGTCCAGTACGCCTGCTTTTTTTAGGATAAAATATTATTTGAATCAAACAGTAGGTAATATGGAAGATGAAAATTCCAGCATGGAAGTGCCAGTTATTGTACCTAAGGACAGGAACCTTGAGTTTCCTAATGAAAAAAAGAGACACCCACTATTAGCTTGATAAACCTGAGGTCTAACCTGGTAGCTAATCAGGATTCCTCCCCCAAAAAAGGCTGACCTACAGCTGCCCCTTGAAATGATGCTTGAGAAAAGAAGTGTTGCAATACCCCTCTAGCAAAATCAGCCAATCAAAGCCTATCATGCACCTGTGGCATTTTGCTGCCCTCAAACGCGGGTGTCTTGCCCACCCAAATTCCAGATCCTGATATTATAATGATTCCCAATCAGTAAAGTTAAAGTCTGGCAGTGGGGTACTATATGAACCCCTAAACTCTGCACCAAACTTTATTGCCATTTTAATAAAGGTTATGTGATATTAGTTTTTCCAAATATTGTCATATTTTATCTTATCTATCTGCCAATTTAACTCCAGTTCTTCTGGCCCAACTACCCTGTGTGATGGAAATAGATAGATAATAATAAGAGGTCTCCAGGTGGTGGGGAATAACTACCCAAAACCACATAGAGTTAATATTAACCTCCAACAAAGCTTCAGATACCGGAATGTAAAAATTTAAAATGATACACTAGGGTTCAATAGAATGATTAAACCCAACCAGAAAAGTCCTAGATTTATGGCCTTGGAGAGAATCAAAGTGCCTTCTGCATAAAACTCAGGACATTGAGAAGGATCAACTGTCTCTTGTTTGAATTCTGCAGGAAAAACACCAAGATTATGAGGCATTGGAGTAACAATAAAAGACACCAACAATAATTTAACCAGAGCAGGGTCCCATTTTACAGTAATAATTTGAATTAAGTTTAAATTATACAGAATGTAGTGGAGTAACCCAACCACTGGATAAATTTGAAAATAATGTTAGTGTTGAGTTTATACTTCTGGGAAGTATAATAAACAAAATAAAGGGGAATATTAAGAAGAAAATGATACTTTATTTGATATGAGTATAGGATATTATATAGTATCATAACAAGCCACATGTCGTCCATGTATGTCATGAAGGTCATGGGGATTATCTGAGTAATGTTCCTCTTGAGTCACAAGGCTTAATCAAGTTGTGTTCCATTTAGGACCTGGATTGAGTGATCCCTGTCCTAGAGGTTAACTGATAATGGTGCCACCAGTTTATTGACTGGGCAGTGAACCACTTGGTGAGCTGCTCAGCGATTTACTCAGGGAGTTAATTCCCTGAGAGGGAGGAATCAAAGATGTTGCAACATCTCCCCCTGGGGTGCTGGAAGGCAGAGCCTTGGGAATCTTCTTGAGAGTGTCTGGTATATGGGCTTGATATTAATCCAGTTTGATGTTGGGTATAGGGAGCCTTGAATTTTGTTGAGCTGCCCTTGCCTTACACAAACAAAGTTGGTCATGATGAATATGTTTCAGCTCATTTCAAGCTGCAATCCCTTTGATGAGGTAGGTGTTATTGGGCTTCAACTCCATGACAATGCCTGGTCCGTGTAACCCTAGGTCAATTTATGTTGGTTGTGATTGATGACCCAGATCTTGTCTCCGACTTGGAACCTTTCTTGTTGCAATGGGATTGCTTCCTGCTGAACCCTTTGTTATTTCATCACTTCTTGGTCTTTTCTTGATTGTAGTACTTTTGGGTCATTACTTTCTGGTATCTTCTTTGGAAGTGGCAGTTGTGGTCCTGTGGTTGTACTGAAAAGTGAGGGTTTCTGACCATAGACAAGTTCATAAGGGCTTTTGCCTGTATTGCGGTTGACTTGTGTTCTGAAGACCATAAGGGCGGTTGGTAGCATGTCAACCCAGGCTTTTAGATTTTTGCAGACAAATTACTGAAGGCTTCCACTAAAGAGCCGTTTATTTGTTCTATGTGTCCATTTGCTTGTGGGTGATATGGGCTGCTGTGACGTGTTTTATTCCATTTTTGGCAAGATAGATATTGGTGTCAATAGCTTTAAGTTCAGTGCCTCCATCTTTGATTAAGAGGTCAGGCTTTCCAAACTTTGCTATGTTTTCCTTGCCAATGAATTGTCTCACATCATTGCCTTTGTGCTCTTTTGTGGCTTGTGCTATGGGCCATCTAGTTGCATAGTTGATGGCTGTGATGATGTACTTCTTGTCTTTGCTTTCACCAGGCATAGGTCCCACGATATCCAACGGCCATACCTTAAAGGGTTGTGTGATGGATACAGGTACTACTGACTTGGGTGGAGCTTTGGTTTGTGCGTACTTCTCACAGACCTTGCATTGTTCCAGTACCTCTCTGATATCATCTAACATGTTGGGCCACCAGTAGCAAGTCTTGATATATTCATGCAAGTTTCTGCTACAGGTGTGTCCCAAGTCTCTGTGATAACAGAGGATTGTGTCAATATTTTGTGTTGACAGGTTGTAGGGTACAGTGTCCCCATTTGGGAGTATTTGGTGAAGGGTACCATATACGTTTTTGAACAGATGTTTGTTCTTAAGGACTTTCTCTTGGATATCCATTGGTGTGCCAGATGGGAACCCTTCCTGGAGATTCCCCATGATTAACATGGGCCAGTTGGGGTCACCATCAGTGCAGAGGATGTGTTTATTGTATAGCCTTGATAAAGCGTCTGCAGTAAGCATCTCTTTGCCTGGCTTTTATTCAATTTGCATGGGGTATCTCTGTATGAGGCTCATCCATTTGGCTTGTCTTCTTGACAGGTGTTGTTGTGTCTTGAAGAATATCAACAACTTGTGGTTGGTGAGTACTTTGAACGTCTGGGCTCCTTCCAGATAGCATTGCCATTTCATGAGGCAGTGTATGATGGCAACCAATTCCTTATTGTGTATAGGGTATCTTTGTTTGCCATCCGGTAGCTTCCTTGATTCATATGCTACAGGGAGGAAGTCCTTTTGGGCCATTTGGATATGGAGATCTCCTCCTATGGCATAATCAGAGGCGTCAGTTTCTAGCTCATAGATACCCTCATGGTTTGGGTATTGCAGGATGGGGGTGATAACCATGCGCTCTTTCAGTTGGCAGAAATGTTGATCTCATAAAGGTGTCCAGACAAATTTGGTTATTTTCCCTGTGATGGCTGATAAGGGAGCTGTCAGAGCGCCCCAGTCAAAGATGAACCTGCATACATAGGCTACCATTCCAAGGAAAGTGCAAAGTTTGCTCTTGTTTCTTGGGGCTGGCATCTCTGTTATAGCGCATATTTTGTCTGGATCTGGCTTGATACTGTCCTTGCTAATGATATGGCCAATGAATGGAAGTTCAGTTGAGAAGAACTTGCATTTGGACGGTTTGACCACTAGTTGATTTTCCTGCAGGGTACAGAGGACTGCGTGGACATCTTCCCAGTGTTGTTGCAGGTTGGGACTGTAAATGATGATGTTGTCCAGGTAGATGATTGCTCTTTTACAAATGTGTTCCTTGAATACTTCATTCATGAAGGTTACAAAGATACTGGGAGCGTTTGTCATACCAAAAATGAGAACAACACATTCAAAGGATCTGTACTTTGTTCTAAATGCAGTCTTTGGAATGTCCTCAGGATTTAAGCAAATTTGATGGTAGCCTGCTGTCAAATTGATTTTTGTGAAGATTTGGGACCCCCCAGGGCATCAAAAAGGTCATCAATTAGGGACAGGGGATACCTGTTCTTTATTGTGACCATGTTGAGGGACCTTTAGTCTGTGACCAGGCAGAGGCCTCCATCTTTCTTTGTCACAAAGAAGACAGCGGCACCAAAGGGTGATTTTGAGGGTCTGATGAGGCCTTTCTTGAGTGCTTTGTCAAGGTAAGCTTTTAGAGCGTTGTCTTTTTGTGGTGTGAGGCAGTAGATGGGTTGTGCTTTAGGCATGCTACCTTTTAGGTCAATCTCATGTTGTATACCCCAATCAGGGGGCAACCCAGGTAGTTTTTCTTGGAATACAGAGGAAAATTCATTGACTAGCTGGTCTCTAATTGGGTTTTGTTTGTGCTGAGTTTCTGTGTTTTTGAAGTGGATGACTTTATATGAACATGTGCTCCAATTGATTTTGCTGATTTCTGTTTCTTTCTTTGTTTGCATGATCTTTAAAAATATGTGGTCTCTCATGAGGGTGTCAAGATGTGTCGGGTACACGTGATGGTGGACTTCTCCTTGCTGGATAGTGAGGGTGGCACTGTCCCAGTTGATGTGAGGCTTTGTCTTTTGCATTTAATATAATCCAAGTATGATATCATATTTGAGGATTGGGATGATGGGGCCGCTAATTCTTGTTTGGACGTCTCCAATTTGGGCCTGGAAAGGTTTTGTCTTGTGGGTAACTGGTGTGCTGCAGTTGTCTGCCATGATGACTTTCTTGATGCTACTTCAAATGGTAGATAACTTCATGTGGTCTGCAAAACTCTTGTTAATAAGTGATTGATTGGCTCCAGTGTTTAATAGTGCTGTGCCCTGGTATCTGCAAAAATGGAAAGGATAGGTAAGGAGTTTATTTCCAGATTGGGCAGCAAACAGTAGAGGGTTGCTGGAGGGAACCTGGATCATGGTGATTGAGTCCACGTCCTGTTCTCTGTACAAGTCTTGTGAAGAGGGAGAGAGCGGCTTGCCTAAGCACTCCCCTGAGCTTTTTCCTCCTTGTTGATATCTTTGGTGCTGGCCTGGTTGGCTTGTGCAATGTGATTCCTGTTTTGAGGCTGGGTACTGTTGGCTTGGTTGTTTTGCTTATTGGGGTGAGGCTCTCTCTTAGCTGCAGGGTTTTCCTTGTGCTTGTTGGTGGTTTGTAGATCATCAGACTTCTGAGCTGCGCGTTTTCCTTCTAGGAATACATCCTTGAGGTTCTTGCAGCAGGTCATGTCAAACTGACGTCTAATGTGTGTGGGAAGGTCATTGTAGAAGTCCAGGCGTAGTCCAGGTTCATCAAAGTTGATGGTGTTGGACGCTTGGTCACATAGTCCTTCATATGCTGTGATGTATTCTTTGATGGTTCCTGTCATTTTAAAAGTTTGAAACTTGGTCATAATCACCACGTCCAAGTCCTTCATGGAGAACTTTTTGAGGAATTCAGCCTTGAACACTTCTCAATTTTCCTTCTGGTCAGGATGTTGGGCTAGCCATTCAGTAACAAAGCGTGAAGCAGTCCCTGTGACACAGAGGGCAATTTCTCTGACCCAGAGTCTTTGGGGGGTACTCTACTTGCTCAAACTTGCTCTTGGTGCTGTTGATCCAAAGAGAAGCTTTCTCATGGCATATTCCTGCAAAGGTGCCAATCTCAGTGGTATGTAAGCATTAAAACACAATATTGGGTATCTCAGGTTGCGTAGGTACTATTGGGGTTGGTGTGATAGGGAAAAGTCTGCGGTTTTTGAGAGTGTTGTACTGGTCAATGGATACAAGGAGATTATTGTAGATGACAAGGCCTGGGGGGAGTCTTGTACTACTTTGCAATCTCTCCAGCTGTTAGGGAGTGACATTGTTTAGGTTCTTTTCTTGGGAGGAATTTTTCCTTTGAGTTGGGTAGGTATGTATAACCTACCTGTGCTACCACTGTCAAGTTTATACTTCTGGGAAGTATAATAAACAAAATAAAGGGGAAGATTAATAATAGAATGATACTCTATTTGATATGAATATAGGATATTATATAGTATCATGACAAGCCACATGCCGTCCATGTACGTCATGGAGGTCATGGGGCTTATTTGAGTAATGTTCCTCTTGAGTCACAAGGCTTAATCAAGCTATGTTCCATTTAGGACCTGGATTGAGTGATCCCCATCCTAGATAGTTAACTGAGAATGGTGCCATCAGTTTATTAACTGGGAGTGAACCACTCAGTGAGCCGCTTGGTGATTTACTTGGGGCGTTAATTCCCCAAGAGGGAGTAATCAAAGATGTTGCGACATTAGACCAAAGGATATTTGGTTTATTTGAGTATATTTTTAAGGATGACTCAACTCTTATAGTTGAAACAGTGAAAGTTTTCCAATATCTACCAAATTTTGACTAAGCAATACCACCTGGATCCATGTCTCCTACTCTTTCTACATCATCTAAAGAGTACCTTGTCCAGTACACAAAAAACCCTTGAGTTATTAAGTTCTGTTGACCATTCTGATAAATGAGGTTGTATTGAGTGACTCTCAGATTACATTTATTTATCAATTTCAACTTGCACAAGATGATAAAATCACACTGTCAAACTGGAGCTGCAGTAACCCATTTCTGATCAATGATATGATTTAAATCTGTCAGCTTGGTCAACTTAGTTAACTGTTTGCCTGTCTTCAAAGCTTTGCAATTATGACGGTTAATATAAGGCATTATGGAAACTACTTTGACACCTTGCTGCCCCCAATTATTTGTTCTCCAGGTGCAAAGTTTGGTTTTTTTACTTCACAGAGTATCTCTTAAAACCTGGATATAGATAACATACCTCTGACAGTATACTAGTATATGATCCCTTGGCCCAAACTAAGAAGTTAGTCAGATTTAACAGAAAGGGCCTTTGGTTTCTTAATAAACCTTAACTGTTTAAAGATAATTATAAATTCTGCTCTGCCTATCAGCTAATTATGGAACCCCTCTAACTGCTAATTCAATGCCTGTGTCTGCCTTCAAACATTCCCTATACCTTTATAAGAAGCTGTTTGGAAAAGTGATAATCACCCATTTGAGGGGTGATTGACACTATCATACAGGCTTCTGGATTGTATACTTAGATGAAAAAGCCTATATTATACCTGTTTAAGATAGCAACAATCTTACAGCAGGTTCTATGCACCTGGCCTGTGGCCTGCCTAATCCCTGAAAATGATAGGCTGGCTGCCCAAGTTTAGTTCTCTGAAAAATAGGCATGTACAACAAACCATTAGCATTATGATGTTGGGCACCTGGTCAAAACTGTGGTGAAGTCATAGCCTTGTAGTTATAAAGCCATCAAGCTAGCTATTTTTATAGCTCTTTTAGCTTCTGTAGCCAGCAAAGAGATAAGTGGCAGTCACTAAAGTGAAAATGAGCTCTGTAAATATAGTGGCAGAACTGATTCAAGTGTGCAGTACAGCCATACATTTTTTCTAATTGGCACTGTAGTTCTTCTCATGATTATTCAGAATATGTAAAGAATATGCTAAAAAGTGGTCAACCTCTTCATCATCCAGCTGAGCCATGATGGTGCCTGCAGCTACCCCACTTGCATTAGTATATAGGATAAACTCCTTGTCATATTCAGGGTAGACCATAATATGAGCTCCTTTGAGCCTCTGTTTTAAATCCTAAAAGGCCTGCTGATGGCTCTTATTCCATTTGAAGGGGACCTCACAAAGTAACTGTACCAGGAGTTTACTGAGCTTGACAAAGTCATGGATAAATTGACAGTAGTAACCCATCATTTATAGGAACACTTAGACTTATCTTGGGTTAGTAGGAGGAATAATATTGCTTATTGCTTCAATCTTATTAGTCATGGGCCAAATACCTGTCTGAGCAATCTCATGACCTAAGAATTTCAACCATTCTATGAAGAAAGAGCACTTGGAGGGCGTTAACTTTAGACCAGCCTCACAGATCTTAGTAAAGACAGCTTTCAGATGACCCAAAAATCAGTGATTTAGAGCCAAAAACTGTGATTTTGTCTAAATATAACAACACACAGGGTAGCTTCAGATCTTGGAAAATGGAATATATGTCTTTTTGGAAGGTTTCTGGATTATTTCATAATTTTTGAGGCATGAAAGCAGGCTTAAACAGTCCTTCAGAGGTAATTAGTGTAGCCTTCTCTCTATCTGCAAGAGATGAATCAACCTGCTAATACCCACAAGCCAGATTCATCTCCAAAAAGAATTTGGATTCCCCTAGTTGTCAAAATATGTCCTCTATTATGGGTGAATGATACTAGTTTTTTTAGTGAGGGAGTTGAGTCAACAAAAATACATCAAAATCCTATGACATATGTCTTTCTTTTTGAGAATCAACAATTGAGATGACCACAGGCTCTAGATGGGGCTAAAATTCCAGAGCTCAGGGGCTGCTACAATTCATTGGATACTTGAACATCCTCTACTTGAATACACCAGCAGGATTTAGCACAGAATAAGTGAACATATCCAGTATTAATCTGGTGAATGACCCCTTTTGCTAACCTGTAGCAATTGGGCCCTTGAGAAAAGATGTCAGAATAATGAACTAACATGTCATATACCTAAGCTTTTGATGAGGGGTGAGTTGAGGGAAATACTTAGCAGAAAATAGAGATAGGGCTGGAGGATTTTCTTCTGAGTGCAACAAGTTGTCATAAGTTCCAAAGAGGAGCAAAGATTGGACAGTGGTGGCACTTAATAAATGACCATGTCAAAGTACTTGTCTTTTGATGACTTGCATAGGGGTAGCTGTGAGGTTAGCAAGAATCAACTGCACAGATCCCTTATGAGTTAAATTATGAATACCCAGGAATAATTGTAGCTTGTTTTGACTCAGGAATTTAGGAGCATATAGATCCAGGAATATTTTGGAAGGCAGCTCATAGGTAATGTGAGAGTCCACTAACACTTGGGACTCTAAAGGGATGGTGAAAACTTAGGGCAAAAGTAAGGGCACCCCTTTGTCTACAGGACATGATAGTAGGGGAGACATCAGGTTAGAGGAGTGCATTCAAAACTTAAGGGAGAATATTTCTGTAGGCTATTTTAGCACACATGTCTTAAAATATTTCCCAGGAAGTCAAACAGGTTTCTCAAAAATGAGAGACCTTGTATTGTTTAACAAAAAGATATCCTTCCTTCCAATTGATTTTAATTTTGTACTCCTGTAAGAACTGAGTGCCAATGAGCAGATTATAACTTTCATTCTATAGCATTATAGCAGGCAATGGCATGATGAGTTTCTCAAAAACAAAGAGATATGACAGAATAAGCTCTAATGGCTTTTGTGTTAGACAATCCTGAAGTTCCATATTATTTTTTGTAAGTCAATTTAGGCAAAAGCTTAAGTTTCTTCATAAGTTTAGAAGATACTATGTTGACTGGAGACACAGTATCCAGTATAGCTCTAATATTAATATTTTGCACAGCCACTTACCCTTGTGGTATTGCAGCCAAAAAGAGCAGAATAGCTAAGATCTCTTGGGAGTTGACTAGTTTTTTTTCTCACTTTCACTAGCGTGAAGCAAGGGGAAGGTATATTTTTATAGACCATCTGGAATAGTAGAGACTCCTGTAAATTCAAAAATGTTGCCACAAAAAACTCAGCTGCTTCATTGAAAGAATCCACCAACACTGGGGCATGTTGAGCTTGTGCAAGGTAAGTAAAAGCTACATTGTCTCTAGTAGAAGATGGATCAGGTGGCCTTTGGACTGACCATTGTCTTTCTCAATCTCAAGTTTTATGAGACTACTGCAAATGAATCAATAGTTGTTCAGTATTTAATTAGGTAAGACAGCAGTCCAAATATAAAGAACAAGAATAGGAATAGGATAATGTGTTATTTTAATAATATGATGGCTGATATACTATATTTGGGAGCCATAAGCTGACAGGGAATGGCATAGTGTTGTGTTTCATGTAACATAATAATTGGAAATAACTTGAGCCATACATAAGCGCATCAAATTGATGATGCTCTAAATTAGGAGATAGTGCCCATAATTTGACATCATTCTCAGATTAATCCATACCATTGGTCACGTCATGGGGCAGCTCTTTGAGAGCCCCTGTGTATTTTAAGATATTTTAGTAGAAATGAAATCATCTTTGTTGCAAAAGGATGGTGATAGAGTTGGGGACTGCCAGTACAGATTATCCATTTTCATCAGGTTCATCTTCTTCAGACTCCTCAGATTATGAATTTATGAAAATGTTGTGGAAGAGGTGAAGAATGGATGAAGTTTCTAAGATAGAGAAAAAAGACAGTTGGGGGAGTGTGGCAATGTTAAGATACAGGAGATTTTTTAACAGATAGTGTCTTTGCTTCTACATTGACTAGGATTTTCCTAATTGACTTCTGGGATCAGCCTCTCTACCTTGGGTTTAGTCCACTATCCCACATTTATTGCACCCTTGTTGTTTAGAGGATTTATTACTTTATAATGTCATGATCTGGGGATTAAAATGATCTCTTCTAGAGGAAGGTCAATTGTCCCTAACTACAGGACTGGTGTGGGTCAAATGAATATCTTTTAGGAGCGTCTCAATCCCCTTCATGGAAGTCAACATTGTCATATGTGCCAAGAAATGGTGACACAGAAGTTGGTTGACCTTAAGAGCATTGATGCAGGCGTTATAGGCCTCCTTGACAGATGACTGACAACTTATGATAAGCTGCTATCTCTCAATGTAGAAACAATTATTAAATTAGTTAATTATCTCTTTTGGATTAAAGCCAATGCATATGAAGGCATCCTTCAAAACCTCCAAGCTCAGATCATCACCAGACTTGTGAATTGGCATCTTGTTCATCTGAGCCCAAGAGTTTATATTGGCAGTCTCAGGAACCATCACTTCTTTAAAAATGTGATGAAGGTATGTAATTATGAGCTCTTTCTTCAGTTTGTCAGGGGCACCCCTCATTTTAGTATCATAAATGGCCAATAATGCAGTGATGGTGGAAGATTTAGTATCAAATACTTGCTTAAAAGTTGCCTTGAAATTAGTATTAACTCCAATGCAGGATGTACCACCCAATCTTTCCCAGGAATTACTATTGAGCACATATATTTCACCAAAAAACTTGACCTTACTTTCAACAGGAGGCTATTGTGCCCCCAATAGTTGCAATCTTTGATCTAATGTGGTAATGGAGGTAGCTACTCAGATACAGGTTTCTACTGCTGCTGTAGCCACTTTAGCAGTGTTATATAGGTTGATTTTCTGAACAACTGTAGTGGCCTACATTCAATAGTTGTAAACCTAACTTTGGAGGTATTATTGATTGGATGTACAGATGGTTTGGTTCTTGATAAGGGTTGCAAAATTGAGGGGTTTTGCTTTTGCTATGAGGTTAAGTTTATACAAGAATGGATTGAGAGCAATTAGCAAGTTAGCTGCTCCTCTACCAATGGTATGCCACATTATTGTCTTCACTAATGATACATCAAGCAAATACCTCTGTATTTAAGGGAATTTTCCTTTTCAAATAAAGTTTAAGTTTATCTATATTATGCTTTTGCACTTTTCCTTTGAGTTTTAAGCGCTCTCTTCCTACCATTTATGAAGATTCATGTTTACAGTATCTTATCACAGGAAAAAAGTTAATATACTTTACCTTTGCAATGCCCAGGTTTAAAACTTCTGCTTAGCTTGAACTGTAAATATTTTATCATAAATACTTCCTTCCAGTTTCTCTCCTATCTTAGTATAGTAGATTGCAGCTCAAAATTCATCCAATTGAGTAGTTACCTCCTGCATATGTTCCTGAAGGGGTTAAATCACATGTTCAGGTCCTTGGAAAGTTCACCCATTTCCTTGAGATTTCAGTCTAATCTATCTTTATTCTTGCCATGATCTCTGAACTCCTGCACAATATTACTCAAAGCAAAATTGCAGAAGATTCTGGGGTGTCATTTAATCTCAGAACAACACCCATTGTCTTCACTAGGAGAAGAAAAAGGGTTGATGTGTGACTTATCAGCACACACCTTGTCCAACTCAGCATGCAGTTCTTCCACTTGATTGGTGATTATGGCAATCTGCAGGTCAGTAGTAGACAGAGCAGGGGCTTGTATCTCTTGAGCAGCTTGTTGTCTGATAGTTGCCTTAAGTTATTAGATGGCAGCCTGTATATCCTTTAGCTCAGAATTAGCCTTGTCAGTAGGGGGAGTGAGCAATACTTCAGGAACAGTCTTGCATTGAGTGTTCACATAGGTTTATAACTCTTGTAGAGTTGCAAGCCAATCATACTGCATGGTAGTATATAAGACTTGATCAGCAGAAAAAAAGGTAGAGATAAATTGCTCTGAAAAGATGAGCTACTGATTGACATGCTCTCAAAATTGATTAAGTTTCTTTATCAAAAAATTCATTCCAGCATCTTAAGCAGTAAAACTATCCTTCACTAAAGCACGCTGTTATGTTTTTTGCATTACAGCACCACAATTATTTGAGATTATAGGGCACAGTGCATTTTCTTGAATACAGTCATATGTGAGGATATGAGCTGTATTGTGTCATAAGAGCCAGGATCAAATGGGAACATGATTATTGTCAAGGAATGACTTCTGATCATGCAGAAGTACTTAAAAATTAAGATAAATGTCATAACTGTGCTGTTTTAGAAGAGTTAAATTGGAAAAATATTTAGAAACTAGATAATAATCTTTATTGAGAGATAGTGATCATATGGTCATTGTGAATCAAGGGTAACATGAACATGATTATGTTGATCACACAGTTGGATGGTGAAGGGGGTGGCTTGATCCTGATAATGAGTCAAGCACCAAAACAAGGTGTCTACCACAAAGGATCATAATTTGTTTATTTTGATGGATTTGGTAATTTGAGTTGACTTCCTAGTTTGGCTACAGGTCACTGGAAGATCAAGTTGCGGGTCACAAACCCGCTTAGTTGGAACCTTGTTAGTGGGTTGAGTCTGCTGTTTTGACATAAAGATCAACCAGATTAAAGATGATTTTATTTTAATTGATTAATTCTTATACTGTCTTAAAGTTTAATCCCTGGGCTGTTAGAAATGTCTTCTAGGACATTATAACACACCCCTAAGTTGGGTAATTATTAATCTAGGTTTGGCGCTTATAGTATGTCAACCAATATAATATTTTTTCTTCCCCTGGCACAGGTGTCCCTTGCTGGTATGGAATAGTTTAGTCACTTCAGAATCACTTCCTACCTTCCTGAAATACCTCAAGATCAATGCTTAATAATGTAATTAATATGGGAATTTTTAGATTGTGGGGAAGCAAACCTAGCGCCTTGGTGCTTGATGTTAAATTAAGGCAGCACTGCAGTGCTTGTAAAAAATTTCAGTTAGTGTGGTGATGCTTGACGTAAAAGTAGTTGTGCTCTTTAGCACCTATTTTAATTGCTAGGCAGTGTTGCAGCGCCTGTAACTTTTCAAAGTGGCAAAGCAGCAAATCATGTATCACTAAGCGCTGCGGCAGCGCTTATCATTAGCTGATTTATGGTTCAGGTCAGCAGACTACTGCTGATTCAATATACATGTATTTTATAATACAAATTTAAGGTATTTGGCAGCTGTAATTCTTATCTGCAAGCTCTGTCATAATTGGAATCATTTATTTTTATATTGCTATTAATGGATTTGATTGCTTAAATCCTAATCAGTGATCTCTGTCATAATTGGCATTATTGCTAGGTCAAAATTCCCAACACACAACAAGGAGAAAGCCTTATTTGTAGCCTTGAAAAAGCTCCTTCACATATGAAGAAAGTGAGGAGTTTAGGGAATCACTGGTGCTCTGAGGATTTTGCTGTATTACCAGCAAATCCCTTTGTTCCACAGAAAGCATTCTAACATATTATGGGCTTGTTGGAGAGTTGATGCACTTTGAGTTCTTGGGTAAACCTATTGTCTCTGAAAATAAGTCAAACTCATCTTTTACAACTGATCCAATGGACTTAGTCTCATTTGATCTAGAATTAAGGATAAAATAGTTTCTTCAAAACTAGTTCAGAAAAATCAGCTCCACTTCTAATCAATACCAAGGCGCTCAATTCCTAAAAAGTTTTAAACCCTCCAATCCAAACTGCAGAAAATAGTGTGTATACACCAAGATATTCTATGAGATCACACAAGAAACATAGTGGTATAAATACCCAACATTTTTATTATCAATAAATTTATGATTATCTTACTCTCATTAAATTCTCTTGAGTGTGATCCTGTTGGATTCTAAATAATTTAGCCTCAATTTAAAAGCTATTCACCAACACCAAATACCAGTCTAGTAGATTCTGTGTTTAGGCCCCAGCCATTGTTTTAACATTAGTAAACAAAAGAAGTCACCTTCTACAGCTTTGAAAACATTTCAGGTCTTTCAAAGAGCTGGCTTAATATTTGCTGAAGTCATCTTCTCCTAAATCACATAAGAACTCAACATTTATCACTTTTAGAAAGCCACAAACTGATCATAGTTATTTCTAAAATCAATGATTAGCTCATTGACCTGGTACAAATGTGCATCTAACACCAACTGGTGATGTACCAGGGTGGGTGCACAAATATCTGCATCCAGTCTTCTATAGTGTGTAGAGTATCAACATAATTGTTACAAAAGTATCAGTTTTGAAGCCCTGGGCGGGAATTGAACCAGCTCCTAGCCACCAGGCGGGGCTAGCAGGCGAGGGAGATCCACCTGCACCTGGATTTTTGCTTTTCAAAGCAAATCAAGGCGCAGGAATCATTCCCATCATGGTGGTAGCTGAGGGGCCTGTTCTGGGCCCCAAAAGCTACGCCCAAGCCTTGGTGGGTTTGGCTGGGCCTGGGCAGGCTATTTTTAGCTGCCCAGTAAACCCAGATCAAGCCCACCCTCCATTAAGTAATTTGGGGTCCCCAATTGGGGACCCCTTTTTAATCAAGTTCTTTGGGCTCAGGAAAGCCTTTCAAGCCAGTCCCAAAATGGTGATCAAATTGAAAAAACCCCATAGCCCCAGAAGCCAAACCTGCCAGAATCAATGGCCAGCCAAGCCAAGATGGACCACCAAAAAGCCAAACAACTGTTCCTGAAAACCCCAAAAATGACCATGAAGCAGCCAACCAAACAGAAGAACCTGAGATGCTAAGCCTTGTCACACAGATAGCACCAGAAAAATGTCCAGAGGCACTTGCATGTGAGTAAGTATATAAATCAGAAGCACTTGAAAAAGTTTTGTATTGTCATCCTTACCAAATAAATTTGTTATAAACCTTTGGTTCACCAATCTGTTCCATACCTATTTTTGATACTCTTCCATCTGCATACACACAAGCATCAGTACCCATCCACTGGGATAGATAGTCAGACTCCAGTTGACAAAACCAAAGCCTTTGACTACTACTGTCCACCCAACGCTCCATTTGGCCATGTGCATTTCACTGAGTATCCCGCTAATCCTGACCACAAACCCTGGACATTGGAAGACTTGCAGTGGTACACCCGCCCAAACGCTCCCAAGGAACCCTACTGAATTGTCTGTGATGGCAAAGCAATCACCATCTACCCTTTAATCTTCAACGGGAAGTACAACAATCCTGCTGCCTACTTGGTCCCCATGAAACTGCCCCTGACACCCAAACCAACCATCTCATCCCCCCACTTCTGATGCCACTGGCCAGAGTAGTCAATTCCTGGGAGTGCTTTACCTGGCACTCACAGGATTAATTGACTCTGCCTTGCCAGCAGCTGGACCTTGGGCTGTGGCTAGGAAGGCCCTTTCCTACCTGGTAAAGTTAGGTCCCATCATCTGGTGGGCCATGCCAGTACTTGCTTTGACTCCTCCCTCACCTGCTGGAGCTCCACAGTACTCTTGATATCCTGACAATGATAACAGATCTTGTCACAAATGACAAACTCTTGTTGAAATGCTAATAAAAGAACCTCAGCTATGAGATTCAAACCCCAAAACCCTGCAGGCCACCTATGTTTTCTGGGCTCAAACCAGATCCAAATTTGACTTTGGTGAAACTCCTGAAGCCTATCAATCTAGAGTTACCAGCTCCTATGCCTCTCCTTCAAAAGGATCCTGTTATTCCTACTAATGGGAGAGCAGACTTGGCTAATGATCCCAAGATAACTGGGGCTACCACAGCTGGAGAATCAAAGAAACTTCCTGTGGAATGCGGCTCACCTAAGGATGACCAATCCTGCAATTTGAAAAGGGAATTTGAGTCCTCTCATTTCAATCCAGCCAATGAGAGATCCCCCATGCAAGATGCCACCAATGGTTCCCAAACCTTGGTAGATAGTACCACCCTGCCTGAGGGGGGTTTACAAAATTTTTCCTATGGCTGATGGGCATACTTATACCCTGGGCTGCCAGGAAGTTGCCCATTGCCATTATTGAAATAAAGTGATATGGACCTTTGGTTCAATCAGATCATCCCATATTTGATTTTAGTTCTATTCTATATGCAGACTAACCTCCACGGCCTTGTCTCCTACATCTATCAACCTCAAGAAATTGCAGACTGTCTGCCTGAACTATATTGTCCACCAGGAGCATCCCTTGGCCTGGTAAATTTAACAGAATATCCACCCAACCCAGCATATTCAGAGTTCATTCTAGAACAAGTCCTGATTTACAACCCTGAAGCCATAACTCAAGAGACTGAGATTTTGGCAGAGAAGGAGCCTGGATTACTGTACTCCCACTGTTATTCCAAGGTAAATAACAACTACCTGCCAACCTACCAAGCTTCAATTACCCTGCCCCTCACCCACGGCCTAACTGCCCATAGGAATCTGTGGCCACCAGTGAGACCACTTCAACACAACTATTTGGAGTGATGTACATCATCCTTACTGGACTTGTGGATTCCATGGTTCCCTCACACGGGCCCTGGGCCATCCTAGGAAAATTCTTATACTATATTGTAAAGTTACCTCCTATCTTATGGTGGACCCTACCCTCTAGGCTTGTGGCTGTCAGCACGCAAGTTCTCAGAAACCCCCCATGGGATGGATCCCTGACAGATGTGCCCAACATCCACCAACATAATGAATAATTCTGGAATCAAAGCATTGAGATCCACACCAGGAGGACCTCTAGCTGTGGTATTTATTCTCTAGCCAAGGTATGAACAGTATTTTGGATCTTCTCTCACATGGAGCACTAAGAAAGAGGAGTCACTTGAGATCTTGAGGTTATTTTGATTGCCTTGGGTATGGCAGATGTATCTACAATGTCTTCCTTGAGAAGCAAACAGGTTATAGTGGGCAAGGTATATTCAGAAGAGAAAGGACAAGCAGGACCAATAATTTGATAGCATATAGCGTGAGAGAGGGACTTTTTTCCCATGTAGTGAGCACCATTTGTGTCAAGTTTTGCTCTACTATAAGAAATAAAAGAGAGCTTAATGAGAAGTTTTGATAACAAAAGCTTTGCTGTTTAAGTTAAATGGGAGTTAGTAATCTGGGTGTTGCAACAAGGTAAAGTGTATTAATTTTTTGCCTTGTTTTGGGATGCTGTAAAATATAATTTTTCTGGACAACAAAAAGAGAGCTATTGAAGCTTAAAGGATACAAAAGAAGAAGAAAGATAAACTTGATTTGTTTGTTTCATAACTGTGCTGTTTTAGCAGAGTTACAAGGGAAAAATATTTAGAAGCTAGATAATAATCTTTATTGTGAGATAGTGATTATACAGTCATGGTGAATCAATGGATAGCAGGAACATGATTGTTGATCACACGGTTGGATGGCAAAAGGGGGTGGCTTGATCCTGGTAATGAGTCAAGTGCCAAAACAAGGTATCCACTGTAGGGGATCATCATCTGTTCATGTTGTTGGATTTGGTAATTTGAGTTGACTTCCTAGTCTGGCTTTGGGTGACCGGATAATTGGATTGCAAGTCACAAACCCGCTTGTTTGGAACCTTGCTGGCGGGTCAAGCCTGTGGTTTTGACATTTGAAAAGGAAAATTCTATTAAATACCAAGGGAATCAGTCTTTACATCATTAGTGGAGACACCAATATGGATTATTTCTTGTAGAAGCGCAGGTGACTTGCTAAGTGATCTTGATCCAATTTTGGAAGAACTGAACAATTAAGTTTGAAAACAAAACCCTAAATTTTGCATTACATAGCTTGAACTGAACTACCTCTGAGTTCAGGTGATAGTACTTGAAAAGTCAGGTTCATGACACTGGTCAAAAGAATGATTTGGTTTGTCAAACTTTTACCCTGAAAGCTTAATCATATAGACATGTCTAGGGCTGCTTTGGTCAAGCTTTGAGAAGCTGCAGTCAGTTCTGGCTCCTGGTCAATTGGTTCAAAGACTAATTTAATAATAGCTAAATATTGAGTGACTCTGTTATGGCTGTAGCAGCCCAGAACCAGAAGCTATCTAGGGCTGAACCAAAGCACCCCTAACCTTGGCTACATTAGCTATATAAATACATCCTGTACTGCTAATAGTTTCAGAAAGGTGAAATCAGTTTTTTTAATAAAATGACAACTATGCTAATATAATAAGTTTGAACAGCTGCTTTTAGTAATTCATTATAATCCTTTTTTCAATTGATATGAATTTCATTAAGCATATTGTTTTAGTTTATGAATGATGATTGATATTCATGACTCTAATCTACAAAAGAGCAAAGATAAACAATAAGTTAAAAATAGAACCAAGGATCCCAACTTTATTATTTAAAAAAAGCTTAAAATTTACTGAAAACATGAAAGTTATAACTGAACATCATACCAGTTTAGCTCTTAACTTGAACAAGATAAACAGCATCCTCCTTTTTAAATTCAAATAATTGTATGATATTTGGAATAGAACTAAGATTCTCTAATACAGATACCAAAGATTAACCAGAGCCCTGGGCAGTGATCACAGAATGTATAGTCTAACCAAGTGTATCACAATACAGTGAAAAATGGAATGACTGAGATTTACTTGATGTATCCAAGGTCTGCCCAGCTGATGAAAACAAGCTACTCTTAGCATGGCAAATAGTCTCTCGTGAACAGCTGGAAAGCTTCAACCGAGTTAGGACGGGCAGTAGAGCCAGTTGTTAAGCAAACTATGCTATGGAAGCTAACATTTTATTTTTACTGATCCAAAAAGCCAGTCTGTTTAAAGAAACTGCTTGCTTTTATTGGCTAATTTAATTTAAACTATATTAAGATAGTCTTTATAAGGTTTGAATTATTTGCCCGTGCACTATGGATATCCTTGAAAAAATTAAAATTAAAATAATTAAAGTAAAGAAGTTTATGTTTAATTATGTAAGTTGAAGTAGCAAGTTGAGAGAAGCATTCCAGGCCTTTTCAGGCAAGCTTCTTAAAGCCGAAACTTTCCAGAGTCGGCTATAGAGCGCGACTGCAGGAACTCAAGCTTTTTTACAACAAGATCAAGCGAGATCTTGGCGGAGAAGCCCTCGGAATGTTCGGGCTGCCGAAACATGCAGGCATCCCGAGGGCTGATGTGGCAGAGACCAAGAGCATGGCTGGTCATCTGCGCCATCATAATCGCACGATAGTCTGCGAGATTATTGTTTGTACCCATAGCCAGCAAGAAAGGTCTTGGAGAAGTCCTACAGTTTGGTGGCGGGTTCATGTAGAAGCTGATTTGATATTCTTCATAAAGCTCCTCAAGGCTGAGACGGCTTAGCTCTTTGATGTAGCTCCGAAGTGCAAGGTTGAGCAGCGACACAAATGTCACAGTGTCTTGATGGGCAAGTGTTCGCTCAATCTTGGCCTTTGGGCTGATGCTACGTCTGCGCACTTTGCGACGAATTGGATGTGTAGGGGAAGTAGCTGAAGGCTTGAACCCCTTATGAGGTACAGCATTAGATTGGATGGTAGGTTCAGGGTCACGATGAATTGGGTGTATAGGGGAAGTAGCCAAAGGCTTACATTCCATGGAAGGTACAGCATTAGAGTGGATGGTAGGTTCAGAGCCACGACGAATTGGGCGTGCAGGGAAAGTAGCCGAAAGCTTGCATTCCATAGGAGCTACAACAACGGAGCGGAGGGTAGGTTCAGAGCGACGACGAATTGGGTATACATGGGAAGTAGCCAAATGCTTGCTTTCTGTAGGGGGTACAGCGTTGGATGGGAGGGTAGGTTCAGAGCCAGTTGGCAGTTGAGATAGAGTCGGACTGAAGAGGCTGGTGTAGAGGCCGTACACAACCTTGGTGGGGAAGCCCCACGTAGAATAGACACATCGGATTGGGAGCAAGATAAGCTGAGTGCCTTTAGAGCAAGCACGAGATAAAATTGAAGACATTCTGCTGTTAAACAAGCAGTTGAATTGATTGATCGTAACTTTTGTTGCAGCAGATACAGACTTATATAACCCGACTTGAGCTCACCCATCCGAAGCAATGGTGTACTCTCCAAAGCGCAATTCAACTTTTGTTTTCGGTGCATTTGATTCACTCGAGAAGGAGGAAAATAATCCAGCTACCCAATAGCATCAGCTGGTGCCGACAATTTACGTAAAGACGAAACACATGATTGGCTGACACTTCCCGGGCTGGAGAGAAGGCAGAGATCTCAAACACATGAAGCTTAAAATGATAAGCCATTGCTGCTTCAATGACGAAATTACAATAGTAAGTGTGTCACAGCAAACAACGTTCATATCTCATGTTTGGGAGGACTAGATTTTATTAGAGTTCAAAGGCGGGGTTTAAAGGAACGCGGCCAACCGTTCATAACTCATGTGTGATCAAACAATTCAAAAAAATTCTGTTGCTGCAAGCCTTTTACTATTACCTAATAAGAGCTCAGAAGTCTCAGATTACCCTAATGAATAGAGCCTTAGCACAGCTTATTTCCTTCCACTTACTTTGCTTTCACCACACTACCTCTGAACCTTAATAAAATACGTGTTCCCTTAAAAAATCCTTTGCTTTGATCCCTTATACCTGAAATCAGAACCTGCGATAGCGACTCCTTGGCTTCACAATAAAAAATTATTAAAATTTAATGTTGCCAACCACGAAATCTGCATCCAACTCTGAACTATGCTCCACTACAAGCTTAGCTACGTTTAAGAACCTGGAAAGTAGCTGATCATTTAAGAAACTTGACAATGGCATCTGATTTTAACCAAACTATTATAAAACTCTAAACCAAATCCACTTTTGAATCCATGTGGTGAAAAAAGGAGCGCAATGTTCAAACATTAAACTTGTCACCACTTCGTAAGCATTTGGCTTTACCAATCACTTGCCTTTCCTCTTCTAAACAAAAAATGCAAGATATCATCATTTAACTCTCACGTTAACCCTGAGCCAATTATCCCTTTCTAAATGAGACTCCTAGAATCCACTCCCATCTCACGCCCAAGGTTGCTTGCTGCAATCAACACCCAAGAACTGCGCCACTTCTTTTAGAAAATCCAGGCGGGGATCTTTATGGATTGGTTTGCTGCACTCATCAAACTAGTTGCCACGGTTGCAGTTGTCAACGTTAATTCCAATTAACGGGGTTTCAATAACTGGCGGTTAATTTAAGCCCTTGTTTATCTCAAATAGTTCAACCGTTTAACCTCTGTTGATCAGAGGGTCATATCATCGGTTTTATATTCAAATCTCCTATTAAAGGGGTTCGAATTTAAATCATTCAAAGCGATCATAAATATATCATCTTATTTTTATCTTTTAAGTTGAAATCTTACTTTCTTATCTGTTTTGAACCTCACACTTTTTCCTGTTGTTAGCACACAAAATTGAAAAAAGTTCAACCTAGAGAAGGCATAGCTAAAATAATGTTGTAACTGAAATGAAAACTTTAGTTTTCAACATATCTCACAATACCCATGTGTGTTAATAGAGCCACCCCATGTCAGATCCAATATCATGATCTGTTGGATTCCCAGCATAGAAAAATCTCATCATCCTTATATAGAGTAAGCCAATTACTAAAAAGTTCCAGAGATAACTTATCCATATCACTTTTAATCTCTATTAGAATCATTGTCACACATTGTCATATCTTCAGCTATGGTGTGGTATGGATGTATACGCTTAACTCAACTACGACCTATGCATTACTAAAGACTAAGCTAAGATGATTCTTCTGCTTAGTGCGTATAATAAATGCATAGTTTAATGTAATATCTTTTCTTTATTTAATAATAAAAAGAAAGAGTTATATAGGGGTTTTGTGATTAAACTTAAGCTGCTGATCCTCTGATCAGACTTCACCTCAGATCATATTGATTCTCAGCCTATCAATTGGTATGATTGTTTGATGGGCTAAATAACCCTCTGAGGTTATGACCCATTGTTCAACCAGACTAGTTGTTCATCTGAACTACAGGAAAATTTGATCCTTCACACTAGAGCCTAATTAATGAGAGATATTGATTTCAGTAATGGCTAGTTTATAATAACCACATTACAACATTTTCCTCACTAAACTAGACATTACAGTGCCAGTGGTTTTCTCTTTTATTATGGTGAATTGTCCCAAGAGAGTTAGAAAACTGGTAGTTAGATATACCAACCAACCACAACAGAGAGTAACAGCCAACTGTGCTAGCTCTAAAAAGTTGAGTCCTGGGGAACAACCATGTCTGTCACCCATCTTAGAACCAGAAGCACGGGAGGACTTTGACAAATTACTAGGTGACAAAGTTGATGCTGCCTTCCAAATTCCAACCAGTGGTAGTACATACCAACCAAGCACGCTGTCAGGATTTTCCTTTTTCTTTAACTGCTGCTAGTATCTTTTCAAGGAATATTCACTTTATTTATTTTTATCCTTGGGATTAAATCAACAATTTACTTCCAAACAAGCTTTTCCCTTAATTTCCTGGATTCTACTGTTCAAATTAACCTATTTTAATGGTTAGTTTTACTTTCAGAGTTATCTTTATCCTCAGGACAATTCTTGAACCTGCTATCTTTTTGCTAGGGTTAGTATCAACTAGTCTGAACTTGTTATCTTTTGCTTTCCTCCTTGGCTTATGCCAGCACTTTGGATCTGATTTTTCCATCCTCCTGCTCTCTCTTTTGCTCTATCTTTAAACTCCTAAAGCAAGCTACCATTCCCTGTGTTTTTCTTTATCATTCTGCTAAACTTTTAAAGGTTAAGTCATAAGAAACATGTGCTTGTTTATCTCTTTCACCTTCCAAACCATCTAACTATCTTTGGTTAGTTTCTTTTCTCCCAAACATCACCTCAATAACCAGGCTTCAATAAAAAGCCTGAATTCTATCCAATCTCAACTCAAGTTGAAATTGTTTAACTTGTACACCAAAAAGGTACTTGTTATGTTCTATAGCTTGTGTTTTCTTTTCTTCACTCTTGCATCTTCCCTCTTAGTTCCATGATTCTTTTTGATTATACTTTTCAACAGTTAGGTAATTTTTATAGTGGTACTCACACTTTGATTGTGGATAGTTTTAATCCACCAGCTAGTGGTTATCACTTTCCAGACTTAGAAATTGACTTTTAACTAAATTGTCAGTCATTAAGACTGGCCTTTATTTTGTTTCTCAGGATTAATAAACCGCCTTAGCCCTTAATTTACTTCATATAAGCTTTTAGGAGCCTTTGTCCAGTTATTGTTGCAAACCTTACCCACTTTTCTATATTTAACAAATATAAACATTCTTGGTTTTGATAAGGAGCGCCCTTTGGGGAAGCTTCAAATGTGGAATTAGGAGAGAAGAGAAGTATATTTTATTGGATAATATTTTAGACTTATATAGATTGGGCTGTGGCAGAGATTTAGTTGGATTGAACCTAGGTGTTGGTCATGTGCAGGATGGGTTTGGGCCACTGGATACTTGGATTGTCATGTGATATTGCTTGGTTACCATTCTTGGTATGTCAACCAGTATATTGGAAAGGCACCAAATTGGGCAATGGCTGGATGTTAGGTAGGTTGGCAGTAGCCAGAATGCTTGTACATCCAGACCCTCGACAGTTTAAAGGCTTTAGTTTACAATAATTTACCCTAAGCCTTCAGACCTTACACACGCCAACAAATACCATTATCCAATCTTCTATCACAACTCCAAAGAAGACACCAAGGCAAACCACAACTCCTAGTAAGGCAAGACATACCATCCCAAGTTCTCCAATGGTCAGACTCAGAAATCTAATTGCAGAGGAAGTCACAGCTACCACAGCTGTGATTCAATAAGACCAGCACGGGCAGTATATAAACATGGACATGCATGTTTGTGGGATTCAATCCCAAGGCTGCAGTTGTGTGGCTCCTTTGTAATGTAGTCAGTATTAATGCTTTCTCTGGAGCACCTATACATGATCTCTAAACAGAAGCTTGAAGTCAAGAACACAGCCCCCTGGTGTTTACCAATTCCTAAACTGATGGACTATTTGGAGGTCCAACTTGACTAGTTCAACTTTGATGGTATTTCACTATTATCTAATCAGAAGTCTCATGCACTAGAACTGCTAAAGGTCATCTTTATTGCCTAGATGAATCCCAAATCAGCCGCAGAACCAGTACCCTTATGGCATGGTTCTGATAGCCATAAGTATTGTCTTCAAAGGGCTATGAGTGCAACACTGGACCTCTTAAGCTATGAAGATACCAGCAGCCGGCAGTCCATAATGCTAGTTGGTAACCTTGTCCTGTGTGGATTTAAGTCTGTCTACCACCAACGTCTTCATCACATGCCTGAGAACCTCAAATGGCTACTCAGTATGATGTACTTTGTGGACAACAAGACACCAGAAGAATACACTCAGCTAGAAAGTCTGCTTTGGGAGTGCATCTTGCTAGGGATTGCATTCCCATATTATATAGGAATAAATTGTGTCAAGTTCCTACCAGTCACTTCAATCCCATCCCTTCTGTATGAATTCTGCTGTTGCCTTATGTGTGACTCATATATGCTGCATCTGCACAAATTCTCCTTCAATTATGTCTAGCAATAGAAAAACTTGCACCTTGATAAAGTGTTACAACATAATTATTTTTCTTTGTCCCTTATATGTGTTATATTACTTCTTGTTTCAAATAGGGTAACAACCCATGAATTATTTTCATTAGGTTTTTTCTTTTTTCAACTTATTACCCATAAAGATTATGCTTGACCACTAGGAGCCTTGTGCATATAATGCACATGAACTTGAGTAATCAATTGACCAGTTTCCAGATCCTTTAGGCTGTAGCTGTCTACTCCCACTTTCTGGACAACTTTGACCAGGCCTTGTCATAGCAAGGCAAGTTTGCTTTCATAACTGTACCCTCGGTTACTGTAGAAGTATACCAAACTTCTAATCTAATATACATAAAGGGCCAGGCAAGTCTTTTCCGCACAATTCATTTCCTTTCCCTTAGTTGCCAAATTAGTAGAGTATGCTTCAGACTGTAGTTTAATCAGCCTATGAGCTAGTTTCTTTAGATGAGCATCAGGGGAGAGGGGGTTGCCATATTTAACTAAACTGTAGAGATGAGAGGGAAGACTAGGTTGCTGTCTATAAAGAAGCTGGAAAGGGCTTTTCCCTGTGGCTCTATGGAATCCTATGTTAGAAGAAAAGGTGGCTGCCAGAAGATACATATCCCATTCTGTTTTGTGCTGATGGCTTAGCTTCCTTAGAATCTGTACTAGACTCATGTTGGTTCTCTCTACCATCCCATTTGTTTGGTGATGATATGGTGTCAAAAGGGTCCCAAAAGCTTGTTTATCCTAGGTATCATGTAGCCTGTGAAGTTTGTTATGTTATCTATCAGCAGTGTTTGCAGACAGCCGTGCTTATAGAGGATATTCTCTAAAATAAACTTGGTTGCGGTCAGTGCCAACTGATTTGGGATTACCTTTGTTTCCACCCATTTGATAAGCTGATCTACTGCTACAATCACAAACTTGTTTTTGCTAGTGGTCAGTGGAAGAGGCCCAATTACGTCTATAGCAACAGTATGGAATGCAAAACCAGGTTGGATTAAACGGTGTTGGTAGTGTGAGACCTTGGGTTGCTCTATTGTACAGTCATGGCAAGCGGCCAGGGTTTCCGCTACATCCAAGTGCATACCTTCCCAGTAGCAATGCTGCTGTAGAAGATTGAGGGTCTTATGGATACCACCATGGCCCACAGTACAATGTGCTGATACTACTGCATCTGTACGCAAGCATGGATAAATGTATGGTGACCACTTCCCTTTATACAACTTAAAAAGCTGATTATCCTTGACACTGGTGTCCAACGCAAGAGCCTTCAGAATTTTCTGAATCTTGAGCGGCTCCTCCCCCACATATAATGTTTCAGCATCATCTTATTGTAAAGTTTTTCTGCTGCTGAGAAAACCAAGGCTATGATAGGGAGGTGTGAAAGACAATCAGCATTCTGATGCATAGTGCCAGTGCAATGAATTATCTTGTAGTTGTAAGCTTGTAACTTAATAGCCCATTGTGCCAGTTTTCCTTCAGGGTCCTTCAGGGGTTTCAACCATTTGAGTGAGGCATGATCAGTTACCACTGTAAATTGTACTCTGTGGAGGTACACTCTAAATTGTTGACAGGCATAGATGACTGCCAGGCATTTCCTCAAGTGACTTTGTAATTCTGTTCATGACTATTGAGTGTACAGGAACAATACCCTACAGGATGGTCTTGGTTGTTGTTGTCCAACTGAGAAAGAACAGCACCAATTGCTGTCAAACTGGCATCTGTGTACACAATGAAAGGACAATAAAAGTTAGGGTAGAAGAGCACTGGCTCTGTCACTAGAGTGGCCTTCAAGTCCTCAAAGGCTTTCTGGCATCCTTCAATCCATGAGAACTTGACATCATTTTTCAACAAGTGGAATAGTGGTCCTCCTAGACCTGCAAAGTTTGGTATAAGCTGTCTCTAGTAACCAATCATTCCTAAAAACACCTGAACATCTCTTTTGTTGGAAGGTGTTTGCATGTGTGTGATAGCTTCAATTTTGGCAGGAACAGGCCATAAACTATCTTTTCTGATGATATAACCAAGGAATTCCAAATGTTCCTTAAAGAAGTTACACTTCCTTGGTTTTAGCTTGAGGTTGGCAGCAATAAGACGTTAAAACACAGCCTCCAGGTGGTCCAAGTTTTGACCAAAAGTTTGTGAAAATACATTAATGTTGTCAAGGTAAACCAGAACACAAGTCAACTTAAGGTCTCCCATCACAGAATTCATGGCTTGTTAGAAAGTTGCAGGAGCGTTTGCAAGTCCTTGTGGCATCCTAGTAGGCTGGAAAATCCCTTGTTCTGTAATGATGGCGCACTTCTCCTGATCTGCCACTAGAAGGTCAATTTCCCAGTATCCACTGATCAGATCCATTGCACTGAAGTACTTTGTACCACCCAACTTGTTCAATGTGACATCAATGTGTGGCAATGGGTAAGAATCCTTTTTTGTGACAGAGTTCAACTTGCAGTAGTCCATTACTACACAATTAGACCCATCCTTTTTCTTTACAATCAAAAGTGGTGAGGACCAAGGACTCTTGCTGGAAACTAAAAGGCCAGATGCAAGTAGCTTCTGTAGCTCTTCATTGACAATTGTTTGGTTGGCCAAGCTGTGTCTTATTGGCCTAGAGCGTACAGTAGTTTCAAAAACTATGGCAACAACCAAAAATACCTCAGATTTAAACAAAATGATATCATATTTGAACAAAATCCAAGTTGCGCAAGATTAAGGATTCAATTAATTTATAAAATTTCAGTTAATAAATGAACTGTCAAACAAAAAACGAAATTTCACTAGCCCATTGCATGAAATTATATCAACCATCAAGCGGTGTAGTTTAAACCACAAACAAAATGAACTGACACAACAAGTGAAATGGATGGATGCTGTTCTGGAATATATTATAATCCAATCAGGATTCATATGAGGCACCAACAGAAGGACTAAAATGAAAAAAAATTTGAGCAATCTAGAAGCGAGATTCCACAAGCACAAAACAAAATGAACTCACACAAGATGTGTAGTATGAGCAGCCTAAAATAGAAAAAAATTTTAACAGCCAATCTACAGCTATCTAATTTAGGAACAGAGGCATTTTATTCATTTTCATGGCTCCAGATTTGTATGGAATAGTTTTGAGAACCTTCCAAATATGGACTCAATATTATAACAAAAATAAATCATTAAATTTTAAAATTTCTACTTTTAGTGATTTTATCCTAGGTTTTTTTACAATGGTTTTTACAAGCAATATCTTTGACGGCGTCAGCAGCCAAGCCAGCTTCAATGGAGGCAAGGCTCAGAACATGGAGGCACCTGTTTACATCCAAGCCTTTGAGGCAGGTAACAAGGAAGCTGACCTGTACCTGACCACCGACCCCTATGGCTTTGACTTCTTCAGTAGTCACATAGTGTCTAGCTCTGCCCCTGCTCCCGTACCCACCCCTGCACAAGCTGCCCACCAACCAACCAATCAGGATGGCAACCTTGATTTGGAACAACTTCCTGCCACAAGCCAACCTGCCCCCCTACAGCCAATCAGGCTTCAGCTCCCCCTGGCCCAGCACCCCAAGCAACAAATCATCACTGCCCAAATTTTTCAGGAATTTGTGGCACTGAACCTGCAGGGTCTTTCCTGAGATCAGATTGCAACCCAATTGCAATTCACCTAAGCCACAATAATGCGAGAATTCAATAACTTAATGAATAAGGGGAATCTGATTGGGACAGCCAAGAAGCGCAAGAAGGCCCCTGAGTCACAAATATCTGAGGCATACCCAATAATGCTTGACCTCCTCTAGAAGGATCCCAAGCTTCCCTGACCCAGGTCCAGAAGCAACTTGTGCACCATGGCATTTGGGTGGCTGAGCGCATGGTGCAGCTCTGGATGTATGGGAAGGTGGCTTCCATATGGGTTCTTACCTATTTTGCTGGCAACCAATGGGATGGCGCTGAAGATTCCCTGTATGACACTGCCAACAAATCAACCCTGGTCTGATACCTGACTAGTCTAACTGATGATGTCATTTTCATCTCCTATTACAAGCTATCAATAGCTTTTGATGATTTTGGCAAGCAAGGAAGAGCCGCCACTCAAAAAGGAAGGAAGAAGGTCAAGAAGGAGACGTTCATTGGTGCATTTCTGGCTGTTTCAGCCAAGGGTTTTGTCTATTATCAGAAAAACTCAAATTTCACCAATGGCTACAAGTACAGCCACATCCTTGGTGGATTACTTGACTCCTGGGATGGCTTGAATTCCAAGTACTGGGTTTTCTTAAGCCACCAGATGAGGGTAGCTCCACTGCCTTTGAGGCCATCCAGGGACGCAGGCACCAGGCCTCAGTCTACCCTGCCAGCCATGCAGACGTCCATCTGGCTGATGTTGTCTTCTTCAACATGGGATCCACATTACAGTAGTGCCGCCCTCAGGCTTTCAACAACCTCTATCTTGGGGTCCTTGACCACAATTTTCTCTTTAGCCGCCAGATGGTAGCTGACTTGTTTGCGCAAATGGTTTTCCATGTAAACATGGGCGACCAATCACGTAAGGATAAGCACCTTCCACTTTGGGCCACTGCCACCTACTAGCCTATCCAGCCAATGACTGATGAGGAATACAACAAGTGTTATATGGCAGCCATCACACAAAATCCTCCTGCCTCCACCCTTGCTACCAACACCCCTCACCTGCAAGACCAACCCACCCAATACCAGACCCCCCAGGCCAGCACTACCTCTACGTCTTCCTTCCCGCGCTATTCTGCCTCCTAGGCATCACTCTCCCCCACCCCAATAAACCCCTGTCACCAAACATTTTCTCTTTATAAATCTTTTTTTTGAATTTCAATTGTTCATGTTCTCTTTGTTTATAGTTGGTTTCATTCTTTATGTTCAGCTTATTTCTATAAAATCATATATTTACTATGTTGTGTATCTAGATCCAGAACACAGTTATTTTTAGCACTTAAACACACCCCTTATGAAAATATTAACAACAATTTGATGATAAGCTAAATTTGAATTAGAAAATTATAGTGTTAACTGTTTTTAGATAAAGTTGTTACTGATCTGAATTCAAAACCTTAATGATAAACTTTAAGCCAATCAGGAGCCAAGTGATAAAGTGATTGTTGTGACAAAGGGTCATTTAATAATTCTTTGGTGCATGTGCGCTAATTAATATGATTGGCTGGATGTTTTGCCATTGTACGCCATTGCCGCTGTGGCAATCTGTTGATGAACTAGTGCCCAATCAGCTGCTGGGTTAGCACTAGTCCATCAACAACTTGCCACAGCAGCAATGGGGTACAATGGCAAAACATCCAGCCAATCATATTAATTAGCACACATGCATCAAAGAATTATTGAATGACCCTTTATGTAACAACAACCACTTTATCACTTGGCTCCTGATTGGCTTGAAGTTTATCATTAAGGTTTCAAATTCAGATCAGTAAAAACTTTATCTAAAAACAGTTAACACTATAGTTTTCTAATTTAAATTTAGCTGATCACCAAATTGTTGTTAATATTTTCACAAGGGGCTATGTCAAGCACCAAAAATAATATGGCAATCAAGGAAACAATGCCAACACAAAGCAAACAACACATATTGAGATGAGCGTAAGATATATTCAAAATGGGTAAAAATATAGGATAATGTAGTAGATGGGAAAACAAAAAGGAATAAACAAAAAGGCAACAGTATCAAAACAATACAGAATTTATTGAGGCAAAAGCTATAAAAACATACAAAAAGGTTAGTAAAAAATCAAATGAGAGAACTTGAAAAACTACTCAAAGACCTTTACTTGGCAATTGCCAAAATCAAAGACATCAATTGCAAGGTCAAAGCCAAAGTTAAGTCTGCTGTCCTCACTGAGGACAAAATCAACAAGGTGTCTGCAAAGGCACTAATGAAAAAAATGCCAGACACCCCTGAGAAGACCATCAAGCGTCTTCTCAACATCCAGAAGACAGTGGTCAAGGGCCTCCAGTTTTAGCAAACAATCTTTCTGCGCTGTCTGTTTGGGTTGACAACCTGGAGATGTATGACCATCTCAAACCCGCCAAGCGTGCTAGAGCAGAGGATACTGAATTGCCAGCACAATTGCTTGCGCCAAGAATGGCCAAGCCTGCTGAAGCAGCCAGTAAGGAAGAAACACATGAAGATAACATAAAAAAATAAAATCAATAAAAATTTGCAAATACTTACCTGTTTTTTAGAGAACGTAGACAGTGAACTCCGCCAAGTCCTGGTCCTTTTTGTCCTGGCCACATTCTATGCCAACTATGCCACTCATGTGGCCAAGCAGCTGTATCTGCCCCCCTGTCTTGCAGGAGCTGGAGGGCTGCATCCATGGGTCCTTTCCTATGTCCCGGGAGGCATTGGCTGAGCTGACGCATGGCAAGGGGGCATCCAAGTGGGCAGTGCTGCCTACGAGGATGCCCAAAAGGTCCGCCTGGACTTGGTTAACCTCAGTGGAGTTTACTGTGTAAACTCCATTGAGCTTGTTTGGGACGTCCTGGCAACGCTCCCATTCAAGAATATACCAGAGATGGGCCAGGCTAATGCGGCTGATTGCTTCTGCTTCCTGGTGGAGCACACCCTATCTTACCTTCTGGACAACTTTGGGCATGCAGTGGGGAAATTGGCTGTGGCAGATGCAACAGCCGTGAAGAAAACTAAGATCCTCCTGGAGGACTTTGGGCTAGCCTGGAGTGCAGATGAGACAGGGCTCCCATTGGCAATGGATCTTACCTTTGCAAAGACCAGGCACAATAAGAAGATCAGTGTGGTCTATAATAAATTATGTGAGTTCACAGAAGCCTTTGCTGGGCAAAAACTTCACTTGGTGGTTTACCTTGGGTATCTTTTCTTCTTTGGGATAGCGCCAGTGTGGAGGATCTAGACAGGGTCCTTCTAGGAATTGACAAGACCCGGCTTGCACTTGACAGGAAGAAGGTCCCCCCTGGATATGACTCAGTAGACCACGTGATACAAGACACCCTGGTCCTGGCAGGGATTTATAGGTTTGCAGCCTCGCCTAAAAAGCTGCTCCTCAGTTTGCACCTAACCCTACTCCCCTTCACCAGCAGGCAGGAGCTTTTTAATAAGGGTATATCCACTGTCCACAGTGTGGCGGTGGAGGTTGTGCGCCACCTCCATTGCAGGGTGGGTGCATACCAAAGAACTCACTACAGGTGTTTGCAATAAATTCTCTCTTCTAATAAATTTGATTAGAATTCATATTATTTTTATTATAATAAAGTTTTCTAATTTGTATTTCAGCAAACCAGTTTTGTAAAATATATTGCAGAAACAGGATCCATAAAAGCATAAAATTATATTAATAAAATAAATTCCAATTTGTACATTTTATGTTTAATTTTTATAGAACTATTTTATATTTATTTGACAAAAGTGGTATAAATCTATTTGTTTAATCCAGTATCAAGCGTTTGGGATTACCTCAGATGACATAATAAAATAATATGTAATAAAATAAATAAATTACTTACATTTATTAATTGTCCTTCTGAATGTGATTGTGGGCATGGAAACATCTAAATATAAAATGATAATTAATTAATCTTGAATAGTAAATTAGATAACATAAAAAATTGGACACACTAAGCCTTTAATTGATTGGCTGTTTGGCTAAGCACGCAAAGATGAACAAAACAGTATGGCCATAGAATTTGGCCACAGTCTCAGCTGGGAGGGTGTGGATCCCAGCTTTCAGCAAATTAAAGAGGTCCTTGGTCCCAGTTGGGGTTCATTGCTTGACAACTTGCTTGAACCATCCAAAGACTTCCTCAATGGGATTTACAAAGGGCAAATAAGCAGGGAGAGAGAAGGTGCAAATTTGCCGTGGCCAATTGCTGGGGGCCCACAGCAATGCTGGTGTCATTTGGTGAAATTTTTTCAAGAATGTCAGCCACTTTGTGGAGACCAACATTGTCCAACACAATGACATTGGTGAAGCCAGGGCTTGTGTGCCTCAGGTGCTCCTGGACTAATCAGAGAAATGATAGGAAGGTACGGCTGTTGTGGGAGCCCAGTATCATTTGGTATAGCTCAACCCCCTTTGGACCAAGGAGAGCCACAATCAAGTAGGCAGTGGCGCAGACTGCAGCATGCCAAGCCATCCTGTCATTAGAGCCTTTGGGGACATAGCTGTATGCATTGCGCATATACAAGGCAAATGCCAATTTGTCAATATAGTAAAATTTGATTGTCCCTTTGGCTTTGAGGGCAGTGTACGCCTCTGCGTAGTTTTTCCGGGTCTCAATGTTGGTTGGGCTGTTTCTATTATAGGGAGATACCCCAAGCTTTTTCCAGGAAAAGCGCATTCCCTTCACCAGATGATAGTAAAAGGAAATTGAAGCCTCAACCCCAAAAGTAGACTTGACCATGGCCTGTATATTTTCCAGTTCAAGATGGCAATCCCAGGTTATCCAATGGTGGATTGCCCATTTGTGCTCCTTGGTGAGCATGGTTGACACGCACAAGGATTTCTCCGTGGCAAAGACTCAGCCAATATTGATGAACTTGTTGAAGGTCTTTGAGGTGTACTTGGGATCCACCCCAACAATGGCTGCGGCTGCCCTGTAATTGCCTGATTTGCGCATTAGATTAAGCAGGATGATGTGTTTGATATCAGGAATATGCTTCTGAGCGGGCTTTGTGGGTTCAGACAAGACAAGATCCTGATTAGTGACAGGCTTGCAAGGCATGAGCACCTTGGTGTAAAACGCAGCAACCTTTTTGAGCACCAACTGTCCCTCACTGGTTTAATAGAACTTGGGCTCCTTGTCATCCTCCTGATTGCCATCACTGATGTAGGGCTTGTAGCTAGTATCAAGTACAGACTTCAACTTCTCCAGCATGGCTGACGTGACCAACTCTTGCCGGTACACAATGTCAAACACATACAAAGTAAGTTCTACCTCCTTGTTTCTAACTTTCTTTGTAGTGGTGACCTTGGTGGGCTTCTGGGTCAGCTTTGTGACCCAAGGGCTGATGCTCTGCACTCTAGCAGCTTGTGCTCCTTGAACCAGCTGTGTCAGTGCAGCGTCACTATGGAACTCTCCTCTCCTGTCTCCTCCTTGAGTAGGCACTTGGGTTGCACTAACTCTATTCTTTGACCTGCGGGGGTGACCGCAACTGCGGCGCACAACGGGTGTATTGGCACTCTGGTGTTGTGCTCCTTCCATTTTAAAATTTATAAAAATATTAAATAAATTTCAATTAAGTCACTCCCTAATTTTAATTTTTGCTTTTATCTGAATATGGATATTTAATTAGAGTTTTCCCCACCTGATATCCCAATTATAGATTTTTTGTTTCTTAATTAGTTTTTTTTGGTTTTACCACACCCATTTTAGAATACCCCAAAATAATTTCCACCCATTTTCCCATATTTTCCTCCAAATTTAAGCACCCAACACAATAATTTTAAATTTTTTGTTTCAGATATTGTGTCTTATTTTAGATACCTTGGTATCATTCTTGATTATAACCATTGCACAAACTGATTGAGTGATTTTGTTTACATAGTGAGTTGCTATTGTGTTTCATTTTTGGATTGAGTTTTGACTCACCACACTTGGGTGTATTTTGTCATCAATTCACATAGTAAACATATGTACACCAAAAGTCAACTCACACCATTTTTTTGTGAATCAATGTATTTTGGATTGTTTTTGAATGGTTTTGCTTTGCATGTGAGCCCTTTGTTGCTGTGTTGGCCCATTTTGCCCATTAACACCAATAAACCCTGTTAACAGAGTGTATATTTTAACCTGATAGTTTGATTTTGTTTAAATCTAAAATCATCTTGTTTAAATCTGAGGTATTTTTGGTTGTTGCCATAGCTTTTAAAACTACTGTATAGGGGCAGTACCTTGCGTATCCAATACATGTTCAACCCCAAGAGCTTTCCCTAGGTCCTGGTCATTCTCTACAAAGACGTCTTTATATTTCTTGAAGAGGCATTTGTCTTGGTCCTTCTGGTCTTCCATTAGTTCATTTAGGGAATCACGCAGAATTAGTAACAGAACACTCAGTTAGTTGCACGGTAGCGTAAATTTGCTAAATTTGCCAAAAGGGGTGACATCCATAAGGCTAGAATTTTCCTTCAACTTCATGTAGCCCAGCAGTTGGTGTTTCTTCACCTTCAATGATTTATTGTAAAGATTCCCCAAAGTACCAGAATCTCTTCCAAAGATGGCATGACAATCCCAGGTAGAATCCATGGTTCCAATTGTGAACCATTGTAAAGTCCAGATACTTCATCATGCATTCCTTTAGGGAAACTGAGGCTTAGACCTTTATTATGTATCACTTGAGAACCAATTGGGATGGAGAATTTTCTAGAGGAATATAAAAGAATCCCTTTGTACTCTTTAGTGGCCAGAGATAAAACTTTGATTTTGCGCTGATGCAAGGTGTACGCTACTGGCATATCTCTATTGGCATATTACATATTAATATAATGGACCTTTTTTGTAGGGAGGTCTCATGGTCTGTTGCCGTGGTAAAACATTGGTACAGAGTGGCCTAAAATGCTTAAGGTACTATCCTGATGGTTGATGATAGTCCCATAGGTTGCCATGAAGCTTGTTCTGATTAAGATATCATAGCTTTCATTGTGAAACACTATTTCTGGGGCTGTTACCATCAATTTACTAAAACAAAGTGGTAAGGATAAATAGACTACCAATGTCTTTGTTTTTTCAGGTCCTGCAGTTCCAAATTCCTTGTTGTATCCAGATCAGGCGCAAGTTTCAGCTTCTTGACTAGCCTGGTTGACACAAAGTTCCCAGGAGCTCCAGAGTCCAGAATTGCTCTTACCCAAAGTTTATGAACCACTAGTTCAATGTATGTGCAGCTGTGTTGTTCCCCATAATGAGGAGAGGTAATTTTGGTAACCATGTGAATGTATAATCCTTAAACTGAGTGAGAAACAACTCTAGCGCAGTTGTTAGATTGGGCTTCAGGGATTTCAGGGTATCCAAGTTTGTGGAGACTTGTATTGAACTCAATAGTTGAGACAACTTTTTAACACTGTTGCTCTCATGGGTGACCTCAGTGTATGGCATGAAAAGTTGTTCAGTGTAAGGTATAGAGATGGTATCAACGGCTTCTTTGGAAGGTAGGCTTTCTGTACAAATTTCCTGCTTCCTTGTGACTGTGTTGGCGGCTAAAACTCTATAGAGCAAGTCTTTGTTTATTTTTTCTTTATCAGGCAAGTATCTCTTGGGGCAGGCTTCTTGGTTCAGCAGGCAGCCATTGCAATCAGGAATGTTGGGGTCTGGGTTGATAGGTGGAGAGGGTTGGTTACTACTAGCAGTCAGGGTTTTCTCATCAACCTGACTGCTTAATAGATTTTTGACTCCTTGCCATCTTCTTCTCTGTCCTTGTCTTTGTCTCCTAGCTTATCTTCTTTACTGTCTTCCTGGCCCAAGTGGCAATTAGCCTTGTATTGCTTGCAATCCCAAGAGAGATGTCCCAACTGCTCTCACATGTAACATGTGCGGGTGTTTGCCATGTTGTTGACTGGGGGAGTAGCTACAGTTATTGGTTTCTTTGATGAGTCCCTCTCCCAAGTCTTGCCCTTGGAATCCATAGAAGAGAATAAAGTGGCTTTCTTATGGTCAGGGAAAGGAACATTGAACCCCTCCTTAAAGGATCCTAAGTGACTCATAAGTTCAGGGACCGTTCTTGCACCATAGATCCCTGATTATAGCGCAATGGAAGTTCTCTATTGGGACATGCATAGTTTAGGAGTGCTCCTTTTACGTCAACAAAAGTGGCGGCTTCCATGGAGACTAGGGTCTGTGCTTCCAAATAGAAGCACTCTGAGAAATTCATTAGGCTTTCCCCCTTCTTTATCTTCCCTTCTGTAAACTCCATTTTTTGGCAAAATAAAGCCTCTTTGCTGACAAACTCTGCAATAAGGGCCCTAGATATGTTCTTGTAAGTCCAGCCTTGTTCCAGAAATCTTGGCATTATTATTGTTTGGGTCTCCAAATCCAAGCAATTAAAAATGGCTGCATTCTTCATGGCGGCATCTGCCCCATACATAGAGTTGTTATATAACTTAAAGAACATGTGGACATTGGCTTTTTTGTCAAACTTTGGAAGATTTGTTGGCTTAAAGTTCTGGATAACAGAAGAAGTGCTAAAATTATAGCTTCTTCTGGGCAGAGGTGATGTATTTCTCTGGTTTAAGGTGTGGAATTGTGCTTCAGAAGCCGCATCTCTGGCGTTATTGCTGGTCCTGGAAGTTGAAGCAGCAGCCCCAGGAAGAGGTGTTTCACTGCTATCCAGAACCGGTTCTGCTACATAGACCTTCCTCATAGTATGGCCTATGCTGTCTTTATTGCTCTCATAGCTATGGAAGGAGCGACAGTCTTCTGACATTGCCTGGCTGGCAGTGGACAAGACGCTTTGACTTCTTCTTGTGGTCATCTGTGGTCCTGGTTCCAACACCTTCTGGCTGGTGTACACCTCAAGTAGCTGCTCTACTTGCCCTTGTAGGTGCATAATATTGCTACGTTACAATTGTACTTCTTGAGCCAGGTCCTTTATTGTACAATTTGCTACGTGCAGTTTGTCTTCAAGCTTCTTGATACATGATTCCTGTTTTTTGAACAACATGTTCTTTTCTTGCATAGCCAAATGACTATTACTTAATCTTTCCAGATTATCATGATTTTCTTCCATGTGATTGTGGTTGTGGTCAATCATTTTTGCAAGCTTTGGAACTTCCATGTTGAAATGGTTGCAGTTGAAAAGGGATTGATGGAGGCCCTTTTCAATCTCACTGACGTGTTCAGACAGCTCCTCCATGTCCCGCTGGACAATGGCAGTGGCTTCCTTGTTACCTTTGGAAGAAAACCCATCCCTGATCATTCTTACAGAGCGGCAGAGCAACTTGACCTTGCTGCATAGATAGCGGAAGGTGGCTTCTGCCCCTTTTACGTGGTGAGTGACTGTGCCAAGCCAATTGTTGTCCAGTCCTTTGTTCAAGCATGGTATCAACCATTGTGACCACGTAGTTTATCAGGCGTTCCTCCAGCTGTGCTGCCAAATTCACAGTGAAGTTTTGGTGGCCAGCCCAGCTATTTAGTTGATGACTGATGTTGGTCATGGAGCCCATAAGTTCATTGTACAAGCAACAGGGGAAAGCTTGCTGATTGTTTATCAAGTTTCCCTGATGCAAGATAATGGACAGTTAATAGCCCAAGTTGGTCCAGTTGTGGCAAATGGCAGGATGTGCACCTTGGCTTGTTCAATTGTTTCATCTGCAACCAAAGCTGGTTAGGAGCTTTTCCTGTAAAGTTATGGAATTTCTCTTTAGCTGTTATGCCGTAAGATGGCAGTACAGCAAGCTTCTTGTGTGCTTCCCCATTTTGGTACACATCACAGTCCATGCTACTGATGTCTTGCTCCAGCTGCTGCTGGGTAGGCTCTGTGTTTCTGTTCACTTCAAGTGGCACTGGGACGTTGAGGTGCAGAGAGGACTGATCCTCTATCTGGCAGGGATGCTGTACATCAGTCATAAACTGACCAAAAGCCACAAATTTGTTAGGCAGACCATCCCTTGTTCCAGCAAGGTGATTGATCTCCGTAAAGAGACCATCAGGGTGGTCCTGGAGATGGTGATGGAAGGCATGGAGAAGATTATCTCCATCACCTCCCTGCACAAAAGACAAGCCCCCATCAGGGCAATGAGTACCATCAGACAGATGAATGCTAGAGTGAACACCAAATGTTGTAACTTCAGCTGTCAGGTGGTTGATAGCTTTATTCACTTAACTCAAATACAACCTTAGTTGTTATTAAAGACTAAGCCAAGATAAGTTCTTTAGCCTAATGCATATAATAAGTTATAAGTTATGTAAACCAATCTTTATTTAATAAATCAAGGAGAGACTTATATAGTAAGGAAGGGATTAATGAGAACCACAGAGTGCCAGGATCCTCTGTCTATAGCATAGTTTCCTCTATTACCTAGCCCACTATTAACCTAATGATTGAATGATTGTTAGTTAATATGAACTCAGAGTACAACTTAGTTGATCAGTTGGACTAATTATCATCCAGAACAAGAGTACCATTGTATCTAGTTCACCAAGCTTAATGGATCAATGTGTTTACAATGAGGTTAGTTTACAACCAATCACTTCACAGCACCAATAAAATTTAAGTTATATTCAAATTTTTGTCTTTGTGTCTCCATGTACTTTGGCGCCTCTCTAGCCACATCTAGCAGATTTTATTCATTCAGGGCCACAAGATAATTGCATAGCCTTCCCTGCCATTCTAACCAAGACTTAGTACAAATCCAATCCTAAGGTTAGGATTTCCTAATGTGACTCTGTGCTGCGCCTCAGATCATGACAATAATTGAACCTGCACTGGTATTCTGGCTTTAGGACTTAGCAGGGGCTTCAGCTTGCAGAGAAACAATCTCAGAAAAATGCAGGCAGGCCCTTGGTGCATGGGGCCGGCAGCCCGCAGGATTTCAGATTCAGAGTTTGAATTCCGCCCTTGGGACCAGGTTTCCAGGGGTAAAGAATTGTCAATCCTAACATACTAGGATTAAGTAAAATAATTAATCCTAACCAAAGTAGCCCAAGATAAATAGCCTGTGAAAGCATCAAAGTATCTTCAGAATAAAATTCAGGACCTTGAGATGCAACACAATTTTGAGTTTCAAGGACAGGGGGACCAACTCCAAGATCAACAGGCATGAAATTAACATTGGGAGGCGCCAACACCAAAGTTCCAACAGCAGGGCCCCATCCTCCAGTAATGATTTAGCTTAGAATCAGATTGTAAGGAATTTAGTGCAACAATCCAACAGCAGGATGCATTTTTAAAATGTAAATTAGACCAAGGGATATACAATTTTTACTGAGGAAATTTTTGGGGTGACTCAACTCTTAGAGTTTGTTGTGTTTGGCTCCTGGGGACAACATCCAGGAAGACACAACGGGAAATCTTTATAACAAAAGATTTGATGTTTGAAGCTAGCCTTGGGTTAGTCTTCAGGGCAAAATTAAGGGCGCATACCTTAATTTCCTGGAATACAAGACGTGAAAGTCCTTTTGGCAAAAAGGACAGGAAAAAGCTTGAAGATTATTTAAGCCAACGCAAATGTGGATAAACTTGTCTTTATTAGAAGAAATTATTCTACTTATATAGTAGACAAGGGATGATGATCACTCATTAGATAGACAGAGTAATCAAGGGGATCACATTGGGATGAGTTCATACCAGAATCAGACAAGGGAAGGTATGGTATTCCAGAATGGGTGGGTATTGGCACAGACCCATTTACAGAAAGCAAGGAATTGCCAAACTTGAAAGAAAAACCAGTCAAATCTTTGCATTTATCATTATTTGAAGGCCATATCAAAATAGAATTAATGGCGCAATTTCTGACAGAGTTGAAACAGTGAAAATTATTCAATATATATCAAAAAAATTGACTAAGCAATACCACCTGGATCCTTGGCTCCTATCCCTTCCACATTGTCAAGTGGGTATCTGGTCCAGGTTGCAAAGAACCCTTGGGTGACCAATTTCTGATGACCATGCTGATTAACAAGTTCATATCAGGTGACCCTTAAGTTACGTCAATTTATCAACATCAACTTACAGGGGGGAATTGGATTTGACCAGCAAACTGGAGCAGCTGTAACCCATTTGTGATCAACTGTTTGATTCAAATCCGTTAAATCAGTCAGCTTTGTTAAAGGTTCCCTGGCTTTCTGAGCTTTCCTACTCTGCCAAATAAGCCCTGGCATTATGAAACTTACCGTGAAACTGGTTTGAGCTGACCCCTGTATCTAGGAAGGGGAGTTCAGATAAGATTCAGGTGGCTGTATGAGGAATTCTATGGGATTTTCTATACAGGAGCACCCCAGACATGAGAGTTAAGCAAGGGATAGTTGCATCTTGATATCTGCCAGGGTATAAGATACTTACCCCCCAGCAGCTACAGTTTATCCTGTTCAGCTATCTGTACCATACTGTAGGGGTGAGAAAGTTTCTGAAGCTCTTTTTAGGACTTTATTGCTATGGATACATAAGCTAGATAAGGGGTCTGGTTACATGGAGATATAGCCTGTCCAGGAAAGGCATTGAAGAGGTATTAGTGTTATTCATGATGAATTCTGGGATCTTTGGAGATTAGGCTGGTGTGATAAGGTAAACAGGTAGTTTCAGGGGACAGGTAGGTGAGTAAACTACTATGGATGCTATGATCCTGGAAAGATGTATATCCTTGTTGATATACCAGAAAGGCTGGCCTGGAAACCCATAAAGAACCCCTGCTCTGCACCATCCAGCAGGGATGCGTCCATATAGGAGGGATACCTGGTGGCGTATTTGTAGCAGTATAGGGTGCTATTTTCTACAAACAGTTAGTCAGGATCTTAACACTTAATACTATACCTGTAGATGGTATCGTGACAGTCTTTGGTAGGACAGAAGAATATAAGGATATAATGATAAAACCAGTATTTATTTAGATAGTGCTGCAGTTATATAGTAAGAGGCAAAGGAATTTCTACCAGGAGAATGGTGGCACAGACAGAAGGACTTTCCTAAAGGAGGAGAGTGGAAAGGTACAGTAGAAAGAGCCGCGCAAGAGAACAACTTGGTTCATGTGCCTTGCTTAATGGAGGCAAGTGGCAATATCTTTGTTGTCCTATTTATATCCTCAGAAGTAAATCCCACACCTGATGCGCATTTGAAAGGCGCTTTGAAAACCTGTTTTTAACGCGTTTTTAATGCAATTAACCCTGTTAAAATGGATTGAGATAAAGCAATCACACAGTTGTTCCGTTGCTCATCCCTAAGTGGACAACTTAATGTCTAATCCATTCAGAATCTGTGAAACCTGGCATGGTGTAGCAGTAAGGTTGATATGGTGGTGATAGGGGATGAGAAGTTGCAAACTTGATTTTAAAGGGTTTTACAAAGAAAAGGCTTTATTTCAGTTTTGAGCCAAACTTTATTTATTATTTATAGGAACTATTTTTTATTAACCCTCTAGGGTTTAATTATTCTGGTTGGAATACATGGTAACATCCTTGCAGCTGGGGATCATACCTTGGCTGGTAAGGTAAGTTACAGTCCACTGGGGTTCTTGATGGGGTCTCCATGGCAGATCTAATGGTATTCCATATCCTGGCGGCAATTTCAAAGTATTGGGTAACATTCCCTTACAAGTATAAAACTAACTCCAGCCAACCTTCTACAACGGGTTGTGCCACCATACCATATTCTGATGATCCTTTGGCTATAATTTATAGTGTTGTCAAGGGTCTGGATGTACAAGCATTCTGGCTACCACCAACCTACTTAACATCCAACCATTGCCCAATTTAGTCCCCTTCCAATATACTGTTCAACATACCAAGAATGGTAACCAAGCAATATCACCTGACTGTCCAAGTATCCAGTGTCTCAAACACATCTAGAACATGACCAACCTCTAGGTTAGATCTAACTAAATCCCTGCCACAGTCAAGTCTCTATAAGTCTAAAGTATTATCCAATAAAATATACTTCTCTTCTTTCTTAATTCCATATTTGAAGCTTCCTCAAAAGGCGCTCCTTATCACTGGTAGCAGCTATGGTTTTTTGACCACATCCATGAGAGAGAAAATGACTGACCAAAATCCGCCCACCTTTGCTCACGTACTCAACCAGGCCATATCCCAGGATACCTGGAAGACATACTTCTGTGCCCACAACATTGATGAGGATATACCTAGTGGATGCATCATATTCAAAGGACTGGTCATGCCCAAAGCATGCACCAAGATTATTCAATACAGTTGCTCTCTTCAACCACAAACAAACGCAATACCACCTATCACAGGTGAAGTTACCAACACCAAGTACATTGGTATGGACAATTTCTTTGGTAAAAACAAAGAAAAAATCATCAACTGGCTAGACCACACAGCTGCCAAACTCTGCGCCAGTTGCATTCCCCATGAGAAATGGGTCCAGGAAGCCAGCAAGCGCCTGTACAAGGCTGCAGCTAACTGGTTTGTCACCTGGGTTAGCTCACAAACTGACAACCAGCTTGACAACTGGGAAGAGTTCAAAGCAGATATCACATATTATTTCTGCGTCACTGAATTCCTCCAAGAAATTGCAATACAGCTCAGTGATCTTCCTCAGGAGACCACTATTGCAGCTTACACCAACAAATTCAAGAAAATATGTTGCAAGATCCAAAACCCAGCGCAAGCTGACAACGTACACACCAGAACATCATTCATCAATAGAATGAAACCCTCTGTTGCTGCCCTCATCCACCCAGAAGCAAATACCTCCATGCATGCGCTCATTGCAGAAGCCAAGCACGCTGAAAAATGTGCAAACATGGAATATGCTGCATGCAACGGCAATTGCTTCTCAAACGACAATGGCAGAGAAAACTCCAATGGCAATAAACTCAGGAACACCAATCATAGCAACAGCAAGTCCAATTGCAACAATGGCAATTGCAGCCAAAGCGCAAACCGCTCCCGTCCCAAGAAAGAGGACACCGCCAAAGTTAACAACACTGAAGTAGCAACCCGCTATGAATCTGACCCCACATTCTCTGACCTCAAAGGTCTCAAAATAGAGGAACAGGGAAAAGAGGGAGGGGGAACAGGCTTAAGTGCCCCTGTTTCCCCCAACTTGACAAGAAATAGTACCAAGGCACAAACTTTGCTACCTGTATTACCTGTGTCCTGCAGTCCTCCATTTTTATGAACTTAAAAATTAAAAACCACTCACAACTTTGTGTCTACCCATGCACTTACAAATCACATACACATAAAATTTTATTTGACTCTGGTGCATAACACACTATGGTCAGCAAACCTTTTATAACCAAGTACAAAATACCAGTTGTCAAATCCAACTTCAAATTTGCTAGAATGGCAGACAAGTCAAAAGTTCTGCTCAAAGGCAAAACAACTCCCTTTAGAATCAACCTCCAAGACATACAAACGTCCATCAAAGGACTTGTCATGAACAACATAAACTACAACATTGTAGTAGGCATGGACTGGTTCACCCAAGTGAACCCCAGTGTATGTTGAAAAACAAAAACCATGACCATCAAACACAATGGAGTTAATTTATCATCCTTAAAGAACTCAATGACCTCATTCTAAGAGAAACAGTATTTGTCCAGGTCATAAACCAAGACAACTAAGAACGTCTAACTAAAGATATTACCCTCCACATAATGAGGTACACTGAGTTCAATAGCATGCAAACAGCCAAGATTCAATGCCCAGAACTTGTGGCACTCCTAAACAAATACGCTCATGTATTCAAAGAAGAACTCACATAGTTACCCCCCAAACAAGAGGTCAAACATGGCATTGACCTATGTAAAGCCATGCCTAAACCTGCACCCCTCTACAGACTCTCTCCCATGAAGACCCAAACCCTCAAAACCCATATTGAGGACAATCTAGCAAAAAGATTCATTTGCCCATCAGAATCCCTGTGGGGGGCAGCAGTATTTTTTGTAAAGAAAAAGGAAGGTGCTCTGTGTCTAGTAACTGACTATAGAGCACTAAATGTAAGCACAGTAAAGAATAAATATTCCCTTCCACTCATAGATGATCTGTTTGCAAGACTCTCAGGAGCCAAAATTTTCTCCAAAATCAACCTCACCTCAGGTTACAACCAAGTTGAAGTAAAGGAAAAGAACATACCAAAGACTGTGTTCCGTACACAATTTGGATCCTTTGAGTGTAGGGTAATGAACTTTGGGATGACCAACGCTCCTGCAAAGTTTGTCACCATGATGAACCAAGCACTAAATGGTATCTCAAATACATTATGATACCTTGACAATATTATCATATTCTCAAAAACAAAAGAGGAACATCTCACACATGTCTGCAAGACACTCAATTGACTCGCAAAGCACAAACTTTATGCAAAAACAATTAAGTGCCAATTTATGGAAAATTAACTCCTGTTCTTGGTCCACATTGTCTCTGAAAGTGGCATCAAAGAAGATCCAGAAAAAATAAAAGCCATAAACAACATGTAACACCCCACCTCCCTTAAACAAGTTAGATGCTTTCTTGGTATGGTAGCTTATCTAAGGAAATACATCATAGACTGCGGAAAACTAACCACACCAATCAGTGACTTAACCAAGGGTAACGCCAAAAAGAAATTCATCTGGACACCAGAATGTGACAAGAATTTCCAACTATTAAAACAAGCTTTGATTGAAGCACCATTCTTACAATACCCTAATAATAATGGGTGCCACAAGCTCTAGTCAGATGCCAGTGACACCGCCTTTGTTGCAGTCCTGCGCATCTGCCAGCCAGGGCAGCAAGACTTCCTTCCAGTATGTTATGAAAGCAGAAAACTAACTAATACTGAGCAGAGATACCCAATACAGAATAAGGAATTGCTAGCAATATACCATGCATGCAAGAAATGGAGATGTTATCTAGAAGGACATTTAAACGTCCAAGTACAAACTGACCATAAATCCTTAATATATTTCAAAACTCAGAACACACTTGCACGGTAATAAGCCAAATGGAAGTCCTTTCTGGAAAGGCTTAATTTGGACATCCAATACAAAAAGCGGGCAGAGCTGGTCACAGCCAATGCTCTCTCTAGACTATGTCAGCCTAGAGAGGATCACCCTTGTCATGAATGACATTTTAATACTTGTATTGAAAACCCAAGAGTTGAACCCCAGTTCCCTGAAAGCGGATCAAACTCTCCAGACAGTCCAGGACCTGCCAATCTGTTAAGTCACAGGCTTGAATTGTTAAATTTACTCTGCAACCTGCCAGCTGACTATAGAGGATTCCCTGAATAGTTGCCAGTCTTCCGCCAAACTGGTCCAATGAAGACCCATACCTACAAAGGAGATGTAACCTGGCTAACAGGGTTGGGGAAAGACCTACTGCCAACCTGCCAAGAGCCAAAACTGGAGTTTCAAAATCAACATTGGAAACCCTGGAATCAAATCCTGATCCTCCAAAGACTACTCAAGTCACACAAAGTGGACAGGAACCTGCCCACTTTCTAAATTGCAAACCCAGGTTGATGAGTTACTCCAAGGCCTGCCAGTCTCCCAAGGACAATTCCCCGAATGGTCACCAGATTGATGCCAACCTTGAGCCACCAAAGATCTAAACCTATGCAGAGATTGCAGCATGCCTTAAGGAGGTTAAAACAAAACCTATTTTTAACTCTGCCAATGACCACCAGCAACTGCCAGCCTTCTGTCCAGAAGGGGTAATACAATTGAACTACTCAGGTGACATAGTGAACAGTGGCAGTGGAACAAAGCATTGCCACTTCTATTTGCTATAGCAGGCACAACCTGGATCTGCCGCCCTCAAGACTCTAATCCAAGATCCATGCCCCATCAGTGCCTTTTTTGCAAATGTTGTGAATACCGCTATTCACCATGTTTTGATTTTGCCTTCAGTGGGCCATTTTGAAGACAAACCACTCACTTTTGCTTTTGCCTCTCAAAATAAGTTGATGACTGAATCAAAAAGTTCAATTGTTTGGTTTCTTGATCCTGCGCAACTCACTTGCCCCGCTCATGCTGGTGGCAAGTGATCCTACTGTCCTGGTAGTGTTTTGTGGTGTTCCTAGCCACTATATATTTCATTTCATATTCACCAATAAAAATTAAGTTATATTCAAATTTTTGTCTTTGTGTCTTCTGTACTTCTGCGCCTCCCTCTAGCCACAACTAGTAGAGACTATTCTTCCAGGGCTGCAAGGTAAATTGACTTGCTTTCCCTGTCATCTAACTGAGACTTAGTACAAATCCAATCCTAAGGTTAGGATTTCCTGTTGTGTGTCTGTGCCGCGCCTCAGAACATAACAAAAATGGTGCTCACTACAGGGGCTGTAAGCCCCTTGGTTATCCCTTTTGCATCCACATTTTCAGGTCCTTCACCTCTGCCTATACAAGAGTCAACTTCACCTGAAATAACAAGTTCTCCTATTGAGGAAGATATTGCCAACCAGCCTATTACCCCCACTATACTGAACCTTGGGAATGGTCCCTGCCTAGTTGCATACCCCATGGGTACCCCTGACTTGGAGAAAGTCATGTTGGTAGCCCTTGGGATAGCCCATGAAGGAGCCATCCCTTGCCTTCAGTTGCAGTTCAGTTGGGCTGAATACTAAAAATCAATTATGGCTCCTCAATTTCCACAACATCTCCTCTCAACAGCTGGCTCCGCTGAGCACTTAATATTGTCCTTTGTGCAGCCTGCCTTGGCACACCATCAAATGGTGTTGGGGCTCCACATCCAAGAAATCTTGTATCTGCAAGCAGAAGTTAATCATCACTGGGATCGGTTTGCTGTCTATCAACAATGGATCCACTCCCTGTTTTCTTTGGTATCTGACAATCAGCACAACTCTGTCATCTCCCAGACCCGTTTGGTTAATTCTATCAAAAAATGCTCCAGTCTATCCCCAAATACGTGAGAGAGCGTCTACACAAGTTTCACCAGCTAGAACAACCCTGGAAAACTCAAGTTGATTCCACCCTAAATGTGTACCTCAATGGCTTTGAACAACTTGTGCAACAACTCAATGCATTCAGCACATATTCTTTTGAGCAACTACAGCAGGTAGCAGACTTTGCTGTTAATGGTCTTAATGAACTTAGTGCGGTGTTTGATCAAGAAAGAGCTGCCACCGCTATTGCTATTGCCAAACTTCATAGTCAAGTGAATGACTTATCCACACCCAAGCCAGATGTTCCGCCCTCTCCCCCTTCTGATAAATTGGTGGATAGAGAGCAGAGAATATGGGATGCCATTTGAGAGCTACATACAAATACTTGCAGTCAGGGATGTCCTGCAGAAGCTCCTCAACCTGAACCCCAGGTGCTTGAACTGACTTCTCAAGTTGCAGAGCTACAGCAAGAACTTGCCGCCCTACGTGAAATGATGGCAACTGCTGCTAGTCCAGTTGGGATTGTTGATGAAGATGGTTGCTGCCCTGGCTTATTAGGAGCTCCTCAAATCCAATGCGCTAGGGAACTAATTGCTCTAGCTAATGAAGTGGATCAATTGAAGTGGGACCATACTGAACTGGATAGAGACGTACAAGAGATAAATGACGTGATTGACTCTGTGAATGATAGCTTTGCCCCTTGCCTCTCAGTGGGGCCATCCTTCACTTTGCGACTGGCTGAACTCTCCACAATAGTGACCACCCAAGGTCAACGCTTGGATACTACCACACAACATACCACTCAAGCTGTCAATATGAGTGCCTGCGCTGTTGAGACCCTTACTACCCTTGAAGAAAGTGTTTGCCAACTATGGGCTAGGCAGCCCCCCTCGGAGTCCAAGGCAGAGTTTTCCCCGTGTATAAACGTACTTGATAGCAACAATGGTGGCCCAACCCCCAAAGCACACTTCAAGCCTACCTTTAAGCAAGTCTTTGATCCCAAAACCTCAACCATTGCAGCTTTCCTAACTATCCATAAAACTGCCATGAGACAGGCTTCAGACAAGGTTAATAAAGAACATATTCTGACCTGTCTACATCCGGCTTTCCAAGAGATGGTGGTACCTGAGTTGCCCTCCATTGAGACATGGGAAGATATGAAGCAGCTTCTGATTGACAAGTTTGGTGTTGACCTTAGCCTGGAAGTAAAGAAGGACACATTCATGCATGTTGCTTTCAAACCAAAAGAAACCCTAGCCAAGTTTGCAGACAGATTCTACATGGAAGGGCAGCAACTGATCACAAGCAGACAGTTGACAGCCCATGAAGCCTACACGGCTTGCGCTCAAGCCCTCAAGGTTAACCAGATTCTGTGCCTTCACTTCAAAGACCATAAGGCTATGCTTTCCTCCATGAAGAGAATAAAGACGTTGTTGCAGGATATGCACCCTATCCACTCTGGCGCAGTTGTTAGGGAAGGTCAAGCTACTTCTAACTCTGGTTCATTTTCCTGTGGTCCTTGCATTCTTACCATGTACTCACAAAATCCTCCTTGACGTCAAGGTTGCCACAACTGTGGGCAGATAGGTCATTATTTTTGAGTCTGCACCAACCTGCGGGTTGAAGGAGCTGATCTGAAAGAGCAGGCGGGAAAAGAGCAGTCAACCTAGAGGCAGAGACGCTCTTGGTTTGCAATTCTTCCCAGTCTCTTTCAATCCCTCCCTCTATAGCTGACTCTGAGCCTGCTGATAATGAGGCTCCTCCTATCCTCCTTTTGTTTCACAATATCTCTGATAACTCTGACTTGGATGACTCTGACACTGACAACGCTGATGCATATGGGTACTCTGTTCAAGCTGTTCCCAAAACCATTAAAGTCCCCTATAAGTTACGCTCAGGAAAGACTACAATTACTTCTAAGCCTTTGCCTGAAGCCAAAGAAATTGTCTCTCACCCTTACCTCACCCAGGCCAAGAGGTCTCCTGTGCTAGTGGAGTTGTCAGAAGAAGCTGCCAAGGTTGCTGATGCTGTCTTCAAGAATGTATCTGTTTTGCTCCCCCTCCAGACTGTCTATAAGGAGTTCCCGGGATTAAGATGCATGGTTGAGAAGTGGGATAAGGAACTAGCAGAGGATCAAGATATCCTGGCTGTCTTTTCCCCCTTTGGTTGCACTACCACTCAAGTAGAGATATCCATTCAAAAAGTGAAGATCAAGGCCGTTCTAGATACTGGCTTGCCAGTCAACGTTGTCTCCTCCAAGCTTGTGAAGAAACTCAAACTTGCCCCTGACCTTAATTATCACTAGTCATATATCACAGCTGGGCTGTCTATGACCCGCGCCATAGGGGCTTACTCTGCTCTACTCATGCGGTTTGGCAAACTTCTTCTAGCTGTGTCAGAAGTTGTCTTGGAAAATGAGAGTTACAATCTCTTAGTTGACACCCAGTTCCTTAGGGATATAATGGAATAATCAACTTAAAATATGGTTATCTCTCTATTCTGGGATATGAAGTCCCTCTGATCTTTGAGGAGCCAGTTAAAGTTCCCGGGAAACAGCTCAAGACATGTGCCTTGGAGTATCCCACTGGGGTTTTCAATCTCAAATATTGCACCCACTCCTCAAACATGAAATGTCCACCCATGGCTTGTCCTGCGTCTGAGGGGATCCCTCTCTTAGCCACGTCTGCTGTCACCATCCCACCTGGTTCCCAAGCCATCCTAGACTCCCAGATATCATATGAACTACCGTAACAGACCTTCTTGGAGTTGTACTCTCCCCCTTCTAGGATGCAACAAACCTTATCTCTGTCCTGGAATCCTAGACATCTCTCATAAAGACCCTGGTCAATTGTTGGTAGCCAACCTGACTACACTCCCCATGACTATGTCTAGGGGGCAGGTTGTCAGATATGGCAAGTTGTTGAGCGCTCCTGATGTCCTGTCTTTTCATCCCTTTGACACGTTTAAAGACTTTAACCTACCTGAGAATGAGCCTCAAGTCCTATCCTTGTTCACTGCGCAAGACTTCCCACAACTGTCCCTGGTTCAACAGAAAGAGGTGCTAGACTTGCTAGACCAATTTTCTGACATCTTTGCAAAGGACAGTACCAACTATGGGTTAGCCAAAGGCATTATCCATCAGATTGACACTGGCAACGCTCCTCCCTTCCCTGCTAAACCATATTGCTGCAGCCGTGTAGAGGACGCCCAGGTATCAAAAGAGATCAAACAACTGTTAGATGCTGGGCTGCTGGCATCTTCCCAAAGTCCTTGGACATCCCCACTAATCATCTTAAAGAAGAAAGATGGGGGTCATTGTATTGTGATGGACTATTGCCAATTGAACTCTTTGACCAAGAAGGACTTGTACCCCTTGCCACGTAATGATGATGCCCTCCAACGTCTTGGAGGCTCTAAATTCTTCTCTGCAATGAATCTGGCATTTGGGTACTAGCAAGTTGACCTATTGCCCAAGGATCATCAGAAAGCCGTGCTCATTACCTCTGAAGGGAATATTGAGCCTACTTGCATGCCACAGGGACTCTGAAACGCCCTGGCTACCTTCCAAAGGGCCATGGACTCCATCCTCTGTGACTTGAAGTTGTTGTGTGTCCTAGTATACTTGGATGATATAACAGTTTTCAGCGCTACCTTCACCAATCACCTGGCTCATCTCAAAGAGGTGTTCATAAAGATTTGAGAAGCTGGACTCAAACTGAAACCTTCCAAGTGTGCCTTATTCAAAGAGTGACTTGAATTCTTAGGCTATGAAGTAACCCAGACCAGGATTTGCCCAATGACTAAGAAGGTTGAAGCCATCAACAAAATGCTCCCGCCCACCAACCTGCAAGAGGTACAAGTCTTTATAGGGATGATGGGCTACTACAAACAGTTTATCCCTGACTTTGCTGATACTAGTGAACCTCTAGTCCAGTTATTATGTAATGTTCCTTTTTGAATGGACCGCCAGTCAATAGCAAACCTTTGAGACCCTTAAACAAAAACTCAAAGAGGCTTCAATTCTAGTGTATCTTGACTATGATAAGGAGTTCATCCTGTACACCAACGCTAGTGATCTTGTTATTAGAGATATTCTGGACCACCTAGACAACAAGGGTGTAGAACATCATGTGGCTTACACATTCCACGTTCTGAACAAACACAAGAAGAACTATAGTGTCACAAAGAAGGAGTGCCTCGTCGTGTTGCATGCAGTCAAGCAGTTTTGTCACTATGTATATGGTACCCACTTCACAGTTGTCAATGACCACTCTTCTCTTAAGTGGTTACAACAGCTTAATGAGCCTGAAGGGCGCCTAGCTAAATGGGCTCTATGTCTGTAAGGATAAAACTTCATTGTGCTTTATTGCCCTGGGATTCAACACCAGAACGCTGATGGGCTCTCCAGAATGCCCATTCTTGCTTTGCACCCTGCAGAGGCTGACCAGTTATACGAACTAATTGGGTACCTGTCTTCTTGAGAAAATGAGACAGAAGAGATATGACTGGCCTTGTCCAAGCTATCTGAAGATACCCTCATAAATGACAATCAGCTCATCAAGAAGGTACGAGACCAGTATCTGCCTTATGTATGACCCAGTCTTTGCCTCTTGTTGGTGTTGCAAGCTCATAAAGAGACTGGGCATGGAGGCATTGCCAAGACCTTTGACTGGCTTCAAAAGAATTACTTCTGGGAAAACCTTTTTCTGCTGATCCCAGAAGTCATAGCTAGCTGCCACAATTGCCAGCTGCAAAGGCCTTGAGTGGCTGCCCACGAGTTCAAATTAGTCCCCCCACAACATGCCTTCCACACTGTCAGCATTGACGCAGTAGGTCCTCTCCCCCACTCATGTTCTGGGTGTTGCTTTTTCCTGATTGCTGTGGATCACTTCAGCAAGTGGGTAGAGGCTTGCTTTACAAAGGACATCACAGCTAAGACAACTGCTGCCTTCCTGTTGCAAGATGCTTTCTACCGCCATGGCTGTCCTCAAGTGTTGCTCTCCAATAATGGGACTAACTTTAATGCCAAGCTGGTAACCTCTGTTGTCAAAGCTTTAGGATCCCACCATTCCTTCTCTACCCCCTACAATCCTTCTACCAATGGGGCAGTTGAGCGTGCAGATTTGACACTGGTCTCTATCATGAGGAAGCTCACCTACTCTGACGCTGCCAACTGGGACCTATACTTTCCTGCCGCTCCCTTTGCATACTGCCTTAGCAAACATTGTGTCACTGGATACTCCCCTTTTGCTATGTTATATGGGCAAGAGGCTACTACCACTTTGCTCTTGGGGGCCCCCTGCTTACTTCTTATAAAGTCATGAATCCTGACGACCACATCAAGGATCTAGTCAACTGCATAATTGATATACAGGCCACTACCTACACTTCTGCATATAAGACTAAGATGCTTGAGCTCTCTCCCAATAATGCTGGACGCTCCCCCCTGCCTGAATTTGATGTTGGTGATCATGTACTTTACTACCAACACAGATTAGGTGGTTGCGCTCATAAGTTGGACTCTCTGTGGATTGGCTCTTTAGAAGTGACTTTTAAACAAGGGTCTGAGTACACTGTAAAGCTCCTCTCCAGTGGCTGTCCTTTTGCTTGAGTGCAGGCAAAGTTCCTTTGTAAATACCACCCCCCTAAGGCCAATCTAAGGGAGGGCAATGTTGTGAATATCACTATTCACCATGTTTTGATTTTGCCTTTGGAGGGCCATTTTGAAGACAAATCCCTCACTGTTGATTTTGCCTCTCAAAATGAGTTGATGACTGAATCAGGAAGTTCAATTTTTTGGTTTCTTGATCCTGTGCAACTCACTTGCCCCACTCATGCTGGTGGCAAGTGATCCTACTGTCCTGGTAGAGTTTTGTGGTGTTCCTAGCCACTATATATTTCATTTCATATTCACTAATAAAAATTAAGTTCTATTCACATTTTTGTCTTTGTGTCTTCTGTACTTCCATGCCTCTCTCTAGCCACAACTAGTAGAGACTATTCTTCCAGGGCTGCAAGGTAAACACATTTGCCTTCCCTGTCATCTAACCAAGACTTAGTACAAATCCAATTCTAAGGTTGGGATTTCCCGTTGTGTGTCTGTGCCACGCCTCAGAACATGACAGCAAACCTGAACCCTGCGAAAATCAAAGAAGCAAAGTCCAATGGTATAAAAACCCCGGCAGTATGGTGATGATCACATCATCATTTTTGATAATAAAGTTTTATGAACCTTTTGTTTGAACAAATCTTACCTTGCCTAGTCTCAGTGATCTTCCATCTTAATACCGTTCAAGTAGACCCTCAGGCCCCCACCCCCTCTGGAGACCAACCTGCTGATCCCACCCAGGCACTATACCGTCACCCGGGCGTCCCCTTTGGACCTGTGCATTTTACTTAATACCTACCCAACCCTGCCTACATGGAGTACAACTTGGAGACCATCCTCATTGCTGACCCCTTGGCCAGGACTAGAGAAACTGAATACATAGGACGTGAAGGAAAGTGGTACAAAAGGCCGCCAAGATTGTTCAAAGACAATTACAATTATCTGCCTGCCTACTTTATTCCCATGACTCCGCTTTTAACCCCACAACCTTACCGCCCAATGGAGACCCCCACTGCTGCAGAGACTACATCTACTCAACTGTTTGGAGTACTCTATATCACCTTGACAGGAATAGTGGATTCCATGATCCCTATCTCTGGACCCTGGCCCTTACTTGGGCAACCTATGTCTTACATTATCAAGTTAGCACCCATTCTATGGTGGGCTTTACCTGCCGGCTCGGCCCAACCCCATCCTGAGCCACCCAATGCCTCTACCTATGCCTGGTTTCCTGACAAACCTGACCACCTGGACCCTGAATGGCCTAACCTGTACAACACTGAGTATAAAACCAAAGGAAAAGACCCCTCAACACATCAACTGACCCACAATACATTAGTAAGGAACAAAAATTATTTACATGTATCAAATGGCACAGTATACCAAATCATTAACAGCAAACATGTCCCGTACATCCCACTTGCACAAAGAGTTGATACCATACTAAGACATCACCGCCTACTAGGACATACAAAGGCTAATAACCTATATCTCACACTAAAAGAGATATTATGGTGGCCCAACCTCAAACAGGATATAGTTGATGTTCTGAAAAAGTGCACAGTGTGCAAGAAATACACCAGTACAAAGGTTCTCAGCCAACGGTCAACCCAGTACCAGACCCTGAACCATTTAAGGTTTGGGGGCTAGACATAGTGGGCCCCTTCCAAGAAACAAAAACAAACCAACGTTTATTAATTGTAGCTATTGACTTTGCCACACGCTGGCCCATCTGCTAGGCAACAAAGGACCACAAAGCAGAAACCATCAACTGTTTCATTAACAAAGTGATCACAGCCAATGATGGCACTCCAGACTACATAATAACTGATGGAGCAACAGAGTTATCAGGTCACATAGTTAATGACAACTTGAAATCCAAAAACATTAAACACTCCACAACCTCTCCATACAGGCCACAGGCCAATGGTAGAGTGGAACACCTAAACGGCAGCCTTATCAGAACCCTAGAGAAAATAATGGATGGCAAAGCCAAAGACACATGGCCACAATACGTGAAACATGCATTACTAGTATCCTGAGTCTGCACCAACCAAGGGACAGGCTATTCACCGTTTGAGCTAACTTACGGGTACAAACCAGAAGTAATCACCCGCAACAAACAGCCCTATATAAAGATCCCTCTGGGGAAACCTCCCACTGTAGAGCAAGCACCAAACCTACAAAACATCCGCCTCAAAGCTAAAATAGCTGAAATAAAGAGGCTCAAGACACAAAAGGTAACCTCTACAGAGGAGCCACTTCCCATCAACTCCCCTGTCTGAATTCTAGCTGGCAACAGAAAGAAACTAGACTCAGTACACCAGGGACCAGGAAGAGTCATCAAATACAGATCAGAGCACAACACTTACCTGGTAAAATTCCAAAGTGCCAAAAACCCAATTATCAAGAAATACCTCAGAACCCGTCTCCACCTCAGTAAGGGAGAGCACTCAACCAGACTGGTTCCAACTAACAAACAGCTCCAGGAGCATCAGGTGGCAGCTGTTAAGATGAAGCCCCCTCCTGATGCACCAGAGTAACCCCTTAAGGGGGTGTTGAGGGTCTGGATGTACAAGCATTCTGGCTACCGCCAACCCACTTAACATCCAGCCATTGCCCAATTTAGTCCCCTTCCAATATACTGTTTGATATACCAAGAAATGGTAACCAAGCAATATCACCTGACCATCCAAGTATCCAGTGGCTCGAACCCATCTAGCACATGACCAACCCCTAGGTTCAATCCAACTAAATCCCTGCCACAGTCAAGTCTATATAAGTCTAAAGTATTGTCCAATAAAATATACTTCTCTTCTTTCTTAATCCATATTTGAAGCTTCCCCAAAAAGGCGCTCCTTATCACCACCATGCCATATTCTGATGATCCTTTGGCTAACCTTTATAGTGTAATAAAAATGTTTACTAGTAAAAGTAAGATTTTATATTGAATATATTCCATTAGGATGGTTGGTTGTATAGGCGGTTGTTCTGTTTTGAATTTGGTTTGGTGGATACTTAGGTATGAGATCAACCCAATCAATAACATGACGGTTTAAAGCTAGTAGGGGTTGGTTGTAGATTGGGTATTTTTATTTTGGATTGGCAATGTGGAATAAGTAATGGCTTTGATAAGAGGGTTATCTGATACTTTGTTCGTTGCTTACAATGTGTTGCAACAAAGGTAATGTAAATATTTGGTTGTGATTGTGGATATATGTTTGGCTTGTTTTATTGGGATGCAGTTCAGTATCGTCGGTTGGAGTGGAGAAGAAGGTTGGGTGAACCAGAAACATCAGTCAGGACATCTTTCAGGGCGATTGAGCGAAGCTTTCGCTTGATGTAGCGAGGGGATGGGTTCTCTGACTGGGAGATGAGGTTGGCTACCATTCCCGAGACGTGGGGAGCAGCCATTGAGCTGCCGCTGAGGAAGTAGGCCGACTTGTTTCCGGTGGTCCAAGTGGATAGGATGTTTACGCCAGGAGCAAACATGTCTACGCAGGGTCCCCAGTTGGATTGCTCGTGGCGGGTATCGAAGATGTTTGAGGCACCCACCGTGATAACCTTGGCCTCGGAAGCGGGAGACGTGTTGCAGGCGTTGATGTTGGAATTCCCCGCCGACGCAACAACTACGCATCCGGCATCGGTGGCATCGCGGGCCGCTCGGTTGAGCGCTTCCGAATGTTTGCTTCCGAAGCTGATGTTCAGGACGCAGGCCCGGTCAAGCTTCCGGTTCTTCACCGACCAATTGATCCCAGCGATCACAATTGAGTTCATGCCAGTGCCATACTCATCCGCCACCTTCACCGAGATGACGTTGGCCTTTTTAGCCACCCCGTATGTCTTGGAAGCAACGATGCCTGCCACGTGGGTGCCATGGCCAAAGTACCCAACCTCCGGAGCCCCAGGAATAAAGTTGATGCCGAGGGAGGCTCGGCCCTCGAAGTCTTCGTGGTCGACATAGATTCCAGTATCGATGATATAAACATCGACTCCGTTTCCACCGTACGGGTCGTAATGGTACTCGTAGTCGAACATGTTCGGCTCGAGCCTCGTTCGAGATGTGATGCGCGAGATGCCCCAGGGAGCGTCCTTCTGGATAGACTGGGTATGGCAAGTCAGGTCCTCTTCCACTGCTTCAACTTCGGGCATGGCTTTGATTTTCTCAAGGATTGCTTCAGAAACATCGATAGAGTACCCCATCAGCACTGTGTCGTAGATCTGCTTGATCTCGTTTTTGGCGCCAACACGAGTATCGTTGTTTAAGAGAGCCCGGACCTTGCTCAGATGGATTTCATTGAAGGTGCTGTTGTAAGAGTCAAGAGTGACAATATGGGTACTGAAGACAAGCGCCGAGAGAAGAGAAGTTTGGATGAGAAGATTCATGCTCTGATCGACCTATCCCCCTTGGTTAAATAGACACTTTGGTAAAACATAGTGCGTGGCTTGAGCTATATCTTTGTCCAAATAAGGAAATATAGACAATGTTTACCAGTAAACAATCTTGTCAACACAAGGCTATACTAGATAACACACTCGTAGCGTTGAAACAACCCTGAGATCAATTAATGAATCAGAATATCGCTCAAACGACTAAGCAAGAAACGATCCCACCAATCACATAAAAGCAATGCTTTTGATCGTTAATATCCATACCCAACCGCAAAACCAGTTCAACTCTATTTAACATCCATCTCCACTTAAGAATTCCTTCCCGATCAAAGGCTAAAAATAACTTTTTTATCCCAAACATCCCATCTAAAAATAACTATACATTAAAGCTGCCCCTCTCTTACCTTGTCATCAAATTTGTTTAATAAACTCTACACCAAAAACCTCTAAAAAATCATATCCTGTAGCGAGTCAAAAGATGTTTCATAACCTTAATTGATAGCATAACCTTTCCGGCGTAGTGATCGGATATAGGATGTTCATCCCAACCAGCTTCCGACTCTAGGCCGGTACATCTAAACCGGATCCACCTGATATTCAAACATACTAAACAAATCTTTGGAAGGAGTGGTCAAGAGCAGCCCTAGTTGGATCTACCCCGTCCCAGCTTACCCTCCATCAATTACGAGCAGGGAAAATACCCAACAGCCCACCAAATAAATACCTACATAACCTGCTGCATGACAATGATTGCTGATCTAACCGTTTGCCAAGATCTTCCCCCAATCGCACAAACTCCATATCAGGCACTGCGACTTGGCGTAACCTTGCCCGGTTCCGGCATACAAACCATAGCATACCATCCAACGCTAGATATCTCTTTGGGTAAGTACTCTCAAGTATATACTTCTTAGAAGTATAATAAACCAGATAAAGGGGAAAATCAAGAAGAGAATGATCCTTTATTAGATATGAGTTTAGGGTATTATATAGTACTAGGCAGTTGACCCGTCTAAGGACAGAATTAAAGTTGGATTTAATAAATCAATTAAATTTATTTTATTGTCTTTTTAGGCTTGTATTGCTTATTGCATGTTTAATTAAAATTTTATTTAGTTGCTTTATTAAAAGGTAATTTCAATTATATTTATTTAAATTTAAAATTAAAATTGTATACTCCAAGTATAAATAAAAACTAAACCTAAATAAGTATAGTATCACTATTAAGTTTAGTAAGGCTAAACTGATTATTTTAAAATTTAGTAATTGATTTTAATGTCTTTAAAAATTTAGAGCTGATCTGCAGCTTTTAAATAAGCTATTGGACATCAAAATTGGCTTAAATTCACTGAGATGCATTGATTTTAGTTTTTGTAGTGTGTATTAAAAGTAAATTTAGATAATAGCAAATCAAGTCTGAGCCTTTGATTATGACACAAACCCTATTCCAGCGCTTAACTATATATCTCAGCATCTAGAGCAGCTAGAGCTATCATGTTTGGTACCATTGTTGCAACTGAACCAATGAGGATTCAGTATTTGGAATTGGGGAAGACAACAGTCCAATAGAAAGGACAGAATAATAAGAATAAGGTATCATTTATTGTAGAATATTGTGACTAATATACTATATGGGGAAAGCCACAAGGCCACAAGGGGATGGCATAGTGGGAAGTTCCATGTAAGTTTTGAAGCTGAGAAATAACTCGTGCGGGGATCAGCAAGTCAAATTGGTAGCGCTCCTAATTAGGATGAAGTACCTGCCATTCAATATTGCCATCAGATCAATTCATAACTTTAGATACGTCAAGGGGCAGCTCCTTGAGTGCCCCCTGTGTATTGTAAGATATGTTAGCAGACAAGTCTGGAAACTCGGTTGCAACACCATTTTGATTGAAATCATCTGAAAAAATGATCTACATCCTCTGAATTTCATGAAAATCATTATATTGAATCATAATTTTATCATAGCTAGTTTACTCTGCCGATGTTCTTTTGGGATGAAGCTGTGTCAAGCAAGGTTTACTCTGAGCAATATACAGCCACTTGGATCAGGTGATGCATCCAGTTGTAATATTCTATTATTTCACTTTAATAATAAGAACTTTGAAATGTCCAAGCTAACCATCTCCTTCTTTAAACTAATATTTATATTTATAATTTAAACTGTATCACTTTAAATTGACCAAGCTCTCTTTTTGTTGTAAATTCAATCCTCAGCACAGAGCATAACCATCCAATCATATAAAACAATCTAAAATAATTGCTGCTTCTCTTCCAGTTTTAATCCACCCATTCTAGAGTTGGGTAATCTAGAAAGATAAGCCACTTTGATATGGTTGAATGGAGTTAGCTACTAAATTAAAATGCAAGTAATCAAATACAAATTTATTAAAGTTTGAGTGGCTTAGATTTCAGTTCAATATGATTTAGCCCACACTCTACTGAATTCAATCTGTGTACTTTCAAAGATGCATGTAAGGGATTGAATGTAAGGATGAGCCAAATTGAGCTTTTGGATTAATAATCAACTTTTAAAATGAAATTTAACTAGAAATCAATTTAGTTAAATCCCTTACAGCTTGATCCCACTTGAGGTGACATTAAAGACAGACAGAATCACTTTTATATATATTAATCATAGTAAGCCAGATACCGTCCATGTATGTCATGGCAGCCATGAGGCTTGTCTAAGCAGTTTTCCGCTTAGGGCTCAAACTGTTTGATCCCCATAATAGATGGGCAATTAATAAGAGTGCCATCAACTTAGATATTAGCCAGAGAATCATTTGGAGGGTCACTCAGGGAATTGCTTTCCCAAGCAGGAGTAATCAAAGATGTTGCAACATCTCCCCTGGGGTGTTAGAAGGTGGAACCTTGGTAATTTTCTTGAGAGTGTTCAGATTCAGGCTTGTATTGTCCAGTTTTGCATCAGGTACAGGGATCAAGAGTTACTGTGTGCTGTTCTTGCTTTGCACCAGCAGATTCAGCCATGGCCCATACCCTTGAGCTCTGTTCCCGCCCCAACTCCTCTGACCGGGCAAGGGTTGTTTGCTTTGGCTCCCATGGAAGTTCCTAATCCTGGAAACCATTTTACAGCTTGTGCATATCCTGGTTGACCACCCAGACTTCCTCCTCAACTCAGAAGCCTTCCTGCTTCAATGAAATCACTTCCCTCTCAACTCTTTCCTTTTCCTTGTCCTCTTGGTCCTTTCTGGTCCCCTGTATGCCAGGGCCATTGCTGTCTGGCACTTTCTTAGCCAGAGGTAACTGTGGTCCAGACCTGGTACTAATAATAGCCAGGGTATGTCCATAGACACGTTCATATGGTTTTGCCAGTATTGCAATTTACTTGTGTTCTGCATCCCATTAGTGTAGTTGGCAGTATATTGGCCCAGGCTTCCAGCTTGTTGCCAGATAACTTGCTGAGGGCTTCCATGAGGGAGCCATTTAGTCTTTTTACTCCTCACTCTGCTTAAGGATGGTGGGGGCTGGCCAGAGTGGGTTTCATGCCACGCTTGGCATGGTAGATATGGTGTCTATGGCGGTGAGTTCAGTTCCTCCATATGTGATCCAAAGTCCAGGTCTCCCAAACTTAGTTATGATCTCCTTGCCAATAACCCTTCTACATCTTTCTCTTAGGCTATCTTGTAGCTTGTGCATATAGACCATCTAGTTGCATGGCTGATAGCTGTGATGATGTATCTTTTGCCTTTTTTTGCCAGACATTGGTCCTAAAATATCTAGTGACCGCGCTTTGGAAGGTTGTGTGATGGACACCTGCATTGCTGATTTGGGAGGTGCCTTGGGGTGTGTCATAAATTGCGCCATTAATGCTATTTTGATATGGCATTCAAATAATGATAAATGCGAAGATTTGACTGATTTTGCTTTCAATTTTAGGAACCTCTCACCCTCCATAAATGGGTCTGTTCCAACATCCACCCATTCTGGAATACCATATCTGCCCTTTTCTTATCCTGGTATGACCTCATCCCAACCTGACCCCCTTGACCACTCTGTCTACCTAATGAGTGATCATTGGCCCTTGTTTACTATTTAAGTAGAATCATTTCTCCTAATAAAGACAAGTTTATTCACATTTTTGTTGGCTTTAATATTCACCAAGCTTTTTCCTTTCCTCTTTGCCAAAAGAAATTACTCATTGTTTATTCCAGGAAATTAAGGTCTGTACCCTTAATTTTACCTGAAGGCTAACCCAAGGCTAACTTCAAACCTCAAATATTATGTTATAAAGAATTTTTGCTGTTTCCTTCTGGATATCATCCCCAGGAGCCAAACACAAAAAATGGTGCTCACTACAGGGGCTGCAAGTGTAAGAAAGGGGGGCTAAACTAACTAATTTTGGCTCTCATCCTTGTGAAAGGAACCATCAGGATGCCGCCCAGTGAAGAACAGGGATGGCTGCTCTAAGGGGGGACCAGAAGGAGGACACTGGGGACAGTTGATGGAAGTAGGAGTTCAATCCCATCAACACAAGGCCAGTTATCACCCAAGAAGCACAAGAGACAACAAGAGAAGGAATCTCAAGAACCTCAGGGGGGACCAATGCGCTCTCATTTGGGCTGAAAGGGGGAGGCACAGATGTCTTCTCTCCCTCAGTGGAGGGCAAGATGTAGTCAACAATGTTGAAATCTAATTCATCACACGTCAAGATTTTCACCACAGCCTCTTCAGAGAGGAAGAGACTACTATGGAAATTCAGAAGGCTGGAGGGGTAGTCCCCCACAAGCCAGGCAGAAGAAGTGATTTTTGACCACAAGTCTGGCGAGGTCAACAAAAGGAGCAACAGGAACGGGCCAAGGAAAACACAAAAATTTTCTCACAGGGAGTATCATGGTTGTAATCTCCTCAAAATTTGGGGAAGATTTGGAAGGTTTCTGTATGGCAAACAATAAAAAAATAGGCCATAGGGGGAGCCACAAGCAGAAGACCAAAGGAAGCAGCAGAGCGGGTCTGGATGGCTTGGGTGTGATCTCGGGGGTCTTGGATCTCAAGAAAAAGCAAAAAAAGGTTCAAAATCAGTAAATTTAAGGGAAAATCGGAATAATAGTAGAAATTATAATAAAATTTAAGTATAATCTGAAGTTTGAAGTTGGTTTTCAAAAGCAAAAGCAACTGAAAACAACAACTATATGCTGGAGCTTCTTTGGAAGAGTCCAGAGGAGTTCCCAGGTTTGAAACTGGGGAGTAAAAGGTAAGCAAGACAGAAACCACTAACACTTTAATTTTAGATGATAGGAACCAAAAACAGGGTTCCACTCAACCAAAGTACTTCAAATAAAACACCAAGTGCAAACAAAGTTCCAAACTTTTAATGAAAGTGACAATTGACAAGCGGGGGACCCAAAGCCCCCTGACATTGTTAAAAAGGAGTGAGTTGCTGTGAAATGATCACCTGACTATTTTGTGCTGCATGTGATTGGCTGAGTGATAAAATTTGCTGGCCAGAGCCAGGGGTGCTGGAGAGTTTCAGAGTAATTTCCACGGGTCCACCTGATTGGCTGGAAGACACCTCAACCAGTTCAGGTTCATTTGATTTTCTGGTCCTAAATGTGGCATCATTTGATTGGGCAGTCCTGATTGTCTTTAAAAGAGGACAACACCATGCTAACAAATAGTCCAAATTGACCAGTGTTTCTTCCCAGGCCGGGGCAGCCAAAGCCAAGGGGTCTGTGGGATATGCCAACACAAATCTTTCATCCACAGTTTGGGCTAAATCTTTGAGTGAATTAATCAGTTTTGCTGGACTTTGAGCGGTTTTTTGTGCAACAAGGAAAGACGGTTCAATCCAGAGCCAGAGGTGGCAGTGAATTTACAGCAAGCCTCTCAGTTACTCTGTTCCCCCGCACCTTCTTTGGTCCTTCTCCTTTTATCTCTGAAGTACCCAAACCACCCAAAGTCTCTAGTCCTCTGCTTGAGGAAGATATCACCAATTCCCCCTCCACTCTAATGGTAATGGTATTATCTCCCAGGCCTGCGTGGTGTGGCGGAAATTATGGGATAATAAGAAGCTGTCTCCATGTGGTGGGGAATCACCCACCAAATCCACATAGAGTTAATGATCAACCATCAATGCAGCTTTAAATACTGGTTTTTAAAACTATCAAATGAGATGCTAGGGTTAAGTCAAATAATTAACCCCAACCAGAAAAACCCTAGATAAATGGCCTGCAAGAGAATCAGGGTATATTCAGCATAAAATTCAGGGCATTGGGATAGTGCATGAGTTTCAGCTTTGATGGAAGTGGGAACTGCTCTGAGATTGGCAGGCATTGAATTAACATTTGGCGGCAATGACAACAAAGTACCAACAGCAGGTCCCCACCTTCCAGTAATAATCTGGCTAAGGATTGAATTTTAGGGAATTTAGCGCAACAATTCAACTACAGGATGCATTTTTAAAAGTAAAGTCAGACCAGGGAATGTGTGCTTTTATTGAGTAAATCTTTGGGAGGACTCAATTCTTAAGAGTTGAAACAGTGAAAATTATTCAATCTATATCAAAATTGACTAAGCAATACTGCCTGGATCCTGGGCTCCTATTCCTTCCACATTGTCAAGTGAGTATCTAGTACGGGTTGCAAAGAAGCCTTGAGTGATCAATTTCTGACAACCATGCTGATTAACAAGTTCATATCAGGTGACCCTTAAACTACGTCAATTTATTAACATCAACTTACAGGGGGAAATCAGTTTGACAATCAAACTGGAGCAGCTGTACCCATTTCTGATTAACTGTTTGATTTAAATCCATTAAATCAGCCATTTTTGTTAAAGGGTTTCAGGCTTTCTGCGCTTTCCTACTCAGCCGAATAACCCCTGGCATTATGGAACTTACTGTGACACATGGGGCCCCCTTCCAGCTTTCTCTCTCAATTACAAACAAGCTTGCAATGCTGTGTTCTCTCTCCTTCATACAGGTACTGTGGCAATGAACACTATTCCTGGCCTCCACCCTGGCTACACCTCAGAAGATCTGTATTCTTTCCTCCTGGATTTTGGCCTCCCCCAGCGTTGATGGAGTCAATGGAAAATATTGGAGTGCTGATCAACCAATTCATCCAGCCTTCTCTAGTTCACCACCAGTTAGCGCTAGGATCACAGAACCAACTATTGACTGTTGTAGCCACTGCTAACTCCAATAACCATGCACAGAACATGGTCTGCCAGGAGTGGACACATAGCCTCTTTGCCTGTATCTCAGAAAACCAACACAACTTGCTGGCTTTGCAGAAATACCTAACCTCATCTCTATACTTCTTTTCTCCTTGCTTCCTTGATACATCAGGGATCAAATATATGAACTAGATGGCCACTAAGATATGTGGAAAGGACAGACTGAAGCGATTCTCTCAAAACTATTGACAATATTTAAAGACCTGGTAACAAGCTCAACTGATTCTGAGAACATGTCCACTCCCAGATTGAGTTGGTTGGAGCCCATGTTGACATTTAGGGCCAACATCAGCACCTACAATATGGTTTAGATAAGGCCTCTCTAGGCACCACTCTGGTCAGATTTAAAACTACATTTATGAAAAATTAGCCAAAATTTAAGTGTCTCCTCCTACTCCTTTGGCAGAAGCCTCCTCTGATTTTGAGGCTAAGGTTTGAGAAGCCATAGCTGAACTCAAGGCTACAACTCAACATCAAGCTTCTGTTCCAGTTCACCTGCCAGTGGTGCCTATTCCCAACCCCCACATTGCTTCCTTGACAGATCAGCTGGCTACGCTGTGTGGGGAGGTTGAGTATTTGCAATATGCCTCTCAGACAAGTCATCCTCTGAATTAGAGGGTGAGGGGGATCCTGACATCACTGAGGTCCCACCACAAGCAGACCACATATTCTGTTCTGGCTTAGAAGAGCAACCTGTGTCAATTGGCCCTTGCTTTAAACCACTTGACAGCAGTTACCACAATTTTGCAGACAGACAGGATGCTCTGGAAAGGGAAGTGTAAAACCTTACTTGCTTGAATGAAGCAATGGACAAGTGTGTCACTCCTTTGGTGTTGCAGGCTACTGCTTTGACCTCCTGTGTCAATGGAGTGACAGGCACCTTGGCAGTACAACAGATACAAATTGTTGAGGGTCTATATGTAAAAGCATTCTGGCTACTGCCAACCTACTTAACATCCAGCCATTGCCCAATTTGGTGCCCTTCTAATATAACGTTTGACATACCAAGAATGGTAACCAAGCAATATTACATGACTGTCCAAGTATCCAGTGGCTCAAACTCATCCTGCACATGACCAGCCCCTAGGTTTGATCCAACTAAATCTCCGCCACAGTGCAGGCTATATAAGTCTAAAGTATTATCCAATAAAATATAATTTTCTTCTTCTTAATTCCATATTCAAAGCTTCCTCTAAAGTTAATCCTCATCACTGGAAGCAGCTACAGTTTTTTAATACACCCATGAAAGAAAGAAGACTGACCAAAACCTGCCCACCTTTGCTCACGTACTCAACTAGGCCATATCCCAGAAGACCTGTAAAATGTACTTCCGCGCCCACAACATTGACAAAGATATACCTAGTGGATGCACTGTATTCAAAGGTCTGGTCATGCCCAAAGCATTCACAAAAATAATTCAATACAGTTGCTCTCTTCAACCACAAACAAACGCATAACCACCTATCAAAGGTGAAGTTACCAACACCAAGTACATTAGTATTGACAAGTTCTTTGGTAAAAACAAGGAAAACATCATCAACTGTCTAGATCACTCAGCCGCTAAACTCCGCGCCAGCTGCATCCCTCATGAGAAATGGGTCCAGCAAGCGTTTGTACGGGGCCGCAGCTAACTGGTTTGCCACCTGGGTTGGCTCACAAACTGATGACCAGCTTGATAACTGGCAAGAGTTCAAAGCGGAATCACACACAATTTCTGTGTCACTGAATCTCTCCAAGACATTGCAATACAGCTCAGCAATCTTTCTCAGAAGACCACTATCACAGCTTACACCAATGAATTTGAGTAAATACATTGCAAAATTCAAAACCCAGCACAAGCTGATAACGTATACACCAGAGCATCATCCATCAACAGAATGAAACCCTCTGTTGCTTCCCTCATCTGCTCAGAGGCCAACACCTCCATGCCCGCGCTCATTGCAAAATCCAAGCGCACAGAAAAATGCGCAAACATGGAATATGCTGCACGCAACGGCAATTGCTCCTCAAATGACAATGGCAGAGAAAACTCCAATGGCAATAAACGGAGGAACACCAATCATTGCAACGGCAACTCCAATTGCAACAATGGCAATTGCAGCCAAAGCACAAACTGCTCCCATCCCAAGAAAGAGGACACCGCCAAAGTTAACAACACTGAAGTAGCAACCCGCTATGAATCTGACCCCACATTCTCTGACCTCAAAGGTCTCAAAACAGAGGAACAGGGAAAAGAGGAGGGGGAACAGGATTAAGTGCCCCTGTCTTCCCCCAACTTGACAAGAAACTGTACCAAGGCACAAACTTTGCTGCTCACATCCCACGTGTCCCGCAATCCTCCATTTTTATGAACGTAAAAATTAAAGATTGCTCACAACTTCTTGTCTACCCATGCACTTACAAATCTCATACATATAAAATTTTATTTGACTCTGGAGCACAACACACTATGTTTAGCAAACCTTTTGTAACCAAGTACAAAATACCAGTTGTCAAATCCAGCTTCAAATACGCTAGAATGGCAGACAAGTCAAAAGTTCTGCTCAAAGGCAAAACAACGCCCTTCAGAATTGACCTCCAAGGCATACAAACGTCCATCAAAGGACTTGTCATGAACAACATAAACTAAGACATTGTAGCAGGCATTGACTTGTTCACCTGAGTGAATCCCAGCATATGTTGGAAAACAAAGACCATGATCTTTAATGCAACAGAGTCAATTTTAACATCCTCAAAGAACCCAATGACCTCATTATAAGAGACGCAGTATTTGTCCAGGTCATAAACCAAGATGACTCAGAACATTTAACCAAAGATATTACTCTCCACATAATGAGGTACACTGAATTCAATAACATGCAAACAACCAAGATTCAATGCCCAAAACTTGCAGCACTCCTAAATGAATACACCCATGTATTCAAGAAAGAACTCACCAAGATACCCCCAAACAGGAGGTCAAACATGGCATTGATCTATGTAAAGCCATGCCCAAACCTGTACCCCTCTACAGACTCTCTCCCATGGAGACCCAAACCCTCAAGACTCATATTTAGGACAACCTAGCCAAAGGATACATTCACCCGTCCAAATCTATGTGGGGGGAGCAGTGTTCTTTGTAAAGAAAAAAGAAGGCACTCTTTGCCTAGTAACTGACTACAGAGCACTAAATGCAAGCACAGTAAAGAATAAATACCCTCTTCCACTTATAGAGAATCTGTTTGCAAGACTCACAGGAGCCAAATTTTTCTCCAAAATTGACCTCACCTCAGGTTACAACCAAGTCAAAGTAAAGGAAAAGAACATACCAAAGACTGAGTTCTGTATGCAATTTGGATCCTTTGATTGTAGGGTAATGAAAATTGGGATGACCAACTCTCCCGCAAAGTTTGTCACCATGATGAACCAAGCACTAAATGGTATCTCAAATACATTATGATACCTTGACAATATTATCATATTCTCAAAAACAAAAGAGGAACATCTCACACATGTCTGCAAGACACTCAATTAACTCGCAAAGCACAAACTTTATGCAAAACCAATTAAGTGTCAATTTATGGAAAATTAACTCCTGTTTTTGGTCCACATTGTCTCTGACAGTGGCATCAAAGAAGATCCAGAAAAAATAAAAGCCATAAACAACATGTAACACCCCACCTCCCTTAAACAAGTTAGATGCTTTCTTGGTATGGTAGCTTATCTAAGGAAATACATCATAGACTGCGGAAAACTAACCACACCAATCAGTGACTTAACTAAGGGTAACGCCAAAAAGAAATTCATCTGGACACCAGAATGTGACAAGAATTTCCAACTATTAAAACAAGGTTTGATCAAAGCACCCATTTTGCAATACCCTAATAATAACAGGTGCTACAAGCTTGAGTCAGATGCCAGTGACACTGCCATTGACGCAGTCCTGCGCATCTGCCAGCCAGGGAAGAAAGACTTCCTGCCAGTATGTTACAAAAGTAGAAAACTAACTAATACCAAGTAGAGATACCCAATACACAATAAGGAAGTGCTAGCAATATACCACACTTGCAAGAAATGAAGATGTTATCTGGAAGGATTTTAAATGTCCAAGCACTAACTGATCATAAATCCTTAATATATTTCAAACCTCAGAATGCACTTGCATAGCGACAAGCCAAATGGATGTCCCTGATGGAACAGCTTAATTTGGACATCCAATAAAAAGGGGCAAGCTGGTCACAGCTGATGCTCTCTCTAGACTATGTCATCCTAGAGAGGATCACCCTGACCACCTGGACCCTGACTGGCAAACCTGTACAACACTGAGTATAAAACCAAAGGGAAAGACCCCTCAACACATCAACTGACCCACAATAAATTAGTAAGGAACAAAAAGCACTTTCATGTATCAAATGGCGCTGTATACCAAATCATTAACAATAAACATGTCCCGTAAATCCCACTCACACAAAGAGTTGACACCATATTAAGACACCACCACCTACTAGGACATACAAAGGCTAACAACCTATACCTCACGTTAAAAGAGATAGTATGGTGGCCCAGCCTCAAACAGGATATAGGTGATGTTCTGAAAAAGTGCACATTGTGCAAGAAATACACCAGCACAAAGGCTCCTCAGCCAACAGTCAACCCATTACTGAACCCTGAACCATTCAAGGTTTGGGGGCTAGACGTAGTGGGTTCCTTCCCAGAAAAAAAAACAAACCAACATTTCTTAATTGTAGCTATTGACTTTGCCACATGCTGGCCCATCTGCTGGGAAACAAAGGACCATAAAGCAGAAACCATCAACTGTTTCATTAACAAAGTGATCACAGCCAATGATGGCACTCCAGACTACATCATAACTGATGGAGCAACCAAGTTATCAGGTCATGTAGTTAATACAACGTAAAAACTAAAAACATTAAACACTCCACAAACTCTACATACAGGTCAATGGCAGAGTGCAACGCCTAAACAGCGCCTTATCAGGACCCTAGAGAAAATAATTGATGGCAAAGCCAAAGACACATGGCCACTATATGTGAAACATGCATTACTAGTATCCTGAGTCCGCACCAATCAAGGAACAGGCTATTCACTGTTTGAGCTAACCTACAGGTACAAACCAGAAATAATTACCTGCAACAAGCAGCCATACATAAAGATCCCCCCAGGGAACCCTCCCACAGTAGAACAAGTACCAAATCTACAACACATCTGCCTCAAAGCTAAAATAGCAGAAATATAGAGACTCAAAACACAAAAGGTAACCTCCACAGAGGAGCCACTTCCCATCAACTCCCCTGTCTGGGTTCTAGCTGGTAACAGAAATATACTAGACTCAGTACACCGGGGACCAGGAAGAATCATCAAGTACAGACCAGATCACAATACCTATCTAGTAAAATTCCAAGGTGCCAAAACCCCAATTGTCAAGAAATACTACAGAACCTGTCTCTGCCTCAATAAAGGAGAACACTTGACCAGACTGGCTCCAACTAGTAAACAGCTCCAGGAGCATCAGGTGGCAGCCGTAGAGATGAAGCCCCCTCCTGATGCACCAGAGTAACCCCTTAAGGAGGGTGTCAAGGGTCTGGATGTACAAGCATTCTGGCTACCGCCAACCCACTTAACATCCAGCCATCGCCCAATTTAGTCCCCTTCCAATATACTGTTTGATATACCAAGAAATGGTAACCAAGCAATATCACCTGACTGTCCAAGTATCCAGTGGCTTGAACCTATCTAGCACATGACCAACCCCTAGGTTTGATCCAACTAAATCCCCGCCACAGTCAAGTATATATAAGTCTTAAGTATTATCCAATAAAATATACTTCTCTTCTTTCCTAATTCAATATTTGAAGCTTCCCCAAAAGGCGCTATTTATCAAAATTGATGGATTTGGAATTGTTGTCACTACTGCCAGGGATATCAGTGGGTAAAACAGCTCTACCCTTGACACCTTGGAGGAGAGCCTTCAATTATTATGGGCTAGACAGCCTGCCTCAGAATCCAAGTTTTAAGGAAATCCTCATATCAATATCCTCAACCCAGGTGACAATAGCCAGTCCACCTTGTTGTCCATTGACCCCAATTACAAGACCTATTTCAAGAAAATATTTGATCCCAAGACCTCTTCCATTGCTGCATTCTTAACAATCTACAAGACTGCAATGTGTAGAGCTACCAATGAACTCAAGAAGGAACATATCTTCCTTTACCTACATCCTACTTGCAAAGAAACTGTAGTTCCTGAACTTCTGTCTATTGTCACTTGGGAGGATATGAAACACCTTCTTACTAAAGAGTTTGAAAGGGATATTAGCCTGGAGGTCAAGAAAGATGCCTTCATGCATATTGCGTTCAAAATCAAGGAGACCATAGCTAAGTTTGCTGACTGCTTTTATGTCAAAGGGCAACAACTTATTACCAGTTGTTAGTTGACCCCCCGGGAAGCATAAAAAGCTTATTTCAATGCAATGAAGGGTAATAAACTATTGTGTCTGCACTTTAAGGCTCATAAGGCCTCTCTTAACTCCATGAAGAGTTTCAAAACTCTCCTGTAGAACATGAACCTGACTTATGGAGGTATGGTGGTTCATGAGAATAAGCTTAGTGACACAGGAACTACTTCACATACCCCACAAATCATGACTCTTGGTTCAAATGGATAGCCTAAGAAACAGGGGTGTCACAACTGCGTAAAAATTGGACACCACTCTTGTACCTGCACCAATCCTGGTCTAGAGAATTGCAACCCAAAGGAACAGGCAGGCAAGGAGAGGTCAGCTTAGAGGCAGAGACGCTCTCTGCTGACTAATCTCCTCTGTCTCCTCCTGATCCTCCCCCTGACAAGGAATCTCCCCCTTCAGCTGGCCAAACTATCCTTCACCTGTTCCAAAATCTTTCTAGTGATTCTTAAACTAAAAATTCCGGCTGCAAAGAGTCAGATAGTTATGGCTACTCTGTGTTGGCGGTCCTGGAAACTGTGTCAGTCCCTTACAAGCTTTTCTCAGGGAGAGCCACAACTATAACTTGTCCACCTTCAAGTGAAGCCAAGGCTATGGTGGCTTGCCCTTGCCTAGCCCAGGCTCATCAAGCTCTCATCCTGGTAGACTCTCCTGAAGAAGTTGCTGATATAGCTGAGGCTCTCTTCCATAATGTGTCTGTATCTCTCCCGTAGCAGGCTGTGTGTAAGGAAATTCCTTCCTTAAAATGCATGTTAGCTAAATGGGAGAAAGCGTTGGAAGCTGCACAAGACGTTATGACTGTCTTACCCCCCTTTGGGAAAGATACTACCTGTGTGGAAGTGTCAATCAAAAAGTTTAGATCAAGGCAATTCTGGATACAGGTTTCCCAGTCAACATGGTATCATCCAAGATAATGAAGAAGCTTAAGCTGGCTCCTGACCTCAATTACACTCAATCATATGATACTGCTGACACAGCTCAAATACAAGCCATTGGTGCCTACTCTGCCCTGCCCATGAGGTTTGGAAAACTCCTCATTGCGTCCTCTGCTGCTGTACTAGAAAACAAAAAGCTACAATCTTCTGGTTGGCACTCAGTTCCTCCAAGAATACAATGGGACTGTAAATCTTTGATATGGGTATCTATCTCTCCTAGGATACAAAGCTCCCTTAATCTTTGAGGAACCTCCACAACTACCTGGCAAATGTCTAAAAGCTTGTGTGCTTGAGTATCCCATGGGTATCTTTTTGATCAAGTACAGAACTCACTTTTCCAACATGTGTTCCCCTCCTCCTCCATATCCAGCAGAGGAAGGTGTGCCTCTGCTTGCTACTGCGGCTGTCACCATCCCCCAGGCTCTCAAGTGATCATCAATACCCAAATATCTTATGAGCTACCCAAGAAATCATTCCTAGAGCTGTACTCTCCTGACTCTAAGCTGCAAGGAGCCTCAATTATGCCCTGAAATTTTGGATCAGACACATAGAGAGCCTGTAAGCTGCTGCTAGCTAACCTGACCACTTTATTCATGTAGAGCTCTCGCAGACAAGTTGTGGGAGACATAAATATACTAGGAGCAGAGTAGGTGGCGTCCCTCTACCCCTTTTGATCCTTCAGTGACTTTAATCTACCCAAAGAAAGTCCCCAAGTTCTCTCACTATTCACTGCTGCTGATTTCCTGAAGTTGTCCCCCATTCAACAAAATATTTTCTAGACCTGCTAGACTAATTCAGCAATATTTTTGCCTCTGGACCTACAGACTACGGCCTAGCCAGAGGGGTCATCCACCAGATCAATACAGATGATGTGCCACCTTTCCGTGCAAAACCTTATTGCTGCAGTCAAGTAAAGGATGCTCAGGTATCTAAGGAGCTCAAACAACTATTAGACGCTGGGCTTCTTGCTTCTTCTCAAAGTCCATGGGCCTCTCCTTTGCTTATACTAAAAAATAAGGATGGAGGTCACCACATTGTGATGCATTACTGTTGCCTGAACTCACTCACAAAGAAAGACTTGTACCCTTTGCCTAGAATTGATGACGCCCTTAGACAATTAGGAGGAACAAAGTTCTCCTCTGCCATGGGTTTGGCATCAAGTTAATGGCAAGTTGCTCTATATCCACAAAGATTGCAAAAAGGCTGCTCTCATTACCTCAGAGAGACTTTACAAGCCCACTAGAATGCCCCAAGGACTTTTTAATGCCCCAGCTACATTTCAACAAGCCATGGACTCTATTTTACGAGATCTAAAGCTTTCTTGGTCCTTGTATACCTCAACAACATCACTGTGTTCAGCTCTTCCTTTACTGGCCAATAGGACCACCTCAAAGCTGTCTTTATCAAGATTTGAGAAGCAGGCCTAAAGCTCAAACCCTCCAAATGTGTCTTTCTTTAAGGATTGTCTCAAATTCTTAGGCTATGATGCCACTCACACTGGGATCCTCTCCATAAATAATAAGGTGGAACCTAATGACAAGATGTTGCCCCCACCAATCTCTGCAAGGCCCAAGTATTACTTGGCATGATGGGCTACTACCAACAATTTATCCCTGACTTTGTGGAACTAAGTGAACCCCTTGTATAGCTCCTCTGCAATGTACCCTTTGAATGGACTGACAGTAAACAGCAATCCTTTGAGGCTTTGAAGGCCAAGCTCAAAGAGGTACCCATCCTAGTCTACCCCAATTATGATAAGGAGTTCCTCCTATACACCGACGCCAGAGGCGTAGCTGTAGGTACCATTTTAGCCCAGCTCAACAATGAGAGCATAGATTGACCTGTAGCATATTATTTCAGAGTCCTCAATAAGCATGAAAAGAACTATAGTGGCACTGAAAAGGAATGCTTGGCCGTCCTACATGTTGTGAAGCAGTTTTGACACTATATCTACGGGGCACACTTTATTGTAGCCACTGATAATTCATACCTTAAATATCTAACTCAACCAAAGGAGCCTGAAAGTTGACTAGCACGCTGGGCCCTGTGCTTACAAGGGTATGACTTCACTGTGGTACATTGTCCTGGAGCGCAACATCAAAACACTGATGGATTGTCTAGAATGCCTATATTGGCCATCCATCTGCTGACACCAATTGACTATACAAGTTAATAGAACAAGCGTGGTGTGGCAGGCAGGATGCCAAAAGAACAAAGCTGAGCTACGCCTGCTTTGTCTTTTTACGGCATCCCGCCTAGGTACGCGTCCAGGTATCCTAATTGAGTCACATTTTTGTTTATTTAAATAAGTGGCCTTTTAAAACTATTTTCTTAAACTCTAGTTGATAAAAGGAAAGGTGTGTCTGGCGCCTGCTGGTATGTATTTCTAGCCTATAGCTGGTAAAAGGAAAGATGTGCAGGCAGGCTGGTAAAAGAGCAAAGCTGTGCTACGCTCAGCTTCACTCTGTTATAGTAGCCCGCTGGAATGTGTTTCCAGTTATAGTTGATAAAAACTATGATCAAAGAGGGGTTTGAAGGTATATTTTTTAGAGTTCAAATTTTTTGGCTTTTTAATGGTCTTTATCATAAATCTTTTTAGGGAAACCCCAGGGGTGATGAAAGCCTGCTATAATGCATTCCTGGTTTCATACCTAGTGTAAAGCTGTTAAAAGATGCAGCCTCCTTATTGTTTCTTGTTAAAAAGTATTTAGATTTGTTAATGAAAAATATCAGAAACCTAATGAGTATATAAAGTTGAACAATGAGCAGGCTACCAAAAGAAAAAGCTATGCTAACTATACTCTATTATTCACAGCTTCACACTGCTATCTTTTTCTTTTTCCCTAGCAGAAATACCTTTTTGGTAGCTCAGTATGTCTTTTTTAAATTTATTTACTATTCTGGTTGTTAAAAGATGATTTAATGATATCCAAAGCATTTTTTTAATATAAAAAAGATAGCTTTATTATGATTGCTACTTTTAATTAGAGAAGTATGGGTTTATGCATTTTAAATCTCTATTATACTATTATCAAGGCTTTATTAGAGGTCTATAACTTTTATTATGCTTATTTTTTGACATTTAAGAGAATGGAGATTAATTAAAGTACTTTTAAGAGCTGTTGAGATACACAGACAAACCCAAACATAGACCACCAAGTTTTCTCACTTAAAAATAACAGTTTATACATGTTAACAATAAAATTAGCCCACTTAAGATTTGTTTTGTGCATGACTTTTGTGTGCTCAGCACTTGATTTTGGTTATCTATCTCAACAGCTCTGAAAAGTACTGAATTTTTATTCACATAATGAAACTGCAGCCCTTTTAGATTCTTTATTTTCAGTATATATTTTGAACTCAAATGGAAATTAAAATCCCTAAATTAATAAAGATCAAGTACATGTTATAAAAATCTCTTTGGTTCCTGAACTTTATTTGTAGTTTATAGGCTTAATATATTCTTTTTGCAGCACACTTTTTTACTAAGATTTAGTCTTTATTTGTTGGTGACTGCATATTTTATTTATTAACATACTGATATCAATTTCTTTACATACATGTAATTCTATGTGGCACTCTGATTTTTGATATCATTATTTCCTATTTTTGATAAGATACTGTTTGATTTTGTAGATCTTTTTAGTAATCAAATATGCTGTTATTTCAGCTTCATAGCATTTGATTTGATTGAATTTTATTTTTGTGTGTTCAGTACCCTCTGGTAAGTTATTGTTTTTGAATTTAGAAAAAATTATAAAATGAAGCCATTGTATTATGGTCTAAAAATTGATTATTTATGAATTTATAATATATTTTTGTTATCTCAGAAAGTTAATTATATTGATCTTTTAAAAGAGGAACCCTCTAATTTTATGAGCAGATGAAAGTTAAAAGATCTATAGTAGCTACTATATATGATATTTAAAGTAGTTTATATGGTGCTGGAGTTTTACAAATGGGGGTGAAATAAAATTATTTATAATGTTCTATTTGGGTGAAAAAGATTTTAAGTAGAGTCAGGAAACTTTTGTTTTTTTTATAATAAGACAAAACTTGACCATAACACCTAAAATATAAAGATTAATTGGAAGTTTTTTAAGCAAATTATAATTTCTTGGTAGAGAACTTAAAACTAAGTAACTTTAAAATATACTTTTTAATATTTATTGATCATACAAAATAAGACATATCTTGATATTCAAAGATATGGATAATAAAAGTTTAAAGCAATAAAGTCAAAGAGATTATGTTAATAGTAAAAGGTTGAATTTTGGGTAAAATAGAGCTAGTTGGATCAAAAAACTAAATTGGAGAAACAGTATTTTTGGCAAAATATCTGTTTACTCTAAAAAAACTTACCCAACCCAGGAACTGCTGTAGGCAGAAATCTGGAGCTTGAAATTAAGGTTAGTAGTCTGGAAAAGATGACTTACCTAATCCATGATCTGCTTCAGGGGGAAATTTTGTGCGTTTTTATAAAAAGGTTAGTAAGTTAGTAAAAACCTTACCCAGCCCAAGATTTGCTGCAGTGAAAACTGGGCATTTTTAAGAAAAAGCTAGTAATTAGCAAATTCACTTAACAAACCAAGATCTGCTTCAGGGCAAAAATCTGGGTTTTCTTAATCCAGGTTAGTAAATTTGGTGAAAATAACTTACCCACCCCAAGATCTGCTGTGAACTAAGTCAATCTAAAAGAGAGGAAGGTTAGTAGTTTGAGTGAAATGATTACCTGAAATGAAGCTTGGCTAAAAAATATTAGGTAATAAAAACAATACTTACCAACCCAAGATCTACTTCAGGGCAAAAAAATGGTTTTTTAATCTAGGCTAGTTAATTTATTTAAAGTAGCTTACCTAAACTTAATCTTCTTTGGGGTGGAGATCCTTTTAAAAAAAGGAGGTTAGTAAATTGGGTGAAATGCTTACTTGAATTCAGCTTTGATTTAAATCTCCAAATGATTAGTTTTTTAAAAAACTTATTACCTTTTTAAATACCTTTTTAAATTAATGTTAGCTTTGAACTTTTAAAAACATTCTTACCTTTAAAATCCCTGATCTACTATGCTTAAAACGGTTAATATTATATGTATATTTCAAAGCTTATCTTTATTTTAAAGTAAACTTACAGTGTTAAAATTGAAAAGTTAGTACTGTGTTTAGTGATGGCTCACTTTGGCTTAGTAAATCTAATCTTATCTGTTTGGCAGAGAAATAGATGGGATGACTATAATAGTTGATTAAATTATTCTAAGCTCTAATCATTATTAGTAAAGTTTTATATCATTTTTGACTCTCTTACCTTTTAGGCAAACAGAACTAAATTAAGTCCATTTATATATATTTGCTTTCATTAACACTGCTTCAGGTAGGGATGCTGTGAGACACTTCAAAGTGTCTAACAACCCCTTTGAGCAACAGCATTATCCAGCAAACCAAACTGAAATATAAGCACTTTTTATTTGTTGTTAGCCACTATCAGACTTAAAAATAGGTAAGTTCTTCTAATTAAAACATATAGAAATAATTTCTCCTACAACTCAAGCAGTTATATATGATACCCTGATTCTTGGACTACTGAGCCAGAAGCTATTTGGTGGCTCTGCAAGTCTTATCAAAAGACACTGTGATTTGGGATAGACAACTTGTCAAGAAGCTCAACAATGCCTATATTTCCTATGATTGTCCTAGTATGAGAATAGCTATTATCCTCCAAGCCCACATTGATACTGGATATGAAGGTATAGCAAAAACTCAAGAATGGTTGTGCAAGAACTTCTACTGGGAAAACATGTGCCTTCTAATCTCTGACGTCCTTGTATCCTGTCATTCTTGCCAGCTCCCGCAACCCAGATCTTTACAACATCAGTTCAAGCTCATCCCACCTAAACATGCCTTCCACACTATGAGTATTGATGCTGTGGGGGCTTTTTCACGTTTTAGAACTAGATGCTGGTTCATCTTAGTAGCTTTAGACCATTTTAGTGAATGGGTTGAAGCTAGAGCTACCAAAGACATCACTGCTAAGACTACTTCAAATTTCTTATTAGAAAAATATCTTCTATTGACACAGATGCCTGCAAGTCTTGCTATCTGATAATGGCACCAAATTCAATGCTTGCCTCATCATGTCTATTGTAGAAGCTATGAGCATCCATCATTCCTTCTATGCCCCATATAACCCTTCAACTAATGGGACTGTCAAACAAGCCAATTCTTCCCTTGTGTCCATCATGAGGAAGCTTACCCTCTCTGATGCCGCTAACTGGGATATGTTCCTCCCTTCTGCTCTCTTTTGTATAGACTCAGCAGACATCAAAAGACTGGCCAGTCCCCCTTTGCCATGCTGTACAGGCGTGAAGTCACAACTCCCTCAATCTTAGGACCCCCTTTGATCAAAGTTGATGTGTCTGCAAATCCTGAAGCTCATGTCAAAGACTTGACTAACTGTATCATTGACATCCAAGCTACCGCCTATTATACTGCTTACAAGGTCAAAACCCTGGAACTCTTACCCTAAAAATGCTTCCAGAGCCCCCTCCCTGAGTACCAACTGGGTGACCTAGTCCTCTATTATCATAAACATACTGGAGGCCAAGCCCATAAGCTAGACTCTCTCTGGGTTGGACCTTGTGAAGTCACCTTCAAGAAAGGAGTCAAGTATACTGTGAAGCTGCTGTCATCTGGCCATCCTTTTGCCCAAGTTCATTCCAAATACCTCCATAAATATCAACTTCCTGTTTTCAATCTTGAGGGGGGATGTCGTAAATTGCACCATTAATGCTATTTTGATATGGCCTTTGAATAGTGATATGTTCAAATATTTGGCTGGTTTTTCTTTCAATTTTGGGAATTCCTTCCCTCTGTAAATGGATCTTTTCCAATATCCAACCATTCCAGAATACCATACCTGCCCTTTTCTGATCCTGGTATGACCTCATCCCAACCTGACCCCCTTGACCACTCTGTCTACCTAATGAGTGATCATTGGCCCTTGTTTACTATTTAAGTAGAATCATTTCTCCTAATAAAGACAAGTTTATCCACATTTGTGTTGGCTTTAATATTCATCAAGCTTTTTCCTTTCCTTTTTTCCAAAAGGAATTCCTGATCTTGTATTACAGGAAATGAAGGTATATGCCCTTAATTTTGCCCTGAAGGCTAACCCAAGGCTAGCTTCAAACCTCAAATATTTTGTTACAAATATTTCCTGCTGTGTCCTTTTGGATGTTGTCCCCAGGAGCCAAACACAAAAGAGCAGTTGGAATTTTCACCAGCTTTGCATTGGTCTAGCACTTCCTTGACATTGTTCAGCGTGTTGAGCCACAAGTAGCGTGTTTTAAGGTATTCATGCAAGCTCCTGCTACAGGTGTGTCCCAGATCTCTGTGGTATTGTGGATTGGTTAAAGCATTTACAGTGCAGGACATATGGCACAGTATTGCCACTTGGTAGTAGTGGTGTAGCATGCCATATATCTTTTTGTCAAAACCGCAGACTTGACCTGCCAGCAAGGCTCCAATTAAGCAGGGTTGTGACCTGAGACCTAACTTCCCAGTGACCTGCAGCCAGACTAGGAACTTGAATTGAATTTCCAAATCCATCAGCGTGAACAGATGATGGTTCCTTATGGTTGATACCTCAATTTAGCACTTGACTCATTACCAGGATCAAGCCATTCTCTTCACCATCCAACCAAGTGATCAACACAATCATGTTCCTGTTATCCATGATTCACAATGACTATATAATAACTATCTCTTAATAAAGAATATTATCTAGTTTCCAAATATTTTTCCCCTTGTAACCCTGCTAAAACAGCACATTAATAACATTGGTAGAAGAAGTAGGTTGTACACCCTACTTTATCCCTCAAAATTCTGCCTGTTGTCTGTACTTGCCCCGGCCAACAAATCTCCAATAGAATCATGTCTGGCTTTCCAATAGAATGGACGCTTTACACCCCTGGTACCAAAATACCAAAAGGGTTTGTACTGTACATAAGCCCTTTATTGCAACTGAACCAACTAGAGTTCAGTATTTGATTGGAGGAAGACAACAGTCTAATAGAAGGGACAAAAATGAATAGAATATGATGTGGCTTATTGAGGGATACTGTGATTAATATACCATATAGAGAAGCCACCAGGCCACCAGGGGGCGGCAGGATGGCAGGTTTGACATAATTTTTGGACTGGGGAATAACTTGCCCAGGGATTGAAAAGGCTGAATTGGTAGCGCTCCTAATCAGGAGAAAGTGCCTGCAACTTGACATTACCATGAGATTGATTCATGTTGTTAGATAAGTCTTGGGGGACTCATTGAGCGCCCCCTGTGTATTGTATGATACATTGGCAGGTCAAGATGAAAGCTTGGTTGCAACACCCCCCTTTCTCCCTGCTTGTTGTCAGACACCTTGATTGGAGCCTTCAGAAGATCTGGGAAGGTCCACACTAACAACTTTTGTGTGGAGATGGTGTGGCAGGGGTGCAAGCAATTATGGTGGAGCTTTTTGGTGTTTCCTTGAGCATCTTTAAGTTAGTAGCTATGTTTATCATAGACTGCAGCTAATTTAAAGGGAATGAAATAGTTGGGTTCCAATTTGGCAGAGTTGGGATTTAGGCATAGACGGGATCACCTACGGCATACCTTGCTTCAGGTTTCTAGTCCCCCCTTGATCTGTTCTTGCTCTATGTTCCGGGCTTTGGTTTGCCATTAACTCAGGGAGGGGGTAGTTACAAGGGGAGGTTTCCTGGGAACCATGGATTGTGGTTTCTCTTGATCTACCCCCATCATGCTGTCAGGGATTCCAAAGGCCAAGGTGCTGGGGTTAAACCCAGTGCCTCTGTTAATTCTCACTCATAAGATGAGTAAGGCAGTGGGCAGGTGTTTGGGCCAGGCGGTGTTTGGATGCTCCTGAGGAGCTTGAAAATCAGTTGTACTAGGGAACCATTCAGGGGTTCTACACTTAATTGGCATGGGGATGGTAGGGAGATGTGACTACTTGTTGGAGGGCATTCTTGGTGCAATATGTCTTCATGACGTGTCCTACAAGCTTGGGTCTGCCATCTGTGATAAGAATTTTGGGCCGCCCAAAGTGGGCCACAATTTCCTTGCCAATGAAGCAAGTGATGGTGATGGCGGCATGATTGGTGGTTGCCTGTGCTTCTGGTCAACTGTTAAAGTAATCAATGGCTGTAATGATGTACTTTTTGCCTAGTCTATCTCAGAAAGGGGCCCAATAATGTCAAGGGCCCACTTCTTAAAGGGTTTAATATCTTTGATAGGTAGGAAAGACTTGGGAGGTGCAGGTTTAGGTATGTTCTCTTTGTACAACACACATGTTTCAAGGAGGTCCAAGATATCTTGGCACATATGGGGCCACCAAACCATAGGCTTCATGATTTTGAAGAGGTTACGTCCTCTGATCTAACCCAAGGTGCAGCCGTAGTGTAGTATGTTATCCAATTTGCTGTGTGGTGGGAATATAAGGCGTCTTCTCACCAGTCTCTTCCCGGAAGTAAACGCTATCAGTGTCAGTGGTGAACTGACTTTTGTTTTCCTTCAGCCTAGAAATTATCACAGAGTTAAGGCCTTCATAATGATTGGCCTCAGGACTTAGATAAAGAATGGGTCAGTCTGGGTCTAAGACAATGTCTCCTGTGATGGACGCTATTTACAGTCTGGAGAGGGCGTCAGCTGTGACCATCTCCATTCCATGTATGTATTTGATGCACAATTGGTACAGGGACAGATGTTCAACCCACCCTTCCTGACGTGAAGTCAGGTGCAATTGAGTGTTGAAGTACTAGAGCAACTTGTGGTCTGTCAGGAAGCGGGGTGAAAAGGTGGCTTCTTCCAGGTAACAGCACCATTTCTTTGTGCAGTGCACAATTGCTGCCAACTCTTTATCATGTATGGGGTAGCATTGTTCTGAGTTAGTGAGCTTTCTGGACTTAAATGCCATGGGAAGGAAGGCTTCTTTGTCAGTTTCCACCCTTAATACGCCCCCTATGGCCCTGTCAGAGGTGTCAGTCTTGAGCTTGTAATGGCGGTTTTGGTTTGAAAATTGGAGAAAAGGGGTAGTTGTAAGTCTCTGATTCATTGTCTCACAGGCTTGATCTCTGGCAGGGGTCTAGTGGAAGTGCTGTTTAGTGTTCAGGAGCTTGGTGAGAGGTGCAATAAGTTCTCTGCAGTTTGGGATGAACTTTTCACATAGGCAACCATGCCCAAGATGGTAAGTACTTGACCCACATGAGTGGGGGTGGAATGCTTATGATTGCCTTAATCTTGGCAAGGTTTGGCTTTATCCTTTGGGCAGAGATGGGTGCCCAAGGAACAAGAACTCTGACCTGAGAAGTTTATTTGAAGGCTTGAGCTTCAGCTGGTTTTTACAAAGGTGTTGAGGACAGCACAAAGGTGTTGTAGATGTGTGGTTTGATCTTGACTGAAGACAATAATGCCGTCAAGGTACACCACAACACATTTTTCAATTAAATCTTCAAATGATTTGTTCATCAATTTGGCAAAGGTAGAGGGAGTGTTAGTCATTCCAAAGATCATGACACAACACTCAAACAACCTGTAGCATGTATGAAAAGCAGCTTTTGTCTTGTCCCCTGGTGCAATGCAGACCTGGTTGTATCTGCAGTGAGATTGATCTTACTGAAAACCTTTGCACCTGTGAGTGTATCTAACAGGTTTTCAATTAGCTGTAAGGGGATTTGTTTTTGACTATCACCTTTTTTAGAGCAAAGTAGTTGGTTACCAATTAAAAGGACCTGTTCTTCTTAGCTACAAAGAAGACTGCAGCCCTGTATGGCAAGAAGGAGGGGCAGATAAAGCCATTATTGAGCACGTCCACAAGGTGTTGACAGAGAGTCTTGTCTTCCTTGGGTGTCAAGCAATAAAGGGGAAGTGCCTGGGGCAGAGAACCTTGCAATTGAATAACATGCTGTATTTCTCTTGGAGGAGGCAACTGGTCTAATGTTTCACTGAATACGTCTTTGTACTCAATGAGGAGTGCTGCAAGTGCTGGTAGAGGTGTGGTGGTCAAGGGGGGCGAAGTGGGTTTGGAGAAGATGACTTCAACTAAACACAGGTTAAATTCCAGCCTCCCCCCTTAAAGTTATATGTACCTGTCTCTGTGAGCTAAAAAATATGGTGTCATGGAACAGTTTGCTCATCTTGACGGGGTAAATCTAGAAGCCCACCCCATTTCTGTTGAGGGTGATTACAGACTTATCCCAGTCAATATATGGGTGGTTGTACTGGAGCCAGTTGAGGCCAGCAGTGAATTTGTGGCTAATCCCTGTCATGATTGACCTAGAGAGCTTAACCTGGATGTTCCCCATTTTCACATAGAAGGTTAATGTCTCATGGGTGATTACCTCTCTGCAGGAGTTGGCTACACATAATGCCTTGAATCAACTAGGCACTTGATCTAGTTGCTGAGAATCTTCACAATTCTGGTGGACCATGGTGTAATTGGCCCCAGTTTTTATCAAAATTTTGTGGGTGTTCCCACAGAAATAGATGGGGTAGGCCAAGCAGGTGATCTTATTGGAAGAATAAATTGCTTGGAGGACAGAGTTGTCACTATGGACCTGGAATACATTGAGGGTCTTGACATTGTGCATATTATAGTTATAGGGGTTTTTGGCAAGGAGAGATTGGGAGTGGGAGACTAGCAGGGTTTAGAACCTCTCATCTCTACAGCCCCTAGGCTTTTCCTGGGTCCTCAATCTGAGCTAGCTGGAGCTCCCTCTTGAGGGGGTGCTTAGCCTCATTCTCTTACTGGTGGGATTGGCGGCAGCCCACCTGATTGTGGGCACTGCCAGGTGCTGGTCAAGACTGAGGGAGTGTGTTGTTGGATCTGAAAACCCCCATTAAAGCTTGATTGTTGGCCTTACAATGGCCTTATAGCAGTTGTCAATGGAGGTACAACACCCCACAGGAACCCATTTGCAAATATGGGGGTTGAGCCCATTAACTATGAGAGTGCTCAACATGGTGTTTCTGTTGGTAAAAGCTTCTGGGGCAGCAGCAAAGTACTTGGTGACAGATCCTGTTTGTTTGATGTCCAGGAGGGGAGTTCCTACTATAATGGATGAAAAGGTTTCACTGTAACAGGATCTGGCAGCATCCCTGAATGTTGCCCACATGACATCTTTCTCTTGGCTTGCCCAGTTGATGTACCACACTGCAGCAGGCTCTTTAAGGCTCCCAGATGCAGTGGCAACCCACATGAGCTCAGGCACTTGGAAGATGCAAATACAGGTTTCTGTAGAATGGAGCCAGCTAATAATATCAGCCCCTTCCATACTATCCGCAAAAGACTTGAGCTGTAGGTTTAACATGTGTTGTGAAAGGTCCAATTGAGGCAGGATGTAGCTTGCATTGTGCTGCCCTAGGCAGAGGCAATTATACACACTTTTAAGCATCAACTAGTTCTGGTAGATAAAATATCCTTTGGGGATGTCCCCCTCAGGGATTGAAAGGAAAGTTTCTTGGTGGGGAGTAGCCATACAGCCTTTACTCTGTCCTTTCTTAGGTGATTTTTCTCTTAAATAGTTGTCAACCTACTGCTGCTACCACTGTTGCAATTGAACCAATGAGAGTTTAATACTTGATTGGGGAAGATAATAGTCCAATAGAAAGGACAAGAATGAATAGAATAAGATGTACTTTATTGTAAAATATTATGACTAACATACTATATGGGGAAAGCCACCAGGCCACAGGGAGTGGCACAGTGGCAAATTCCATGTAAGGTTTGAGGCCAAAGAGTAACTTGCGCAGAGATCAGCAAGGTCAAATTGATAGCACTCCTAATTAGGAGAAAGTGCCTGCAATTTGACATTACCATAAGACTGATCCATGTTGTTAGATACATCTTGGGGTGACTCATTGAGCACCCCCTGTGTATTGAAGATATGTTAGCAGGCAAGGAGGGAAGCTCAGTTGCAACAGGGGGTAGTGTGATCATGCTAATGAATGAAGCACCAAATCAAGTTATCACCAGGTCTAGACTGATATTGTTTTCTGTTTCCTTGTTTGGTAATTAAAGATGGTTTCTGTATTTGGCTTTGAGTGCTAGTGAAGTCAACTCAAGTGATGTGAGGTCTCTTGTGTGAAACCTTTCCAGGGGTCAAACATGTTGCTTCAATAAAGAGGAAATCCATCAATGGAAACTTCTTCAATTAGGTTAAAGAAAAGACACCCAAAGTATCTCTTCACTTGAAGGGTGTAACTACATTTTCCCACCTTGTTAGGTAAAAAAGCCAAGATTAAATGTTATCATCAATACCTAAAGATTAAGAATGCACATGAGACCAGCTTTATCACCAAGCCATCAATAACAATATGCATTTTCTAAGAATGGTGAAAAGAAGTAAGAGTTTTAAATGTTAACAAAGAGGGTTTTACCTACTATTCTAACAAGGGCTACCTTACACATCTTAAGAGTGTGGTTAAGGCGCTTGGAGCCTGTCAAGATTTTGTGTTCTTAAAGAGGAAGAGTTGTTGTTTTTATTAATGGTTTTATCTATGTTGAGATTAAGATATCTGTATGGGGAAAGATGTGCTTCTAATTACTGTGTATAAGTGCAGTAATCACAAGAGTTCTGTTATTACTGGAGCCAAGTAAAGGGAGAGTCCTGTGGTCTTTGGGACGTGACACCAACTGAGATGGTTTGGCAGGATTATAGAAGTATCAATAATACACTCTTATTGTACTTGACACTACTACTATTTGGTTTGGTAGTAATGTTGTTGATTATTATTTGTCTGCCTTCCAAGTGATCCTGGAAGGGCTTTTTATAGTGTGAGGGTGGCGGCCAGACTGGCGTCTAGCTGAAGATAACTCATCCTAGCTAGCCTATCATCCCCAAGCTACTAGTTTTACCCCCAGAGTTAGATTCCAAACCTGAATAAGGTTTTGTAATGAGGTAATATCTTAGGCTTCTAATTTCTCCTCTTCAGCCTGGATAACCCTTAACTTAGTTGAGACCAACTAGGTTGACATCCATAGGGCGGGGTCCCATCTTGTTCTTGGTCTAATGCACAAAACTTGCACAGGCGGTTTTCTGTCCCATTTCTTGGTGAAACAGGATGCTTGTAACTTCCTGTCTTTATTTCATAAGGCAGATTCACGTCTATTTCAGGATCCATAATGCTCAGCATCTAATTATAGAAGCTTCTGGATTGACCCATGACCTGAGACCCAGAATGTCTCAGGTGTCTTCTGGATTTTAAACTATAACAGTCTTGATATAGTTTCTTTGTATTCTGGAATAGAGGTCTTGCATCTGGCTGTAGCCCATCTATTGTTGGTCCATAGCTTTAGTGATGGGAATATCAATCAGTCAACCCTGATAGATCAGGATTTCCTGACATAGCCAAAGCCAGATTGCTTTCCTCAATCAGTAAATGTTTCTTCTTGTCAGAAATTCAATTTTTATTTTTATCATGCCAATACTAATACATTTACAGCCAAAGACAACACATGAAAAACCACAATGATTTTTTGTGTTGGCTAAAGAGCTTTGAACACTATAGCTGTTACTAACTGACCCCAATTATTTTGTATACTTAAAATTTTATATGTGAGCCTGATCTCAAGCATCTTTTTTAGTTTATTGTGTTTTGGGGCTAAAATTCAAGTTTAAAGTTATCAGGTGAAGTAGAACCAGAATGTTTTATAGAGGCTCTAGAAGGCATCTTTCTAGATGGTGTATCCCACTTTTTTATTATCAGGTTTCAGCAATATAGTAATTTAAAAATCACTTCTGAAAGAGTGTAATTTATCAGTAAAGTTTTAAATAATTGCTTATCATTACTTACTTTATTTATTTAAGGTATAGTTTATTGCATTCATTAGCTCTTTGGGGTCAATTTAGGGTAACATATACAATTGTGGGGTGACATGAGGGATTCCAAAAGAAGTAAAAGCTGAGCTACACTCAGCCTTGCCCTTTCACAGCATCCTGCCAGGGTACATGTCTTGATATCATCTGAAAGCTCTTTTTTTAAAAATCACTGGCGTTTTAAAATAATTATCTTATACTCTAGTTAGTAAAATTACAAATGTGTCAGGCTGGCTGCCAAAAGGCCTAAATTGTGCTAGGATCAGCTTCACTCTTTTATGGCAGCCCACTGGCATGTGTTTACAGCCTATAGCTAGTAAAAACTATGCTTAAAATGGGTGTGAAGTGATATCTTTTGGAATTTTTTTTACTTTTTAATAATCTTGATCACAAATCTTTTGAATGAAAAGCCATGAGTTATGAAAGCCTGTTAGTATATGCTTCTGGTCTCATACCTGGTTAAAACCTTTTAAATATGAGAGTGCCATTATGGTTATTTTCAACAATTATTTCAATTTTGTCAATGAAATAATATCTGAAATTGCTGATTATATAAAGTTGAGTGGTGAGCAGGCTACCAATAGAAAAAAGCTTCCCTAACTCAGCCCTATTCCTATAAAGCTACATTCAGCATATCTTTTATTTTACCCTAGCAGAATTCATTTTTGTTAGATCAGCAATAACTTCCTAATTTCTTCATTATTTGAGTTATTAAAAGAAGGGTAGCACCACACAAAGGTTTAGTTTTCTGTTAATAAAATCTATATTTGTCAGGGATCCAGCCTGTGGGGGGTTTATGGGAACTTGCAGGCCATCTGCCCGCAGGCCCAGCAGGATGGGCCCACTACAAGATTGGTGCTAACTTTACAATATAAGATAACAATTTTCCCAGGAGGGCCCAAGGTCTGCTTATAGGTACCATCAAATCAATCAAGCTGGTAAGAGTGATATACATCCCCCCAAATATCTGAGTGGAAGTGGATTCATTGACCGCAACAGATTCTTGCAGGCAGTCAGGATGCAGGTGAGAGGTGGTGTCATTGGAACCAAATATGTGGGTAGGTAGTTGTACTTGTTGTGGAATAGCAGAGGTGGTATGGTGATTTTGGTGCCCTCTCTGTAAACAGTTTCTGTCTCTCTAGTTCTAGCCTCTGGATTGTAGATTAGGATTTCCTCTAGGGTGAACTCTGAGTACGCCAAGTTGGGTGGGTAATCAGTGAAATGTACTGGGCCAAAGGGAACCCCTGGTGGACAATATAATTCAGGAAGCTGGTCCGCAGTTTCTTGGGGTTAGTGGATGTGAGTTACAGAACCGCAAGAGGTAGACTGAAAATGGAATAGAACCTAAATCAAATATTGAATAACCTGATTGAACCAAAGGTTCATGTCACTTTATTGCAAGAATGGCAATGGGCAACTTCCTGGCGGTCCATGGTATAAGTATGCCCATCTGCCATGGGTAAACTTTTACAAATTTCTTTGGCCTGGGTGCTGCTGTCTACCAGGGTTTTTCAGTCCTTGGTGGCATCCTTCTCAGGAGTTAATTCATTGACTGATCAAACTGAGAACACTCAAATTTCCTTAACAGGTTGTGGGGTTGGTCATTCCTGGGCGGCCTGCGTTCTATAGAAAGTTTCTTTGTTTCCCCTTTCATGATGGCCCGAGTTATTTTGGGATCTATGGCTTGGCCCGTCTGCTGATTGGTTGGGTTAACAGGAACCCTTGGCATGGTGAATCTTGATGCAGGTAATTTTAGTTCATCAAGCCTTAGAAGATTCCCCAAAGTCAAATCCTGCTCTGGTTCAAGTCCAGAAATCTGTGGATGGCTGGTCCTGCAAGCTGGCGGCCCACAGGGTATCAGGGATTGAATCCCGTAGTTGAGGTTTTCCTAAGAGCATGGTCAACAGGAGTTTGTCACTTGTGATACTATTTATTATTTTTGAAACTTTCATTAGAGAAGCATGAGTGGATGCATTTTAAATAGGCTATAAACTTATTATCAAGGCTTATTTTAGGATTTTAATCTTTGTATTATATCTTGCTACTTAAGAGATACATTAAAATTCTAAATTTATATTTTGGTTTCAACTATTGCATTGTGTTTAGTGCTTCTAGGGATTCAAGGTTAATATAAGCAAGCTATGTGGATCAAAAATGAACTCAACCCCTTTCTTTTCACTTGACACCATCTAAAAAGAAAAACATATTTTTGTTGCAACATCTTTGATTACTCCCTCTCAGGGAATTAACACCCCAAGCAGATCACCAAATGGCACACCAAATGGTTCACTGACCAGTCAGTAAAGTGCTGGCACCATTATCAGTCAACCATCTATGACAGGGATCTCCCAATCCAGATCCTAAATGGAACTCAACTTGAATAAGCCTTGTGACTCAAGAAAAACATTACTCAGATAAGCCCCATGACCCCCATGACGCACATGGACAGTATGTGGCTTGCATTGATACTATATATTATCTTATATTTCATATCCAATAAAGTGTCATTCTCTTCTTAAATTTTCCCTTTATCTCATTTAATATACTTCCCAGAAGTATATACACGACATTTTCATTTAAATTTTTATATAATCTATATTGTTCTGATATTAAACCTTTTAAATTAGCTTATAAATCTGAGATTTTAAAGCTCTATGCAAATTGGAAATACAACTAAAGGTAAAGATAATAGATTGCTTACTTTTTTGATAAAAATATTCAGGGTAATGAGTAAAATCTATTGGTATCAAGAAGTTGGCATTTAAAACAAGATTGACATCTGCTACAGTAAATATAGGCACTATCAACATGTGTGCTGTTGTCTTTTAAAGGAATTACTACTTCTTGTAAAAGCAAAACTGAACAGTTTATCTAAGAAGAAACCTGAATTTCAAGTATTTACAAACTACACTATTCAAGTTACTTTTGAAGGCTATGTTTTTAATAAACCATGTTATTTATTTAAAAAAGAAAATAAATCACTGAATTAGCTTTTAACACCAAGAATCTGCGAGACCAATGTTGCTAACCAATAGTCTGGGAGAGAATTTAAAATCATAGGCCAGTTTTGTGCGTATATAGTTTTTTTCGAGTTCCTTTAAAACATCGTCAGGGTTGTATTTTCCAGTCTTTGACATGATATTTGCTACCAGCCCCGACACATAACCAGCAGACATAGAGGTGCCAGACTTAGAGCTATCACCACCTTTGTTGGAGAGAGAAACGATGTTCTCGCCAGGCGCATACACATCCAAGCATCTCCCCCAGTTGGAGAAATAAGCACGTTTATCATCCAAGGTACTAGCGCCTACAGTAATAGCACTGGGCTCAGATGCAGGCGAAATGTCACAAGCATTCACATTTGTATTCCCAGCAGCCACAACCACCACACACCCCGATTTGACTGCATTATGCACTGCAGTGTTGAGTGCTTTATTTTTCTTCACACCCATACTAAGGTTTATAACACACCCTCGCCCCTCTTTCTTATTTTGGACCACCCATTCAATTCCAGCAATGAAAGCATTCTGTGAGCCAATGCCATTGTGGTCAATCACCTTCACCGCAAACAGAGTTGAGCGCTTGGCAACGCCGTAGGTCTTTGAACCAATAATACCTGCCACATGTGTACCATGGCCTGTGCTATCCTTGTTTACATCGTCAGCGAAGTTTGCTCCCCACTTTGCACGTCCCTGGAAATCGGGATGATCGATTTTAATTCCCGAATCAATCACGTATACATCAACCCCTTCCCCAGCTTTAGGGTCGTAGTTGTAAGACAAACTCTTGCTTTTGCCAAGAGCGTCTTTTGATGAGAGACGGGCCAATCCCCAAGTAGCCTTTGTTTGAATATCAGCAGCCTCGACAAGTTGATCCTCTCCAATGTCCTCAACTTCCGGCATTGCGTTGACTTTGGCAAGAACATCGTTTGTGAACTCGGCTGAGTATCCCAATAACACTGTACCATACACATGATTTATCTTATTTTTCACACCTGTGTGCTTATTGCTACCAAACAGTCTCCGAATTTTGTCAAGGTGGGCTTCAAGTGCATTGTCTTCAGTCGAGGGTTTGAGGGTAACGATGTAACTACCCTGGACGTAACTGCTTTTGATAGGCGCTGTGGAATTAGTCTGGACTTGTTTTGCGTATCCACCCTGGAAAAGCAATGAGATGAGAGAGATTTCAATAAAAGATTTCATATCAACCTAACATTCAAACTCTTCCTTTAAATACATCTATTCTTCTATAATCCTATAAATATAACATATCGAATTATTCATGCTACTAGCGCAATTCATATATATAAGCATTCTAGCTTGAGTGCACTCGATATTTAAAGTAATCGATTTAATTTTCCGTATTATTGTATATTTAAACTCAATGACCAAGCAAACAGCTTATCCAAAAAGAACTTTTTGAAGGCTCAGAGTTGAATTCGGTAAGTGTGACCTAAATTATGCAGTAATGAAGTCATAGGCTACTTGGCTTTAATAAATATCTATTTAAATGCTAACTTTTAGATGAGCGGTTTAACCCTTGCATCCATGACAAAGAGGCTTATATATGTAATATGATGCAACTCCAGATGATGTTTTTTGAAATAGGAAGGTGAGCAGCAGTTGTTTAAAATAGGATTGAAGTTTGGATTGATTTGCTGATCTATATATATCATACAACTCTAGATTGTATGGATTAAAATAGGACGGGGATCAGCAGTTGTTTAAAATAGGATTGAAATTATCTGCATGGATTATCCGACTCAGAATACTGTGAATTGAAATCGAAAGAGGAGAATACATTGTTTGGAATAGGATTAACTTGCTACACTGTTATATGAGTGGATGTTTAAACATATGCTGAGAATTGACTAAACTGGAGAAAGCGGGCCTGAACTATGGATGCTTGCTGCAATCGACACGCGGGAACTGCACTACTCTTCTATTAGAGGATTTGGGTGGGCAATTCACGGGGGATTTTTTGTGGCACTTAGCAAAAAGTTACCGCTGCTATTTTAAACAGCAGTCAGAGCCACACAGCTAAAATTAGACTGCGGAACAAGGAAGCATCCAGAGAATTACAAATGCCTTGCTGCAAAAAAGCAGCTCTTTGGATTTATGGAGCAGTGCGGCTTTTAGAGGTTGGCTTTAGAGCAGCAACCTTTATTTTTGATTTGACCTTTAGCAATCCCTGCTCCCTTTAATTTTCTAATGGATAATCATTAACTATAATTTCAAATTTTAAAAAATTGATAAAATGAATTTGATGCAGATAAGTTTTACCAAGTAGAGAGAGTTGTCTAAATCTTACAACAAGTTTTGTGAGTTTGATTATCAAGACAGATACAAAACTAGTGTTAACTACTTTGAATGGTTTAGATAAACTGGTTAAGCTTGTTCTTTAATAATATATCTACTTTAAATCAATATTTATTTTTATTTATATTTTCTAGTTAAAGCAATAGGTTTATTTTTTGCATTTGCTAATTAACTAAAATTCAAATTTAAACTTTTCTAAAATAACTATCAAAACTGAAATTGATAGATACAATAGTTATTCTTATATCTATACAATTTGAATATCCTAGTTATCAGCCATCAAAGCTCTTTTTCTTTGGGTTTCTTCAGGGTTTAAGTAGATATATGGTTCTGGCGTATTCCAAGTGGATCAACAGCATCATTAAATTCATGTTCTGATGCTGCACTTGTGCAATACCCAAGCACAGTAGGTACTACCTGTAGCAGGTACAGAAGAAGATCAGCAAACTGGAAACCTGTCAGAGCAGTGACAATGGGATAGATGGTCATTAACCACCGGAACACCTTGGTATGGGTTTTGTACCTGTCAAAGCTTCCTGCAAAGTATGTCAATACATAGTAGGTAGAGGTGTACACAGCAACAGATATGGTGGAATGAGGTGACAGAAAAGGAGGCTAAGAACCAGTATTCAATTAGTTGAGTTGGCCGGGATCTTTGTAGTATCTTTGACCCAACCCTTCTGGTGAGGGTCCAAAGGTAGCAGGTCCTTGTTGGTACCCTCTAATCCCAAAGCAAGCTGTAAACACAGCTGTAAATATAAGATGATTCATCTTTACTGATTGGGAATTGAGGGTGAAGTTAAACTAGTCTAAGGTTTTGGCAAAGAGTAGGATTTAGAAGGGATTTATTAAGGAGGGTATTGCTCTCAATAATAGCACAAGCCATCATTAAGAGGGGATCCTTTATTTATAGTTACTCCCACTGTACAAAGTTTTGAGTATGGGGTGAAAACAGGGGATTGGGGATCCCAAAATTTTAGATGGGGATATATTGGGATTGAATGTTGGGAATATGGGCCACTCTTGTTCTGCTGTAATCTTTTGTTGACTTGGCATTTCTAGGAGAGAGCTGACAATATCTTGTTGTCCTTGGGTCAGGTGAGGGCAAGGATCCATGTTGTTCTTCAAATCTAATTTTGACTCAGGTGACAAGGTTTGGCTGTGGTCTGGCCCCAACCATCCAACCTAGTCCCAGGTCCCCATTGGTTGGGTTCAGAATTGTTGCTTTGGTTTTCAGTCTGGGTTTAACCATATTCTCCAAGGCATTCTTTATTATTCAGTTTACTCCCTATGGTCAGGAACTTATTTGATTGGTAAAATGGTGGGTGACTTTTGATTGGCTGGAGGGGAGAGAGCCTGGGACCTGGGTGGGAGACAGACAGGTGGGTGGGCAGCTGGCAGAAGGCTGGCTTGTAGCTCCCTGGGTTGCAGGTGGCTGACAGGGGGTGCTGGCAAGCGTGGGGGGCGCCTGCAGGACTGCAGCAGGCGCCTGCCCAGATGATAAATTATTTTAGGCTACACTAAGTTCTGCTTTTACTTTAAAATTAGTTTCCCCATTTGAGAGGGGAAAATCCTTCTCATATTGAGAGTTATTTGGACTCATAATTCCTTTCTTGCCCCAAATTGGCACAATTGTGGAAATTCAGTTGGTGTCAGCAATATTCCTGACACTTCTTTCTTGACAAGAAAGTGTATCTCTTGCTATTTTACTTAAAGTGGGGGTACTGAATAGATTTTTTTTATAAATTATATATAAATTACAAAATTAAACGATAAACTGATTATTGTTGAAAATATTTGTTTTTGATAATAAGGTTTTTTAAACCCTACATAGTTTTGTTGAGAATTAAAAGTTACATCTATATATATATCTACTTTATACAATAACAAATATTTTTATTTTCTAATTAAATGGATTAAAAAGTTGTTGTTGGGTGATCTATTATGACACCCTTTATTTTAATGTGATACTTTTGCTCCATACCTAATTCTAAAAATAGCGGCACCCACCATATTTTGTTATATAATTAGCAGATGCCGCCACCTTGTTTTGATTAGGTGGTGACACCCACCCTCACTTTGAAAAGTGAGCTACCATAACTCCCACAATTGGCTACTTTAAATGTAGACAACTACGGATTGTGACTACTCTTCCTTCAGATTTCCTGCAGGAAATTTGTGCAAGTGTGTAATTTGCCTGGGGTGCTGCTTCTAAATATAGCAGCACCCAGATAAAACCAAAGTAACCCTAGCCTGAACAATTTAACAGATTTGATTAAATAAGACACGTGAATATTAGTTCAACTAAGAGATGATTGACAAGAATACTCCATTTTATTTATTTCTAAGGGAAATAATAGAATACTCTACCCGGATGAATCACCTGATCCAAGTAAATTCCTATTGTTTCAGAGTTAGCTTTTTTTGCTACTGTATCATCCTAATAATGATGTTATTAGAGTAAAAAAGCAGTCATAATCTTAATAATAATTTTTTTTACAAATTATAATGATAGATCAATGTTTCATAATCATTCTGATCAAAATGGTACTAAATATGATAGCTCTAGGTTCTGAGATGTAGAGCAAAGTGTTGGGATTGGGCTTGTGTTAAAATCACAAGTCTGGACTCAATTCAATCCATATAATTCCACTCTTAGTGCACATAAAAACTCCTAAACAACATATCTCTGTGAATACTAAGCCAAGTTTAATACATTGTATTTTTTAGAGAATTAGATAAGCTCTATATTTTAATTCAATTTTTAAAAGCAAAACTTAAATATGGTAAATTTTATTTTAACTTTTTAAAACTTAATAGCAAAAATCTACTTATTCAGATTTGCATTTTAAAATTTTACTCGCAACAATTTATTTTTAATTAACAAAATTTAAATTTGCTATCAGGATGTTATATTTCTTATTGTTGACTTTGCCTTACCTTGTTAAAGTGGTTAAAAAATAGATAAGTCAAATCCCTCATAATATGGTCACCTGCCAAATCATCAATATAAGAAGCTTCTGATAGATTGCAATCAAGCTTAATTGATCTCAGAAGCTTCTGGAAAAATGGATTCAGGCCAATAGACATAAGGCTAACCAGGAGCATCCCAGGTCATCAATTAAGTTCACATCATTATTGGCTACTATTATTCTGGAATGACTTAGGCCCCACCAAGTCAGAGGTAAAATAGATTTGATATTATGGCACTGAGAAGATGATCAGATTTCCCGAGAATAATAAGGATTCACACCAATTTGCACTATCAGCCCGCCAGTCCCACAGTAGATTCCTGTTTTGAAAGGCTGCCTAACATCCTCAATATTATGCACTATAGATAGAATAATCAATTGGCGCCACCATCATTGGCTTGCCAATGATTCTGCATATCAGGAAGTAAATAGTACCCAGAACAGGGTACTATTCAATTAGAATCCATGTCATTACATGGATGCCTGACTCTGGGGGTTGATGCTGGCAGTCTGAGGATGGAAAGACTGGCCAAGAAAGAGTTAGAAGCATCAGATTTATTATCCTGGCAAGATAGAATAAGCTCTATAAGAGCCCTTCCATTGGACTAATGGAAGGCAAAAAAAGAGAGGACATACCTACTGTAGAACTTTTTCATATTAGAAGATAATCCAAGTCCAAATACCATCATCAGTTCTCAAAGATCCTGGCAAGTGTCAAGGAGATGGATGTACAGGTATTCTGGCCACTGCCAACACACTTAACATCCAGTCATTGCCTGGTTTGGTGTCAATCTAATATACCGTTCTACATACCAAGAAAAGCAACAAACCAATATAACATGACTTGTTCAAGTATCCAGTAACTTAAAACCATCCTGTACATGACCTTCCCTATCTTTGATCCAACTATATTCCTGCCACAGTGCAAGCTATATAAGGCTAAAGTATTATCCAATAAAAAACACTTCTCTTCTTTTTTAATTCCATATTTGAAGCTTTCCCTAAAGTTGCTCCTCATCACAAGCTACTTCTTAGAGACGCTGCTGCTTCCATCTATTGCCTCCCTTGGACATTGTCAGCTGTTGTCTTACCAAGGAACAGCTACACACTATAGATAATGCTTTTTGTCATACAAGCAACCCATTCCACCAAATGACTAAGACCAAACATATAACCAATGAAGCAAATGAAAATCAGACCCCTATTTCTGATAGCAGAGCCAAAATTCTGACATTTGCTAATGAAAAACCTATTTAAAAAATATACATGATAATTTTTTAATCCTAAAACCCCAACAAATTATATTGCATGTCATATTGATCTCAACTCAATATCTGACCTTGGACAGGGCATCCACCTAGTTCAAGAATTTTTTTAGATGTTTAGGATAGGTGTCAGGGAATTGACATTTCTGTAGTATTACTGAGCTTTACCTTGACAAATAATAGAGTACTTGACTAAAAGCAGCTTATTATGGTAGGCTACATCATCTCAAAAATGGCATCTAAAAAACACTATCTCAAAATCAATAAATAATACACCATTTCAATTTACAGCATTGTGCCAATGGAAAACACCATCTCAAAACTCAGTTTTTTGAAGCAAAAAACCTTTTAAAGACCACTGTGAAATATTTTTTTAAAAATTTAGGCTTAAAAAGGCTCAGAATTTAAAAATTTCAATAAAAAGGGGTTTATTAGTAGTAGCAAGGCTGCATAAAGCCCCAAAGTCAGAATACACCCAAAAACAGTCATTTTTAACTAAAATAACTATGCTCTATACTTTAAATGATGTATAAAAAAGTATCAAATAATAAAGAATAGTCTAGAATAATAAAGCTGAAAAAAGGAGAGAAAACCAGGAAGTACTTAGTGCAAAAAAGCATAGACCTTAGTTGAAAGAGAAACAGATATGGCTCAGAGATGTTCAAGCTTCCTTTCCTTAGGATAGTAGGAAAGAATCACTTTGCAGACCTTAATGTAGTTTTTCACTGCCCTGGTTTGTTTGGAGGGAATACTTTTTCTTCATTCAAGTCTTGAACAGGTGGAAAAAGATATCCTTCTGGGTCTTGAGACAAATAGAAATCTTATTAAACTTGGGCTTCTTAACCCTGACCTTAGTTTAAAATTAGCTGTTCCATCCTTCAAGGGAAACTTTGATCTTGATAATGCTATCTTTTTCTTGTTTGAAGCAGCTTCACTTAAGTTAGTGACATTTTTTCTGATAAATGGGTTCCTTTAAATACTCCAATCCACTTAGTTTCAAGGTACTCAATGAAAAGAGTAAAAGCTGCCTGGTTGACAATGATGTAAGAATAGCAGAGAAATGTATTATAGAAGGTGTGGCCTCATCTTTTATAGCTAGGGAAAGGGCATCAAAGTAGTTAAATACAATTTTAGCCTCTTTAGTATCTTGTGTGTTGATGAGCTCATTAAGATATGAGCACTTTTGCAGACAGCAGCAGAGTGCTTTGTGGAAGTGGAAATAGAATCCCTGATGTGAGTTTCTAAAGACTTGAATAAAATAACTGGTCTGAGCCTGCTCAAAATAAGCTACAAGTTATGCATGGTAGGTAAAGCCCTCTGGCTGCTTCTTGTTGGTTGGGGTGTTTTCTTCCTAGGAGGTGAACTTCTTCTTACGCCCTCTGGTCTCCTTTGGATCCTCTTCTAATGTGGGGATGATTTCACCCAATTTGTTCTTTGAGCTAATGAGAGCACAAAAATATGTGTCTTTTTTAGGAATGAATTAGTGAAAAATGAGAAGAACAAGATTGTCAACCTTCCTGTGAATGTTCTGAAGATGGCTGAAAAGCTTTGGGAGGACAGAGAAAGTGCCACCAGCTAACCAGGATTGCATTTGAGAAGGTTGCATAAGTCCTGGTTTATGGCAAAAAAGATTGTATGCTCCTTTTCATTTTGCCATTATAAAAAAGGAGGATGTGATCCTCATGAAGGAACAGTTTTTTTACCTCAGTTAGGTTCAAATGGTCAATTGATGTAGCACTGACGCCTTCAGTGCTCAGAGCATACCCCTAATCAGTGAAATATCTCTGTATTTTTTGGTGTCACCAAAAGGGGTAATTTGTGAGTCATTGAGATTAGTTAGGCACCATTAATCACCACATTTGAGGTATGTTCCCTGGTGACGGGTATGACCTGATAAAGGAACTAGTAGAGCAGCTGATAGAATGTATCAAAAGGCTCAGAAGGGTCATGAATAAAAGTTAACACCATGAATCTGGTGAACTCATAGGTGGTAAGCCTTGCTAGGCAGCCAAGGCTATCAAATTTAAAATTATGTTGATGAATTTGCTTTTTCTTGTTGTTGCAATTGAAACTGAACTCTTTTTACACATACCAGATTTTTTTCTTGATCATAGTTGTATAGCTTTCATTAAATGTAGTGGGTATAGAAAAGGCACCAATCCTAATACAGACATTTTGGACAGTTTTTACATCCCAAAGCTCAATTGGTCCTCAGTTGGTGCACAAGGCTCATGTCCTTGCTTATTTTCTCCTCATGCTCTGAAGTGGGGTCAGAGTGAGAATTGAAATCAAACAACTTCTGTTGGAGGTCTGAGGAGAAGTAGACAAAGAGAGATTGGGAGGGGGTAGTGATGGTTTCCTCTGGCCCAGGTAAGGGTGAGGGTCTTTGGTGGCGCTTCAGCCTTAACAGACCAATTTTTAGAGGTAATTTGGCCTTTTTGGCCTTGGGTAGACTAGCTTTGCCCTGGGAGGCCTTGAAAGCAGCTTTATTAATGGACTTGGAAGGCAGTAAGTGAAAATCAGAATAAAAAGATGGACAATGCAGGGTCAGTTAAAAAGAGAAAAATTAGAATGCTTTCCATAAAAAAGTATGAAATATTTTTACTTAAAGTTGTAAAGAAATGTCAAAATAAAAAGATTGAAATTTTAAAGTTTTTTACTATGGAAATTTTTCAAGTAGCCTTAGCATGTAAAAATTTGAGTTTTTAATGAAAACTTGAAGTCAGAATGTCAAATTCAAGATGCTATGATTAGGATAATGTAGCTCAAAAGCAAAAGGAATTTTCATATTTTTTTTCAAAATAAGAAATCCACAGTGGAGCTACTACAGCCAGGCCAAAGAGTAAAACTTGGGCTTCTCAGAAACTAGCTTATATAACTGTGGTTAAAAAATAACCAGCTGTTTAGAGGCAAAAAAATATATGTATCTAAAGTTTCAGTGAATTTCTTACCTTTTTTATTAAAGTGGTCTTTAAAATGAAATAGCACTTATTAAAAGTGGAAAGAAAAATACAAGATTGGGAAATTGATATAGTTTATTGTGATTTTATATGTAGTTATCCCTTCTTTTCTCCTAACCATTATGTTCATTAACTCAATTGTATTGTATGGAACCTTTTGAAAATTGAGATGATGTAAATTGAAAAAAATGTAAACGCCATATAATTTAGCTCTGCTAATAAAATATTTTATTAAAAAACCTCTTCAATGTATTCCTGTATATATAAGGTATAAATTACTGTGGCTTTACAACAGTCAATTTTAGTGTTTAGTCAAATAAATGCTCCAATATATACAAAGTTGTTCTGTTTTTGGTTGTTTAATATTGATAGGTTTGACTGCAATTCTTCAAATAAAGATTCTTGGAAATTTAGTATCTATATTTAATAAAAGAATATAATATGGTTTATTAGTTAGGCCTTACTAACAGGCAAGATTGAGGCAAGATTGGATGAATCAATCTTGGGGACTAGGTGTCTTGCAAACAGTTTACTTAACCCCAAAGGTTAGTTAAAAATACCTGGGAATATGATTAATAAGAATTTAATTATTGGGTCAAAATGGGCTTAACTGTGTCAATAAAAGACTGGGTGTTTTCAAATCCAGTTGATTAACTGTGTAGGTTAATCAATATAATTGACAGGGGATCAATTAACCAACATTAAACAAATATGTGCAAGGGTGCATGTGTATTTAGGTTCAATCAGGTTGTTCCCAGTTGGAACAATGATAGCTGAGTTTTGGAATATGTAGTTTCCACTAGGATTTGGTGCCAGGAGCTTAGGTAGCTCCATGCCAAATCAATACATTAAGACAAAAGATATCATGTGATTCCTTTACATTGTAGGTACATTCTCATAGGTTGAGAAAGGCAGAGACCTTTTAGGTAAATATATGGATTGGATGAAATCAATACATCATAAATCATGTGATGGGAATCAAGGGTTTATTCCTGAACCAGAGGCATCTTCAGCCAAATATTCCCCAAGTGGCATATAAGAAAAAACAGCAATGTTTTAATAAAATATACATATTGTCAATTTCAACACTTTCCCCTCATATATTTTTCAATTGAAATGTATTCTTTATTATCATTTGAAAGACCCAAGTTTGGAGTTCTCTGTGTAGAAACTGATGCTTCTAGGAAGAAAGTTCCTGAAGTCTCTCTTGAAGAGGCTTGGAAGAGTCTGGAGGTCACAAAGTCTGTGCCCAAGGAGTCTTTAGTAGAGGTCAAAGCAGCTTTCAAAGAATTGTATACAAACTATTTTGCCAAGAAAGAAACCCCTGCTCAAGGAAACAAATTTATGCTTGGGATTAGTAGAACTTGCAAGTAGGATTTGATGAAATTCTACAACAGATGAAATATAAAGCAGACCAAACACTTGAAGCTTTCAAGGCAAGGAAGGAAAAAGCTTTATGATTATGGCCAGATGGCGTGACAACAACAAAGTGTTTTCTCAGGAAATTCCTCCTTGGAGGTAAAGCTTGCCAAATCTTTATTTCATGAAGGTAGGTAGCAAGAGTCATCCAGGACATGACAATAGTAAGTTTAACTGGTTGGACCTGGATTCCTCACAGAACCCAACACAGGGGCAGAAAAAAAAATATGGTGAAATAAGTTAAGTCTATGCTTGCCAAAATGCCACTGTTCTCTGGAAATCCTAAGGAATGAAACACTTTCCTGGAGAATTCTCTTATCTGAGCCTCTGGTCTGGAGGATAGTGAGAAGTTTAATTGGTTTGAAGTCCTTGCAGGTCTTCCTTATTCAAGTGGTTTGATAGAAAAAAGGGCAAAAATAGGACCACATTGCTAGAGGAATTTTGAGGCAGCTATAGTGTAACCCTCAGACCTGGTGACACTTTAAAGAAAGCCCAAGATACCATACAGACTGGCCATGAAACTGTGTTGATTTATATTTATAGAATGGAAGAGTTCCTAGCTTTTATTGATATGGAACACAACTAGGATCTGATGGAGGATGCTTTCTTCACTAGAATGTGGCCCAGGTTGAGAATTCAGGCTTCAATGCTGTGTTGTGAGAAGTTGTCATGGTCCAAACTTGTCCAAAAGGTCATTCAAATTAAATCTAATCTTGGTGGTCCTACACACAGTTCTCCTCTCCCAAGAGTAGGAGATCATGTGACCGCAGAAAAAGGATCTTCTGAGAGAACCAGATGTCCTAGAAGTCCCTCAGATAATAATCACATGTCTAGATTTAAGCAGGAATTTAAGATTCCCATGGCAAAGGGATGTTGGATCTGCAGGAAATATGATCATTTTTCTGGGAAATGTCCTTATTGTGCAGAATTTGACAAGGAAAACCCAGACCTTATGTTTATAAACTTGGGAAAATAAATGCAGGCTTAGATGTCTCCCAACCTGAGCTCAGTAATTTGTAGAATAATAATGGGAGAATGAGACCTTGATCTGGGAAGGCCTTGAAGGAAACAGAAAAATCACTAGTAAACCTGTGGAGTCACCTGTACATGAAACTGATGTTTCTAGTCCAGCTCTGCCTGAGGGAATTCCAGATGTCTCTCCATATGAGTGGATAGTAGATGTGCGCTTGGGGATGAGGGAAGACATGGAAATTGCTTGGCAGCCTGTGCAGGTCCAGATGGATGTTGATTGGCTCAACAAAGTGGATTGGCATAAAAAGATGGCCAAGAGCATGCCAGCATTATTGGGAGCAAAACCTTTTGTGTGGGCATTGCAAGGGGGTATCCTCCTGGATATTTTGCTGGATGGTATTTCTGCAAAGGCAGTATACAACCCAGGGTGTACTGGAGTAGCAGTATCAAAGAACTTTGTCAGTAAACATGGTATGGAGCTATCAAGATTGGTCACACTGACTTTATCTTCCGCAGATGGGATTACCACTATTGAACTAGATGTGTTAGATTAGGTGGTAATAAAATGGAAAAATATCATTATTAATACTTATGCTGTAGTTTTTCTGGAAGCAGGATATGATGTTCTGCTGGGCATGACTTGGATTATTGAGGCCAAGATTAACCTGGACGCTGTCAAGAATGTATTAGTTCATGAGTGAACTGAATACACTTATCAAAAGCTGACAATTCTGCCAGCTACATAAGATGTTCAGTAAGTGGTTATCTACACCAAGAAAAATTGCTCAATTCTACCAAAGGAAATTTCTTGGTTGAAACCAGTGGTTTTCAATTGCAGAATGCAGGGAGGGCAAGTTATCCCAGAATTACCCCACCATATATCCTCAAATGTGGCAATATTTGAGAATGGGTCAAATGGCAAACTTCTCAAGTCCTGGAAGTTGTTCAACACTTGTGCAGTTCCTGTGGACATAAAGCAGGCTCAGCGTATTGGAGTTTGGATGCCAGTAGTTGGAGAAGTCACAAAAAATAAACCTACTGTCTCTTATGTTTATGTGCCCTTCAACAATTTAACCTGTATACTATGTCCAAATGAAGCACCAGGGATACCGTTATATACACTGATGTGGAAATGGAGTAGTTGTTTCTTGTTGGACAAATATGATGTGGGAAGAACTGGTCCACCCTATATCATAAAGACATTGACTGGGAAGCCCCCTAAGAGGTATGTACCCTGTTGTAGTCCTTCTGCAGTTACTGCAATCAGAGAAGAGGTGGAGAAAATGCAAAGGGCTGACCTGATTGAGGAAAGTATCAGTCTTTACTCCGCTCTGATGGTCTGTGTTCCAAAGCCAGATGGAAATATACATGTCTGTATTGATTTTGAAATGGTGAATAAGGATATTGTAAATAATGCATACCCAATGCATAGGATTGAAGACCAGCTGGACACAATAGCTAGATCTTCCTGGTTCACCACTTTAGACCTGACTAAGGGTTATCACCAATTTCTAATTGATGAGAAGTTCAAGGAGGACACAGTGTTATCTACACCTAGTGGTCTGTATCAATGGAAATTCTTGCCATTGGGAATGAAAATAGCAGGTGCTGTGTTTCAGTGTGTAATGTACCAGCTTATGGCAAGATTACAGCCTAGATGTGTCTTGGTATTTATAGATGATAATACTGTATATAGATTTACCTGGGAAAGATATTTAGAGGATCTTGATGAAGTATTTTGCCAGATTGAGAAAACAAAGTTGAAGATTAGTGTATCTAAGACTAAGCTTGCCTATCAAGAGGTCAAGGTGTAAGGGCATACTGTGAATTATCAAGGGATTAATCTGAGTCCTGAGAGAGTTACTCTGCTGTTAGGCATGAGAGTGTTGGAGCCTGATGTAACATAGACTATGGTGTGTGCTATTTGCTTAACTTGGATTACAATTGTAAATTCACTGCCACCTTTGGCCTTGGATCAAACCGCTTTTCCCTGCCGCACCAAAAAGGGGCCAAAAATAACAGCCAAGCCACTTAATTCTCTAGGAGATTTAGCCCATGCTATTGATGAGAGATTTTTCCTAGCCTACCCTGCAGATCCTCCGGCTCTGGTTGTTCCAGCCTGGGAAGAAACACTGATCAATTTGGACTATTTGCTGGCATGGTATTATCCTCTCTTAAAAACTATCAGGAACACCCAATCAAAGACGCCACATCCAGAACCAAAAAATCAATTAAATATGAACTGGATGAGGTGTCCTCCAGCCAATCAGGTGAAGCCGCAGAAATTACCTTGAAGCCCTCCAGCACCCCTGGCTCTAGCCAGCAAATTTTCTCTCATGACCAATCAGATGCAAGTTAAAAGTGGTCAGGTGATCATCCCTTAGCATTCTATTCCCTTTTAACAATGCCAGGGGACTTTGGGTCCCCTGCTTGTCAATTTTCAAAAATTATTAAACTTTGGTTTAACCCCAGAAAAACCCCTGCTATTTTAAAATTGGTTGGCTCTTTTTTAAGTCTTATTTGCTCTAAACAAAGTGTTAGTAAGTTTTATATTAAACCTTACCTTGGAGTTGTTCTTTTCAAACCTGGTTGCCCTTTCAAAGCCTTTTTCCTTCAGCTTATTAATTAATTGTTGTGCTGTTAGCTTACGCTTTCAAAATTTAAGTTTGAACCCTAGGATTCAATTAAATTATCTTATAAATCTTACTTTAAATTTAATATTTCATTTGATTTTGCTGTTTTCAAACTTGCTTTCCCTTTTACAACCGGCCAAGCTACCCAAAGCCATTGCCAAGGCCCTAAGTGGTTCCTGACATTCTCCACTCATTTTTTCCTGTGGCTGCCCTGCCACTTCAAATTTCTATAATTTGGAGACTTGAAAATTACACCTTTAGACTTCAAATTTTCTGGTTGTTGCAAATATGATACTCCCAATTTTAAAATTTGTGGTGTTCACTTGTGTGCCCTTTGTGATGCTCCTCTGGACCACCTCTCTAAACCAATGGGCCTGTATTCTTCTTCTGTCCGCCTCATGGGGGATAATCCTTCTATTCTCCTGCACCTTCCTGGTGAACTTTTCATCTCTGGGGAGGTTGTAGTTAAGATTTTAGTCTGTGATGACTTGGATCTCTATGCAGATTATTACGCTATACCTGCCCCCTCTTTGGAGGAGCTTTTGGCAACTACCCCTCCTAGCTTGGAGGTGAATCACTTAGCACCTCTCCAAGCACCTTTGGAGTTGCCCTCTGCCCCCACTTGTACGCCCTGGTTTCTTGCCGGGCTAGCACTGATGGGGCTGAATGCCTACTTTCTGCAGTTATCCCCTGTGACCTCCCTTTGGTCCCCCTCCAAGCAGCCATCCCAGCTCTCCACTAGGCGGCATCCGGGTGGTTCATCTCACCGGGATGGGAGCCAAACTTAGTTGGTTTAGCCCCCTCTCTCACAACAATGGTCTATACTTTACCCTAAACTAAGCTCTTAATAAAAGACTATCCTAGTGTGAGTAAAATGTATATTGCATAAATTTGATCTTTTATTTAATATAACAAGGGAAGAGTTTTATAGGGGAATTGGAATTATCTTTAGTTGCTGATAATCTGCAAGGCTTTGATCTCAGATCATATTGACATTTAGCCCATCAATAAGTATGATTGTTTGATGGGCTAAATAACCCTCTAAGGTTATGACCTGTTGAGCAACTGGACTAGTAGCTCATCCATGCTACACATCTACTTGGAACTTTGAACTCAAGTCTAATTAATGGGAGGTGTATTGGAGTCAGTAATGGCTAATTTTCACTAACCACATTAAGAAATTATCCCCCACAAAACTAGACATTACTGCAACATAACTTTCTCTCTCATTATGGTTAACCATACCAAACAAGTAAGAAAGCCAGTAATACAATATACTGACCAGCCACAACAGAGAGTAGCAGTTGACTGTGCTAGCTCTAAAAGGTTAAGTCCCAGGAAACCACCATGCCCATCATCCATCTTGGAACCAGAAGAGAGGGATAAATTTGACAAAATACTAGGTGGTGAAATTGACATAGCTCTATTAAGCTCCAAAAGCGGCAGTGAATATCAACCAAGTACATCAAAAAAATACTTTCATGTGTTTGTCTACCATGACTCCAAAGAATACCCTAAAGTTAAACACTCCATCTATTCAGGAAGGTGCTCTATCTATAGTTCTCTGTCAACAAGGCTCAAATACCTGAATGCAAAGGATATCATAAGTACTACTGCTATGATTCAAGAAGACCAACACAGGCAGTACATAGACATGAACCTGCATGTTTTTTGGGAATCAATCTCAATATTGAAGTTGCGCGGCTCCTTTGCAATGTGATCAGTATTAATGCTTTCTCTGGAGCATCCATACATGATCTCTAAACAGAAGCTTGAAGTCAAGAACACAGTTCCCTGGCATTTACCAATTCCTAAACTGATGGACTATTTGGAGTTCCAACTTTACTAGTTCAACTTTGATGGTATTTCCCTATCATCCAATCAGAAGTCTCATGCACTAGAGCTGCTAAAGATCATCTTTGTTGCCTAGATGAATCCTAAGTCAGCCTCAGGACCAGTTCCTTTATGGCATGGTTCTGACAGTCACAAGTATTGTCTTTCAAGAGACATGAGTGCAACACTAGACCTTCTAAGCTACAAAGACTCAGGAAGTTGAAAATTCATGATGCTAGTTGGTAACCTTGTCCTGTGTGGATTTAAGTCTGTCTACCACCAACGTCTTCATCACATGCCTGAGAACCTCAAATGGCTACTCAGTATGATGTACTTTGTGGACAACAAGACACCAGAAGAATACACTCAGCTAGAAAGTCTGCTTTGGGAGTGCATCTTGCTAGGGATTGCATTCCCATATTATATAGGAATAAATTTTGTCAAGTTCCTACCAGTCACTTCAATTCCATCCCTTCTGTATGAATTCTGCTGTTGCCTTATGTGTGGCTCATTTATGCTGCATCTGCACAAATCCTCCTTCAATTACCTCTAGCAATAGAAGAACTTGCACTTTAATAAAGTGTTGCAACATAATTTTTCTTTTTACCTTATAAGCAATATACTTCTTCTTGTTTCAAATAGGGTAACAACTCATGGGTTATTTTTATTAGGCTTTTTTTTCCAAGTTATTATCCATAAAGGAGATTATGCTTGACCACTAGGAGCCTTGTGCATATACTGTACATGAACTTGAGTGATCAATTGACAAGTTTCCAAATTCTTTAGGCTGTAGCTGTCTACTCCCACTTTCTGGACAACTTTGACCAGTCCTTGCCATAATGAGGCAACTTTGCTTTAGAAGTATACCATACTTCCTATCTCATGTTCAGGAATAGCAGGACGCGTCTCACTTCACAATCCATATCCTTCTCCTTAGTTTCCAGGTTGGTAGAGTATGCTTCAGACTAAAATTTGATAAGAGTCTGAGCTAGTCTCTTTATATATGTGTAAGGTGAGAGAGAATCACCAGAACTAAATAGGCTGTATAGGTGAGGCAGAAGACTAGGCTGTTGTCTATAAAGAAGCTGGAAAGGACGTTTCCCAGTGGCTCTATGGAATCCAATGTTGTACGCAAAGGTAGCTGCTGGAAGTTATGTATCCCATTCTGTTTAATATTGATGACTTAACTTCCTTATAATCTGTACAAGACTACTGTTGGTTCTCTCTACCATTAAATTTGTCTGTGTGTGGTATGGAGTTGAAAGGGTACCACAAATGCCCATTAACTTTGTTGTAACTGTGCTGTTTTAGCAGAGTTACAAGGGGAAAAATATTTGGGAACTAGATAAAATTCTTTATTAGGAGATAAGTATTATATAGTCATTGTGAATTGTGGATAAAAGGAACATGATAGAGTTGATCACACAGTGGGATGGTGAAGGGAGTGGCCTGATCCTGGTAATGAATTAAGCGCCAAAACAAGGTATCCATCAAAGGGGATCAGCTTCTGTGTTATATTTTTATATTTGGAAATTTGAGTCAACTTCCTAACTTGGCTTTGAGTGACTGGATAATCAGATTGTGGATTACAAACCCTCTTACTCAGAACCTTGCTGGAGAGTTGATCCTGCTGTTTTGATGCTACCCAACTGAAGGTTGACCCCCTCTGGGGGCAGATTGTCAGGGAGATTGTTGGGAGCCTGGGCGTCATACTGGACCAATTGTTGTTTTGTGGCGGGTAGATAGTCTTGTGTTGTCTCTGTCTTGCTTTACAGGGTCTTGTGCAAACATGGTGGAGGACTTTGTCTTGTTTGCATTTTAAAAGTCCTTGCATGAGGTAAATGTTGTTTTTGTTTACCTTTAGGATGATGGCAGGGCCAACTTTTTCTGGCTGTAATTTACTCTTGTTGGTATTCATGACCCAGACTTTGTAGCCAACCTCATGTCTGTCTTGGATGGGGAAAAAGGTCTGTTATAGACACTTTTCTTCTCTTTCTGATTGATTGCTATTGGTCTGTATGACTTTGGGATCCAAGCGGGTGGAACTTTACTAGCATTTCCAGCTTAGGTCCTGATAGTGCTTGGATGATATTGGGTTGTGTTCCATAAAATAGCTTAAGGGGCTTTTCTTGGTGGATCTGTTCACATGGGTCTAGCATAAAAGTAATGCAGTTGGTAGCTGCTTTCATCAGTCCTCAGGTCTCCCAGTGGTGAGCTTGGCCAGGGCCTGCAAAAGCCGTTGTTCAGCTGCTCCACACGTTCATTGGCCTGAGGATGGTAAGGTGTTTTTGCTGTGTGCTGAACCCCATTCTTGGTGAGGTATACATTGGTGTCTTCAGAGGTCAGTTCTTTGCCTCCGTTGGTTATCAGGAGTTCTGGCTTTCCAAACTTGCTGATAATTTCTGTTCCTATAAACTACTGTACATCATTACCTGTGTGAGTTTTTACTGGCTGTGCCACTGGCCAGTAAGTGGCAAAGTTGATAGCAGTAATGATGTATTTCTTTTTTTGTGCTTTCCTGGCATGGGTCTCACAATTGCTAGGGATCATACCTTGAAGGGTAGTTGCAAGCAAATAGATAGTACTGATTTAGGTGGGGTATTGCTTTTTGCAAAATTTCTCACATACTTTGCATTGGTCTAAGACTTCCTGGACATCCCAGTATAGGGTCAGCCAATATTCTTTGTTATTGAGGAATTTGTAGAGGTTGCGGCTTTTAGTATGCCCTAGGTCCCTGTGATAATGCAGGATTGTGTCAACCTGCTGATGTGTGGGGACATAAGGGATGGTATATCTGTTGGTCATCTTTTGATGTAAGGTCCCATACATGTCTGTAAATAGGTGTTCATGCTTAATGACTGTTTCTTTTTTTATGTCTGTGGTGCCTGGGGGAAACCTTTGTCTTTTGTCCAGAGCACCAGGAGAGGCCAGTCTGGGTTGATCCCATTCTTGCCCCTTGTGGCTCTGACGTATAGACATGACAGTGCATCAGCCATGGCAAGTTAAGGTCCAGGCTTGTACTTTATGATCATATTGAGCCTTTATAGGAGTTCCATCCAGTGTTCTTGTTTGTGGGAAAGGTTTGCTTGAATTTTAAATTATATGAGGGATTTTTGGTCAGTTAATGCAATGGATTTCTTCTTCCATTCTAGGTAACAACACCATTTGACCAGGGAGTGCATGATTGCTAATAACTCATTGCCATGTATAGGGTATTGACACTTGCAGTCTGTCAGTTTGTGTGATTCATAGGCTACAGGCAGGAAGTCACCATCATTATTTTTGATTCATAGTACTCCCCCAATGGATTCATCTGAGGTGTTGGTTTCCATTTGGTATTCCCCGTCATGTTTGGGGTATTGTAGGATGGGAGATGTTGTGAGTTTCCCCTTGAGGCATCTAAAACAGAGGTCACATTGGGGGGTCCACACAAACTTGGACTTGACACCTGTTATGGCGGATAAGGGGGCAGTCAAAACGCCACAGTCAGGTATGAAGCGTTGTACATAGGCCACCATTCCAAAGAAGGCGCAGAGTTCCAACTTATGCTTAGGTGGTGGCATCTTGCTGATGGCCTGTATCTTTTGACTATCAGGTTTGATGCCGTCCTTTGAGACTATGTGTCCCAGGAAGGGTAGTTGCTTGCGGAAAAACTGGCACTTGGAGGGCTTAGCTAACAGTTTGTGTTGTGCCAAGGTAGCAAAGACTGTCTCCAAATCCTTGTGGTGTTGTTCTATCAAGGGACAGTAGACAGTGATGTTGTCCAGGTATACCAGGGCATGCTTGCCAATGTGGGGAGCAAACACCTTGTTCATGAAGGTCACAAAGGTTGATGGGGCATTTATCATTCCAAAGTTGAGTACCACACACTCCTATGAACTGTATTTAGTGCAGAAGGCTGTTTTGGGTATATCTTCCTCCTTGATACAGATCTGTTTGTAGCCTGCAGTTAGGTCAATCTTGGAGAAGACTGTGGTGCCACCCAAGGCATCAAAGAGGTTGTCAATGAGTGGTAGTGGGTAACAATTCTTGATAGTAACTTTGTTTAGGTCTCAGTAGTTTGTGACTAGGCGCAGGGTACCATCTTTCTTTGCCACAAAGAATATAGCAGCACCAAAAGGAGACTGTGAGGGGTGGATAAGACCTTTTATCAATGCCTCCTTGAGGTAAGCACATAGGGTGGAGTCTTTTTTTGGGGTAAGGAGGTAGATGGATTGTGCCTTAGGTACAACTCCTTTAAGATAGATGGAGTGTTGGATGTGTTTCTCTGGCGGCAACCCTTGAAGAACCTCTTTAAAGATTTCTGGATGGCGGGTTACAATTCTGAAATCCTGAGGCGTAGTGGTATCTTGATGGTCCTTGAAGTGTACAATCTTGTACTGGAAGAAGTCTCAGTCAATTGCCTTGAGGTTCTCCTTTTTGTCCAGGGTCTCTGTGATGCGTACAAAGACGTGGTCATGCAGGAGCTGGTCTACTTAGTCTGGGTAGATCTGGTGATTGACGCCTTCATGTTTGATGGTCAGTACCGAGTTCACTCAATCTACATGGGGATTGTTCTTTCATAACCAGTCCAGCCCCAGCACAATGTTGAGCTTGGGAAAATCAATGACAGGGCCCTGGATGGTGGGATGCAGGCTCTCTAGAATGACAGAGAATTGAGCAGTTTCCCTTGTCACAGCAATGTGATGTTTATCAGCTAAAACCATGTTCTTAATCCGCAAAGGATTAGTGGTTAACTTGAACTTTTTCTACAAAGCTGCTGTTGACTAGGGTTCAATCTGCGCCCAAGTCCAGGAGTTCTGAGCCTGTATAACTGATAAAAGTGGAAAGGATAATACATCAGTTTATTGGGATACCTGACAATGGTGTAAAGTACTGGGTCTTCTGAGGGCACTTGGATCATTGGGCATTAATCCACGTCCTCGGGTTGATACATATTGTTAGGCAAGTCAGGAGTTGTGCAGGGAGAGCTTGCTTGCTTAGTGCTCTCCCCAGGATTTTCCCTTGTCTTGATTGTCTTTTGTGGCAGTGATACAGAAATGGGTATGATTTGACTGGCCATTATTACCATTTCCATGTCCATTTGAACCTGCAGGTTTGTGGTTTGCAAGTTGCTATTGTTCCCAGGAGGAAGTCAATTGGAGCGCCCAGCTGGGTGAAAATATTTGGGTCACTCTCTCTTTCCAGTTTTGGCCTTGTGGAGAGTGTTGAACGTTTATTCTGCTTTCTCTGCCTTGTAATACAGACTTTGCAAGTGGGTTACTTGATCCAAGTTTACATGTTTCATTACATGTGACTTGACTGTGTCATGTAAATGAGGTGAGTAGCTGGGGTGACAAAGGCCATATCTGAGGGGGCAAAGTTGGAGTTCCTTGTAAGCTTGGGTGAGCTCCTTCACTGTGACTTTTTGGGTTAGATTCTTTACTTGGCGTATGATCATGAGTGTGGTGTCCTTCAGCACAAATATTGCCAAGAAGTCTTGTTTGAAGGTGTCCCAATTCTTCACAGTGTGTTCTTAATGCTACTTTTTCACCAGGTACCAGCATTGTGAGTCAATCAGATGGAGATCTCTGCAATTCAGAACCATTGTGGGCATTCCATTTGGGCCAGCTTGCTCTGGGCGGACTGGATCCATGACACAGTGTTATTGTCGTTGGCTCCAGCAAAATGTTCCAAGGCAGCGCTTCAAAGTCTCTGTCTACGTAGGCTTGCATGATGCTTTCATCAGTTGCTCAAGTAATGGTGGTAGGTGCTTGAGAGACCCTTGTGCTGACAGGGCATTGAAGGCAGAGAGCGGAATCACCGTGTTCTGGTAAAGAATGAAGCCATCAGGTATCTTGGTACCAGGAGTTTACGTGTCCAGTCTAGCAGAAGGCCAGACATGATTCTGTCAAGGATTTGTTGACCACAGCAAGTACAGGCATCAGGCGGAACTTTGGGGGATAAAGTAGGATGGAAAACCTACTTCTGCTACCAATGTTGTAACTGTGCTGTTTTAGCAGAGTTATAAGGGGGAAAATATTTGGAAACTAGATAATATTCTTTATTGGGAGATACATATTATATAGTCATTTAGAATTGTGGATAAAAGGAACATGATAGCGTTGATCACACGGTGGGATGGTGAAGGGGGTGGCCTGATCCTGGTAATGAGTCAAGTGCTAAAACAAGGTATCCACCTTAGGGGATCAGCTTCTGTTCATATTGTTATATTTGGAAATTTGAGTCAACTTCCTAACTTGGCTTTGAGTGGCTGGATAATTGGTTTCTGGGTTACAACCCCACTTACTTGGAGCCTTGCTGGCAGGTCAAACCTGCTATTTCAACATTAACCCTTAAAACTCCTTATAGACAGTCTGAAGAGGAAGTAAGACTGAAACGTTCTTGAAAACAGCATCAGCTACTTCAGCAGATTCTTCAGAAGATTCTAAAAGCACAGGAGACCTCTTAGTTTGAGTGAGGTATGGACCATAGACAACCTCCTTGACTTCAGGCAGAGGATTTGTTGTTGTAGTTTTCCCAGAGCGTAGCTTATAAGGGATTGCAACGGTTTTGGTGACAGCTAGAACTGAGTATCCATAGGCACAGGAAAGTAATTTCTGAATCATCCATGTCAGAGTTGTCAGAAATATCATGGAATAATACATAATGAGAGGAGCTTATGTGTTAGCAGGCTCATAATCTGTTACTGATAGAGGAATAGGGAAAGACTTGAAGAGATTGTCAACCAATAGCGTCTCTGCCTCTAGGTTGATGCTATTTTCCTGCCTGTTCCTTGGGGTTGGCACTTTCAACTCAAGGATTTGTACAGACTCAAGAGTGCTGACCTATCTGGCTGCAGTTATGGCAAACTTGTTGTCTAGAAGGGTTCTGAGAGTTAATAGTGAGGATGTGCGGGCCACAAGGAAACAAACCAGAGTTAGAGGCTACTTGATTCTCAAGCACAGCAGCTCCAGAGTGGGTAAGGTGCATATCCTGCAACAGTGTCTTTATGCTCTTCATAGAGGAAAGCATGACTTTGTGAGCTTTGAATGGAGGCACATAAGTTGATTAACTTTGAGAGCTTGAGCCTAAGCCATATAAGCCTCATGCGCTGTCACCTGTCAACTAGTTATCAATTGCTGTCCTTCCATGTAGAATCTGTCCGTGAACTTGGGCAGTATCTCTTTGGGTTTGAAGAAAATGTGCATGAAAGCATCTTTTTCACTTCTAAAATAAGGTCTCCACCAAACTCATTAATCAAAAGCTGTTTCATCTCTTCCCAATTCTCAATTGTGGGCAGCTCTGGTACTACCACCTCCTGGCAGGTAGGGTGCAAGCAGGTTAGGATGTGCTCCTTTTTAACCCCATCAGAGGCCCTTCTCATGGCAGTTTTGTAGATGGTCAGGAACGCCACAATGGTGGATTTTTTAGGGTCAAAGACTTGTTTGAAGGTAGGTTTGAAGTAAGCTTTGGGAGTAGGGCTACCATCATTACTATCAAGCACATTAAAATGCGGGGAGAATTAAGCCTCAGATTCAGAGTGGTCTGTTGTGCCCACAACTGGAAGACACTCTCTTCAAGAGTGATCAAGGTCTCAGAGGCAGGAGCAACCAATTTTTAGCCATGTCAGTCTGTTGTTTGATAATATCTAAGCATTGACAATGTGTGGTTACCACAGTAGAAAGCTCAGCCAACCTGGAGATCAGAGAAAGTCCCACTTAGAGGCAAGGGGCAAACCTATTGTTTACCGAGTCAATTAACTAACTCATTTCCTGAACATCCTTGTCAAGACTGGAGTGATCCCACTTAAGATGGTTCACCTCATTGTCTAGAGTAATCAAATCTCTAGCACATTAGATTCTGGGGTTCCCAGGTAGCCCAGGGCAGCAGCCATCTCTGTTAATGACCTCAACTGGGCTAGCAGCAGTTGCCACAATCTTGCGCAGAGCAGCATCTTCTTGCTATAGCTCAGCAACTTGAACTGTTAATGCAAGCACCTGAGGGTCTGGCTGAGGCAGGGCTGTTGGGTATCCTTGGCTACAAACAGACACACATAGCTCTCAAATAGAGTCCCATAGCTTTTGCTCTCTACCCATCAGGTCATCATATGGGAGAGAAGGAGGAACATCTGGCTTGGGTGTAGACAACTCATTTACTTGAGCCTGAAGTTTGGCAATGGCAGCAGCTATAGTAGCCCTCTCTTGATCAAACTCTTTATTGAGATTGCAGAGACCTCTAGCACCAAGGTCTGCTACCTATTGCAATTGATCAAAGGAGTGTCAGGATTCACCTTTTTATTAGCTGCTATTCCGTTTCTTTTATATATTTATTTGCCTCCTTGGCTTCTAAGTATTATCAAGATTGTTGCTGCCACTTAATTCTTAAACTCCTATTTTCCCCCTTCATTTTCCTTAGTTGGACTTCATATTTGGCTTTGTAAAAGCCTAATTATGATCTAAATGATGGTTAATACCTTTCCAAACATTACTTACCTTTTGAAACCCAAATCAAACCCTGGACCTACACTAGGAATATTAGAAGTTGGCTCCAAAAGTCTTACTTTTTACTATACACTTGCTTACGTCTTTCCTTCAGTTTTGGACTGGTTTTTCCTACCTTTTTGCTTGCTCTTACCTATAGAGCTTTGTCGTAACCGTTTCCTTCTCCTCCTTCCAAAATCTCCTTTATGCTTGCCTAACTGTTTAAAGTTAGTTCAAGCAGTTGGTCCACAAACCATGGTGTCTTCCTTCCAACAATCAGATAAACTTTTTAGGTTAAACCTTTACTTCCAATTTGCACCTCACTTTTCCAAGCTTAATAAAAAGGCTTGGTTTACCAGTCTCAACAATAAGTTGAGATTGTTTGACTTGCATCTCAAAAAAGGTACTTGTTAGGTTTTGTGGCTTGTGTTTCTTTTTTAATCTTAGTTAGTTTTGACTTTTTGTTCCCATGATTCATTTTGACTTTCTTTTTCACCAGTTAGGCAGTTTTTATAGTAATGCACACAATTTAATTGTGGATAGCTTTAATCCTCCCACTAGTGCAAAACAATTCCCAGACCTAGAGATTGACTTTTTGACCAAATCATCTGTCATTAAGACTGTACTCTATTTTATCTTCTTGGGGTTAATAAGCCGCCATAGTCCTTATTTCACCTCGTATAAGGTTTTAGAATCCTTAGTACAGTTGCTTTTACAGACCTTGTCCACCTTTTTGTATTTAACTAATATATATTACTTGGTTAAAAGATTTAGTTTACAATCAGCTTCCCCAGACCATGAGACCCTACAAGGAGTAAGTACTAAATGCATTGAGCTTCTGCAGAAGTTGTTCAAAATCAGAGAGGTAGGCATTCAGGGTGGAGTCTCCTTGGGTTTGCCAAGGATGTTCTAAATGGTGAAACTCATGCAGAGGTTCCCTGATATACTTGGAGATAGACTGGCAAATTTGCTCTATGGAAGTAACCAAGCAAGTCTAGGAGGTAATGGAGTCATGTTGGTTATCAGACACCAAGGAGAACAGGGAGTGAATCCACTTCTGGTAAGCAGCAAACTGGTCCCAGTGATGAGTAACCGCTGCTTGCAGAGACGAGGTTTCTTGGACATGGAGTCCCAACACCATTTGATGGTGGGCCAAGGCAGGCTGCACAAAGGACAATAGTAAGTGCTCAGTGGAGTCAGCTGCTGAGAGAGATGCTGTGGAATTTGAGGAGCCACAATCAATTCATAGTATTCCACTTGACTGAACTGCAGCTGAAGGCAAGGGATGGTTCCTTCACGGGCTATCCCAAGGGCTACTGCCATGACTTGTTCCAAGTCAGGGGTACCCATGGAATATGCTACTAGACAGGGATCATTTCCAAGGCTTAACACAGTGGGGACAATAGGCCGGTCTGAGATGTCTTCCTCAATAGGAGGACTGGTGATTTCATGTGAAGACAGCTCTTTTATAGGAGGAGGCAATATACCTTTTAAACGTGGTGGCAAAATGAATAACCAAGGGGCTTACAGCCCCTGTAGCAAGCACCATATTTGTTGTGTTCTGAGGAGTGGCACAGACACACAACAGGGAATCCTAACCTTAGGATTAGATTTGTAATTAGTCTCAGTTAGTTGGAAGGGAAGGTCATTGGATTACCTTGTGGGCCTGAATGATTAATCTCTGCTAGTTGTGGCTAGAGAGAGGCGCCAAAGTACTTAGAAACACAAAGACAGAAATGTAAATAGAACTTAAATTTTATTGGGTATAAAGATTGGGAATATATAGTGTTTAGCAATACAACAAAACACTCCTGCTACGGCAGGATCACTAGCCACAAGCATAAGTGGGGAAAGTGAGTTGTGCAGAATCAGGAAACCAAACAATGTAATCCCTAGTTTGGAAACAGATTAATTTTGAGGTGTAAAAGCAAGGAATTTGTCCTTGAAATAACCCAACAAAGGCAAAATCAAAACAGTGTGAATAGCAGCATTCACAACACAGTGCTTGTTCAAAAATATCTGGGTATTGTACCACAATTTCCTGATTTTGGGAGGTGGCAGTTTCTTGGTGGTCCTTGAAGTGTATGACCTCTTACTGGTAGGATTGCCAATCAATTGCTTTGAGGTTATCATTTTCCTCTTAGGTCTCTGTAATGAGTACAAACACATGGTACCAAAGAAGTTGGTCAACTGTGTCAGGGTAAATCTGGTGGTTGATTCCTTCTTGTTTGATGGATAAAACTGAGGTGGCTCAGTCTACCTAAGGGCGTTCTTCCTCAACTGTTCCAGGCCAAGTACCATGTCAAATCTCAGAAAGTCAATGGCAGGACCTTGGATGTTTGAGTAAAGGTTCTCCAGTGTGATGGAAAAGGGGTGGCTCTTCAAGTCACAGCAATGTGATGTTCATCAGCAAAAAACACTTTCTTAATTTTCATAGGATTAGTGGCTAGCCTGAACTTGTTCACAAAATTGCTATTGGCAAGAGTAAAATCTGCATCTGAGTCAAAGAGAGCTGAGCCTGTGTAGTTTTAAAAGCAAAAAGGGTAGGACATCAGTTTATTGGGATGTCTGGTGATGGTATAGAGTACTGGATCTCCTGAGGGAACCTGAATCATTGGGCATTCATCCACAACCTCTGGGTTATTCATTGTTGGGCAAATCAGGAGTTGTGCGGGGAGAGCTTGGTTTGCTTAGTGCTCTCCCCAGGCTTTTCCTTTGTCCTGGTTATCTTGTGTAGTACTGACCCTGAAGTGAGTGAAATTGGACTGGCCATAGTTCCCATTACTGTGGCTATTGGAGCCCAAAGGTTTTTTGGTTGAGTGGTTACCAAAGTTAGGAAAAGAGCAATTGTAGCGTCCTGAGCAGTGGGAATCTTTAGGTCTCTCCCTTTTTCTGTTCTTTGTCTTGTGCAGTGCATTATATGTTTGCTCTGATTTCACTAATTCACAGTACAGGCTCTGCATATTGGTTACTAGTCTAAGGTTCATGTGCCTCATTACATGCAGCTTAAGAGTGTTGTAGTACATGAGGTGCATGACTGGATTGTCAAACATCATATCTGAGAATGCTTGTAGGCAGAGCTCCTTGTAAGCATGGGTAAGCTCCTCTAATATACTGTTCTGGGTTAAGTTCTTTACTTGGTGTATGATCATGAGGGCTGTGTCTTTTATCACAAATCTCACCAGGAAGTCTCAATTGAAGGCTTTTTGGTCCTTATTGGTGTGGTCTTTGTGCCACTTGTTGCACCAGATGCCTGTGTTGTGGGTCAGACAAATGGATAACTCCACAATCCAAAAGCATGTGAGAAATCTATTTTTGCCAATATGTTTTGAGAAGATTGCATCCATGCAGTGGCATTGTTTTGATTTTCTCCTGAAAATGATTTCAAGGTGGCACTGCACAGATGGTGAGGTACGGGGGCGGGCATGATACTTTTATCAAAAACTTGGGCTGTGTTGATAGGGGTTTGAAAAAAACTCTGCACTGATAAGACATTGAAGACAGGAATCAGAATCACCATATTCTGGTACAGTATGTACCCTTCTGGTATCTTGGTCCCTGGTGTGTAGGGTGTCCAGTCCACAGGGTGTGACAGAAATCACTGGATAATATGAAGCCGTTTCTAAATGATGGGGAATTACCACCCAAATCCACATAGAATTGATTATTAACCACCAACTCAGCTTCAGATATTTTTTTGTGAAATTTCCAATTGTAACTCCAGGATTAAGTAGAACCAGTAGTCCTAACCAGATTAAACCAAGATAAATGACCTGGGAAAGCATCAATGCATCTTCATCGTAGAATTCTGGGCATTGAGAAGGGACACAATTTCCAGTTTCAAGAATGGGATGAGGAGCTACAGAATTGGCTGGCATGAAATTGACATTTGAAGGCGCCAACAAAAAAGTTCCAGATGCTGGGCCCCATCTTCCTGAAATGTTTTGGTTCAGAATCAGATTGTATGGGATATACCGTAACAACCCAATCACAGGATGCATTTTTAAAATTTAAATTTAGAACTTGGGATAATTGATTTTTATTGAGTAAATTTAGGAGGAATCAACTCTTAGAGTTAAAACAGGGAAAAATATTCAATATTTATCAGAAAAATTGACTAAGCAATACCACCTGAGTCTTGACCTTCTATTCCTTCCATGTTACTAAGTAAGTATCTGGTTCAGGTTGCAAAGAACCCTTGCGTGACTAGTCTCTGACAACCATACTGATTAACAAGCTCATATTGGGTGACCCTCATATTACGTCAATTTATCAACGTCAGTTTGAAAGGGGGAGCTGGTTTCAGCTGGCAGACTGGAGCAGCCATGACCCATTTTTGATCAACTGTTTGATTTAAATCTGTTAACTTGGTCAATTTTGATACAGGTTTTCTGGCCTTCCAAGCCTTCTTACTTGGACAGATAATACCCGCATTATGGAATCTACTGTGACATTACCCTCTGCTTTAGCCCTGGGCACAATACCACCATCTGGGAGATGGGATAAGGAGAAATTTTTATGAGCAGGTGGGAGTTTCATTGCATCTAAGGCAATTTCAGGGTGACCAATAGCAGTGGGATTGCGCTTGTAGAACTCACAGATCAAATCTGAGGAATTTGAACAATCATAGTGGGGAACCCATGAGTTTTCAGAATCAGGATAACCTTTCCAAGACACCAAATATTCCAAACGGCGGCGGTTCTTGCAGGAAGCTAGAATACAATTTAACTCATACTCAGGTTCACCTTCCACAAGAATGGGTTGGGAAGAGGGAGTCTCTGTTCCTTTGAAGGGAGTAAGAAGACATTCATGGAAGGTATGGAAAATCTTGAAAGCAGGAGGTAAATCTAGCCAATAGGCAGAGGGACCAATCTGATGTTCTACCTTGAAGGGACCAACTTGCTTGGGACCTAATTTACAACAGGGAACCTTAAGTTTCATATTGCAAGCATCAATCATGACTAGATCACCTGGCCTGTAAGTTGGCCCCTCCTGGCGCTTACAATCTCCGTATTTCTTGTAAGTTGTCACGGCAGCGGCAAGAGTAACTTGAAGCTCCTGATGGACCTGCTTCAATGCAGCGGCTTGATCAGTTGCAGCTCCTATGTTGTTAACCAAACAAGGGCCCATGTTAGAAGAAGGATTGTAACCCACATTGGCATAAATGGTAATACTTGAGTTGACATGTGCGGGGCGTTATTATATGTGAACTCTGCCATGGGTAGATTATCACACCAGTCATATTGTTGCGCATTAGTGTAGCAGCATAGGTAGACCTCAAAACTTTGGTTTACCCTCTCTGTTTATCCATAAGATTGGGGGTGAAAGGCTGTGCAATGGCATAATTTGATTTCAAGAATTTCAGTAAAAGCTTCCCAGAACTGAGCAATAAATTGAGGAACACGGTCACTTACAATCTCCATTGGAATGCCATGTAAGGAAAAGATTCTATTCACAAACAACCTAGCTGTTTCCACCAAAGTAATTGTGATTGAGAAAGGTACAAAGTGTGCCATCTTTGTGAAACAATTGACTACCACCATGATTGTGTTAAACCCATTGGAATTGGGAAGCTCACTGATGAAATCCACCAACACAGACGTCCAGGGTCCCACAGCAGGCTGTAGTGGAACCAGTAACCCAGTTGTCTTGTTCCAACTGGCCTTGGATCAAAAAAATAACAGGCAATCTCAAACAAAGGCTGCTACCTGCACAGTTAAACCTTTCCAGGAAAACTGGCGGCGGATTAGTTCCACTGTTTTGTTTTTCCCTGGGTGACCAGCTGTTGGACAGGTATGATTAGCCTCCATGATTTCATCCCAAATAGTGCCCTCAGGAATCCACAAGCAACCTTGATGATATAGTATGAACCAATCTTATGATAACCCTGAGGCTGACCCACTGGGTTTGCGCATGGTAGCTCTAATAGTCTATCATAGCCTTTGGACAAAGGTTGCAAAAAATTGACCTTGGAATACAAGTCCAGGTCTGTGCCCTCAGCTAAGGACATGGTAGCCAACGTAGCCAGCAGAGGCAGTATAAAAGGCACCACAAACTTGTCTAGAATCATAATATGTGTGTTAAACTTGGCATCCATACTAACATCTGGGAGATGGGAAGGGTTCCTTCTTAGTGCATTGGCCAAGTGATTGTCAGATCCCTTAATAAACTTGTAGCGGAACTTGTATCTTGACAGGTCACCATGCCATCTAGATTGACAACCCAACAAAACCCTGGGTTGTCAATAGTATAGAAGAGCTTTGTGGTCAGTTCTTACTACAAATGGATGACATGCCAACATGAGATGGTGATACCAATGCTTTAAAAATTCCATAACAGCCAACAATTTCTTGTTGTAAATCATGTAGTTGTATTTTCAAGCCTCCATCTTCCGGGAGAAATACCCTACAGGTCTCTCAATACCATCACTAGCCATCTGCAACAGCACACCAGCCACAGAGTATTTAGATGCATTGGTGGAAACCACAAAAGGAAGCTCAGGATCTACTGTCTTAACACTGGGGAGGACAAAAAAAGAGCCTTGACTGCTGAGAAGGCACTTGCGCACTCAGGCGTCCAGACTAAAGTTGTCTTTCCACTAGCCAAATATAAAGGGGCGGCCACCTCAGACAAGTGGGGGGTGAATTTCTTCATTAACGTACATGTACCCAAGGAACTACGAAGTTGGGATACTGTCACAGGTGTAGCATACTCTCAAACCGCAGCTTCCTTGTCAGGGGCAATGGTGTGGCCATCCTCAAAGATAATATTACCCAGAAAGGTAACCTTACATTTAAAGAATTCATACTTACTTCTTTTGATGATCAAGTTTTCTTGGAGAATGCGCTCTACAACTGCCAACAAGTGGGCCTTATGAGACTCCTCATCTGGAGAAAACACCAAGATATCATCCATATATGCAATGGCGCAAACACCTAGGAGATCCCCCAGGACTGAATCAATTAACCGCTGAAAGCAAGCTGGGGCATTCTTCAATCCAAAAGGCATTACACGGAATTGGAAGATACCCTTCTTTGTTCTGAATGCTGTTAACCATTCCATTCCTTCTGCAATCCTGATTTGATTGAAAGCATTCAACAGATCCAGTTTTGAGAATACCTTAGCCTTCTCAACACACCTAGAGATCTGTGCTTCAAGGGGTAAAGGATAAGGATCCGGAATTTTAATGTTATTCAAATTCCTGTAGTCAACACAAGGACAAAGGGACCCATCAGACTTCTGAACAAACAATAACAGGGAGCAGATTGACAAAGCCTTCTTAAAAAATGTAGCCTTTTGCCAACATGTCACAAGTCCACTCTTCCAAACATGTGTCTTCCTTCAAGGTTAAAGGGTAAATAGGAGACACAATTCTAATCATATCAACAGTAACCTTAAAGTCAAAGTCAAACTGAGTGTTCTTGGGAAGGACCTTGCCTCTGGTGGCGTCAAATGCCGCAGACCAGGGTTGTAAGCATGCTGGTAAATCCAAACTTACAGGGACAGGGACAGAAAACAATTGTATGGTCTGTGATGATTGCTCCTATTTAGACATATCCAACAGCAGAATAAAAATAGTTATACCTGAAGAATGTTCCACCTGCAGCTCATTTTTCTCTAGTAAGGTTGATACATTATGATCTCTCCACCAACTCACTCCCAAAATGATAGGATACATCAGGGTAGAGCAAACAGAAAACCTTGCAGTTAAGGACTGATCTGCAACTATAAAAGTAACTGGCTTCTTCAGCTGGAAAGAGGGAAAAGTTTGACAGTTCCCACCCCTAACAAGCATTCCTGGGTGGTAATGGAGTTGTAGCAATTTGGCAGTCTCCACACTCATGAAATTTTTGAAAGCACCTGTATCCAAAAAATAGCTGGCTGATAGATAGTCTGACCATTATCAATGCTACCATAGAACAAGAAGTAACCAGAAGTAGATTTATTTGCAGCAAAGGTAGCAATCTTGACAGGGTCTTGTTTTTCATTGGTGGTACGGACGGCAGCTAAGGAGGCAGGATGCTCCTGGAAGTAACACTCAATCATTTCTTGGACAGCAGCCAGAAGAACAGGGTTATCACAATCAATAGGAACAAGGGGCAACTCTTCAGACGTAATCATGGAAGATTTTGCAGGTACAACATGTTGAAGCATTGCCAAGGAACTATCAGGACCAGACACTAAGGGGACCTCCTTCACATCACTGGGTTTGTTCACCACCGCCAATTGTAGCTGAGAGGAGCTAGGGGGAGAACAATCCTGGCTTTGGTTGGAAGGAACTATTGCAGGACCAGAACCAGAAAACCAGGAGAGCGCAGTGGGCTTATCTTCAATTACCAACGTACTTTGTTTGAAAGTAGACAGATTTGAGACCAGAGAAAGAATTTGGCTTATCAGGGCCTCAGGTGTGGTTAACAAGGAATCCCAAACTGCCAAATCCTGGGCAGTTTGGTCAACTGCTAACCACAACGCTGAGAGTTTATTCACCTTGGGAACATCAATTATACGCCAGTAGGTAAGAAACTGAGGAAGGAATACCAAAAGCGGAGTTGTACCCTTATGGAAGGCGTACAGCTTATGATATAATTTGAGCTCCTCAATAGATACACAGAAATTTTTTAATAAGGGGTATAAAGATGCACTCTCAGTTAAAACATGTGGATTGCTCTCCACTGCAGACACCACCATTCACGGGCATCTTCAGAAACCTTTGTCATCACATGGTAAACTTGGGATTTGTGACTAAGGCTAGAGCCGGAATAAAATGATAATGCTGAAAAAACTTCACGCAAAATTTCATCAGTGGGTAGAGCAGGAAAATAATCTGGACGCCAAAATAACATGACAGAACAGAAATAGGAAACAGAGGATCCAGTCTCTACAACTGCAATTGGAGATGGAAACCACAAATTAAAGAAAAGCACAAACTGAAAACTCAGAAATGAACTAATGCAAATAAACATAGTAAATGCAGATATCTTGATGGAGCAGGAGAAAAGAAACATGAATTCATGAAAAACTGCTTCCAAAAACTCAGACATAGAAGAGTTAAGTAATGTGACAGAAATCACTGGATAATATGAAGCCGTTTCTAAATGATGGGGAATTACCACCCAAATCCACATATAATTGATTATTAACCACCAACACATCTTCAGATATTTTTTTGTGAAATTTCCAATTGTAACTCCAGGATTAAGTAGAACCAGTAGTCCTAACCAGATTAAACCAAGATAAATGACCTGGGAAAGCATCAATGCATCTTCAGCAGAATTCTGGGCATTGAGAAGGGACACAATTTCCAGTTTCAAGAATGGGATGAGGAGCTACATAATTGGCTGGCATGAAATTGACATTTGAAGGCGCCAACAAAAAAGTTCCAGATGCTGGGCCCCATCTTCCTGAAATGTTTTGGTTCAGAATCAGATTGTATGGGATATACCGTAACAACCCAATCACAGGATGCATTTTTAAAATTTAAATTTAGAACTTGGGATAATTGATTTTTATTGAGTAAATTTAGGAGGAATCAACTCTTAGAGTTAAAACAGGGAAAAATATTCAATATTTATCAGAAAAATTGACTAAGCAATACCACATGAGTCTTGACCTTCTATTCCTTCCATGTTACTAAGTAAGTATCTGGTTCAGGTTGCAAAGAACCCTTGCGTGACTAGTCTCTGACAACCATACTGATTAACAAGCTCATATTGGGTGACCCTCATATTACGTCAATTTATCAACGTCAGTTTGAAAGGGGGAGCTGGTTTCAGCTGGCAGACTGGAGCAGCCATGACCCATTTTTGATCAACTGTTTGATTTAAATCTGTTAACTTGGTCAATTTTGATACAGGTTTTCTGGCCTTCCAAGCCTTCTTACTTGGACGGACAATACCTGGCATTATGGAATCTACTATGACACAGGGAGCCTGGACATGATTCTTTTATATGTTTGTTGGCCACAGCAAGTACAGGTAACAGGAGGGATTTTGAAAGGAAAGATAGGATAGAGAACCTACTTCTGCTACCAATGTTGTAACTGAACTTTTTTAGCAGAATTATAAGAGAAAAAATAATTGAAAACTAGATAATATTCTTTATTGAAAGTTAACTATTATATAGTTGTTGTGAATCATAGATATCAGTAACATGATTGTGTTTATTGCTTGGTTGTATGGTTAAGGGGTGGATTGATCCTGATAATGAGTCAAGTGCTAAATCAAGCCATCCACTGTATGGGATTTTCATTTGTACATCTTGCTATTTCTGGGAATTTGAGTTGACTTCTTCATTTGGCTACAGGTCACCTGGAAGTCAAATTGCAGATCAAAAAACACTTGGTTGGAACCTTTCCAGGGGGCCAACCCTGTTGTTTTGAAAACTACTTCATACTATCCTGTAATTTCTTTCAAAGTAACTGTAGAGGATCTAGTAAATTTATGCTTTATTTTATTATCCCTGTGTTGATTTTATACTTCTAGGAAGTATAATAAACAAAATAAAGGGGAAGATTAAGAAGAGAATGACTCTTTATTGGATATGAATAAGGAATATTATATAGTATCATGACAAGCCACATGTTGTCCCTTATGTCATGGAGATCATGGGGCTTATCTGAGTAATGTTCTTCTTGAGTCACAAGGCTTAATCAAGTTGTGTTCCATTTAGGACCTGGATTGAGTGATCCCTGTCATAGATGGTTAACTGATAATAGTGCCACCAGTTTATTGACTGGGTAGTGAACCCCTCAGTGAGCCACTTGGTGATTTACTTGGGGCATTAATTCCCCAAGAGGGAGTAATCAAAGATGTTGCAACAGCTCCCCTGGGGTGCAGAAGGCAAAGCCTTGGGAATCTTCTTGAGAGTATCTGGTATACAGGCTTGATATTGATCCAGTTTGGCGTTGGGTACAGGGAGCCTTGAATTTTGCTGGGCTGTTCTTGCTTTACACAAATGGAGTCAGTTGTGGTGCATACGTTTTAGTTCAGTTTGAGCTCCAATCCCTTTGATAAGTTAGGTATTGTTGGGCTTAACTTCCATGATAATGCCTGGTCTGCGTAACCCTGGGTCTAATTTGTGTTTGTTGTGATTGACAACCCAGATCTTGTCTTCAACTTGGAACCTTTCTTGTTGCAATGGGATTGCTTCCTGGCAAACCCTTTGTTGTTCCATCACTTCTTGGTCCTTTCTGGCTTGTAGTACTTTTGGGTCATTACTGTCTGGTATCTTCTTTGGAAGTGGCAGTTGTGGTCCCGTGGTTGTACTGACAAGTGAGGGTTTCTGACCATAGACAAGTTCATAAGGGCTTTTGCCCATATTACGGTTGACTTGTGTTCTGTAGACCATAAGGGCAGTTGGTAGCATGTTGACCCAGACTTTTGGATTTTTGGCAGATAACTTACTGAGGGCTTCCACTAGAGAGCCGTTTAGTTGTTCTACATGTCCATTTGCTTGTGGGTGATATGGGCTGGCTGTGACGTGTTTTATTCCATTTTTGACAAGATATGTCAGGATTCTTCTTTTGCTAAATTGCTGCTAGTATTTCTTTAAGGACATTAATGCTATTTTATTCCCTGCCTTGGTTACTATTCACATCAATTTTATATCAAGCATATTCCTCCCGTCCCCTCTCTTGATCAGCCAACTTCATCTATCTTTAACGGTTAGTTTCAACGTTTGAAGCTTACCTATTTGCCTATGACAATTCTCAAACCACGTACCTATACGCTCAGTTAGTTTATCAAAGTCCAAAATCAATTACCTTTTGCTTTTTTCTCCACTTTTGTTTGCTTTTGCCTTGGCTTACGCCAGCAGTCTCAGATCTTGTTTTTTCGCCTTCTAGCTTGCTCTCTTGCTCTAACTAAGAGTTTTCCAAGCAATTTGCAGCTTCCTTCTTCCCCTTTACCAGAAGCTTAACCTTTTAAGCTTAACTTTCTACCAACCATGTGTTCATTGATTTCTGATCAGTTTAAGCCACCCAGCCAATTTTGGCTAATATTTCTTCCTCCTTTAAGCTACCTCAAATCCAAGCTAGAATAAAAGCTTGTGTTTTATCCAGTCTCAACTTAAGTTGAGATTATTTGACTTTCACCCCAAAAAGGTACTTGTTAGGTTTTGTGGCTTGTGTTTCATTTCCAATTTTTAGTTTAAGTTTTTATTTTCAATCTTATGATTCCTTTTGACTTTCTTTTTCATCAGCTAGGTAGTTTCTATAGTAATACCCACAATTTGATTGTTGAAAGTTTTAATCCTCAAACTAGTGGTGAGCAGTTCCCTGACTTAGAAATTGATTTTTTGACCAAGTTGTCAGTCATTAAGACTGTACTCTATTTCTTTCCTAGGTTTAATCAACCGCCTCAGCCCTTAATTTACCTCCTACAAGCTTATAGGAGCCTTAGTCCAGTTGTTACTACAAACCCTACCTACATTTTTGTATTTAACTAACATTAATATAACTGGGTTAAAAGCTTTAGTTTACAATAACCTTCCCCAAACTATGAGACCTTACAAGATAGATGTTGGTGTCAATAGCTTTGAGTTCAGTGCCTCCATCTGTGATTAAGAGGTCAGGCTTTCCAAACTTTGCTATGATTTCCTTGCCAATGAATTGTCTCACGTCATTGCCTTTGTGCTCTTTTGTGGCTTGTGCTACAGGCCATCTGGTTGCATAGTCAATGGCTGGGATGATGTAATTCTTGACTTTGCTTTCACCAGGCATAGATCCCACAATATCCAACGGCCATACCTTAAAGGGTTGTGTGATGGATACAGGTACTACTGACTTGGGTGGAGCTTTGGTTTGTGCGTACTTCTCACAGACCTTGCATTGTTCTAGTACCTCTCTGATATCATCTAACATGTTGGGTCACCAGTAGCGGGTCTAGAGATATTCATGCAAGTTTCTGCTACAGGTGTGTCCCAAGTCTCTGTAGCATTGGAGGATTGTGTGATTCTTTTGTGTTGATGGGACATAGGGTACAGTGTCCCCATTTGGGAGTATTTGGTGAAGGGTGCCATATACGTTTTTGAACATGTTTGTTCTTAAGGACCTTCTCTTATATTTCCATTGGTGTGCCAGGTGGGAACCCTTCCTGGAGATTCCCCATGATTAACATGGGCCAGTTGGGGTTGCTATCAGTGCAGAGGATGTGTTTATTGTATAGCCTTGAAAGGGCGTCTGCAGTAAGCATCTCTTTGCCTGGCTTGTATTCTAATTTGCATGGGGTATCTCTGTATGAGGCTCATCCATTTGGCTTGTCTTCTTGACAGGTGTTATTGTGTCTTGAAGAATATCAACGACTTGTGGTTGCTGAGTACTTTGAACGTCTGGGCTCCTTCCAGTTAGCATTGCCATTTCATGAGGCAGTGTATGATGGCAACCAATTCCTTATTATGTATAGGGTATCTTTGTTTGCCGTCTGATAGCTTCCTTGATTCATATGCCACGGGGAGGAAGTCCTTTTGGGCTGTTTGGATACAGAGGACTCCTCCTATGGCATAATCAGAGGTGTTGGTTTCTAGCTCATAGATACCCTCACGGGTTGGGTATTGCAGGATGGGGGAAGTAACCATGCGCTCCTTCAGCTGGCAGAAATGTTGATCTTGTAAAGGTGTCCAGACAAACTTGGTTTTTTCCCCAGTGATGGCTGACAAGGGGCTGTCAGAGCGCCCCAGTCAGGGATGAATCTGCGTATGTAGGCTACCATTCCAAGGAAAGTGTAGAGTTTGCTCTTGTTCCTTGGGGCTGGCATCTCTTTTATAGCGCATATTTTGTCTGGATCTGGCTTGATACTGTCCTTGCTAATGATATGGCCAATGAATGGAAGTTCAGTTGAGAAGAGCTTGCATTTGTACAGTTTGGCAACTAGTTGGTTTTCCTGCAGGGTACAGAGGACTGCGCGGACGTCTTCCCAGTGTTGTTGCAGGTTGGGACTGTAAATGATGATTTTGTTCAGGTAATGATTGCTTTTTTCCTAATGTGTTCCTTGAATACTTCTTTCATGAAGATTACAAAGGTACTGGGAGCGTTTTTCATGCTGAAATTGAGGACAACACATTCAAAGGATCTGTATTTAGTTTGAAATGTGGTCTTTGGAATGTCTTCAGGCTTCTCGCAAATTTGGTGATATCCTGCTGTCAAATCAATTTTTGTGTGGATTTGGGACCCCCAGGGCATCAAAAAGGTCATCAATTAGGGGCAGGGGATACCTGTTCTTTATTGTGACCTCATTGAGGGCCCTGTAGTTGGTGACCAGACAGAGGCCTCCATCTTTTTTTGCCACAAAGAAGACAGCAGCACCAAAGGGTGATTTTGAGGGTCTGATGAGGCCTTTCTTGAGTGCTTTGTCAAGGTAAGCTTTTAGAGCGCCATCTTCTTGTGATGTGAGGCAGTAGATAGGTTGTGCTTTAGGCAAACTACCTTTTAGGTTGATCTCATGTTGTATACCCCTATCAGGGGGCAACCTGGGTAGTGTTTCTTGGAATACAGAGGGAAATTCATTGACTAGCTGGTCTCTAATTGGGTTTTGTTTGTGCTGAGTTTCTGTATTTTTGAAGTGGATGACTTCATATGAACATGTGCTCCAATTGGTTTTTCTAATGTCTGTTTCTTTCTCTGTTTCCATGATCTTTACAAATATGTGATTCCTCATGAGGGTGTCAAGATGTATCAGGTACACGTGATGATGGACTTTTCCTTGCTGGATAGTGAGGGTGGCACTGTCCCAGTCAATGTGAGGCTTTGTCTTTTGCATCAAATCTAATCCAAGTATGATATCTTATTTGGGGATTGGAATGATGGGGCCGCTAATTGTCATTTGTACGTCTCCAATTTGGGCTTGGAAAGGTTTTTTCTCGTGGGTAACTGGTGTGCTGTGGTTGTCTGCCATGATGACTTTCTTGATGCTACTTTGAATGGTAGGTAACTTCATGAGGTCTGCAAAACTCTTGTTAATGAGTGATCAATCAGCTCCAGTGTCAAATAGTGCTGTATCCTGGTATATGCAAAAACGGAAAGGATAGGTAAGGAGTTTATTTCCAGTTTGGGCGGCAAACAGTAGAGGATTGCTGGAGGGAACCTGGATCATGGTGATTGAGTCTACGTCCTGTTCTCTGTACGAGTCTTGTGAAGAGGAGAAAGCGGCTTGCCTAAGCACTCCTCTGAGCTTTTCCCCCCTTGTTGGTATCTTTGGTGCTGGCCTGGTTGGCTTGTGCAGTGCAATTCCTGTTTTGATGCTGGGTACTGTGGGCTCGGTTGTTTTGCTTATTGGGGCAAGGCTCTCTCTTAGCTGCAGGGTTTTCCTTGCACTTGTTGGTGGCGTGTAGATTGTCAGACTTCTGAGCTGCGTGTTTTCCTTCTAGGAATACATCCTCAAGGTTCTTGCAGCAGGTCATGTTAAAATGATGTCTAATGTGTGTGGGAAGGCCATTGTAGAAGTCCAGGCGTGGTCCAGTTTCATCAAAGTTGATGGTGTTGGGCGCACAATCACATAGTCCTTCATATGCTGCAATGTATTCTTTGATGGTTCCTGTCATTTTGAAGGTTCAAAGCTCGGTCATAATCACCACATCTGAGTCCTTCATGAAGAACTTTTCAAGAAATGCAGCCTTGAACACTCCCCAATTTTCCTTCTGGTCAGGATGTTGGGCTAGCCATTTGGTAACAAAGCACAAAGCAGTCCCTGTGACACAGAGGGCAATTTCTCTGACCCAGAGTCTTTGGGGGTACTATACTTGTTCAAACTTGCTCTCAGTGCTGTTGATCCAAAGAGAAGCGTTCTCACGGCGTAGTCCTGCAAAGGTGCCAATCTCAGTGGTGTGCAGGCGTTGAAACACAATATTGGGTATCTCAGGTTGCGTAGGCGCTGTTGTGGTTGTTGTGGTAGGGAACAGTCTGCGGTTTTTGAGAGCGTTGTACTGGTCAATGGGTACAAGGAGATTATTGTAGATGACAAGGCCTGGGGGGACGTCTTGTCCTACTTTGTAATCTCTCCAGCCATTAGGGAGTGACATTGTTTGGGTTCTTTTCTTGGGAGGAATTTTTCCTTTGATTTGGGTAGGTATGGATAACCTACCTGTGCTACCACTGTCAATTTTATACTTCTAGGAAGTATAATAAAAAATAAAGGGGAAGATTAAGAAGAGTTTGATACTTTATTGGATATGAATATAGAATATTATATAGTATCATGACAAGCCACATGTCGTCCATGTACGTCATGGAGATCATGGGGCTTATATGAGTAATGTTCCTCTTGAGCCATGAGGCTTAATAAAGTTGTGTTCCATTTAGGACCTGGATTGAGTGATCCCCGTCATAGATAGTTAACTAATAATGGTGCCACCAGTTTATTGACTGGGTGGTGAACCCCTCAGTGAGCCGCTCAGTGATTTACTCGGGGCGTTAATTCCCTGAGAGAGAGTAATCAAAGATGTTGCAACACACACTATAGCTGTTACTAATTGATCAAAATTATTTTGTATATTTAGAATTTCTGGGTGAGCCTGAGCCCAGGCATATATTTATTTAACGTGTTTTTGGGCTCTGAACAAATTTAAAATTATCAGGTGCAGTAGAGCCAGAATGTTTTATAGAGTTTCTAGAAGGTGTCTTTCTAGATGGTGTATCCCACCAATTTATATTATCAGGTTTATTGAGTATATACTTCTAGGAAGAATAATAAGCAAGATAAATGGGAGAATTAAGAAGAGAATGATACTTTATTAGATATGAGTTTGGAGTATTATATAGTATCATGAGAAGCCACATGTTGTCCATGTACGTCATGGCAGTCATGGGGCTTGTCCAAGCAGTGTTCCACTTAGGACTCAAAAGGTTTGATCCCTGTAATAGATGGGTGAATGATAGTAGTTCCACTGACTTAATAATTAGTTGGTGAGTCATTTGGTGAACTACTTGGGGCGTTAATTCCCTGAGAGGAAGTAATGGAAGATGTTGCGATACCTTTGAAGGCTTTATTTTTTTATAAACTATGTTTTTTATTTAAAAAGAAAATAAACTACTGAATTAGCTTTAAAAAAGGCTATACGAGACCAATGTTGCTAACCAACACTCTGGGAGACAATTTTAAATCTAAGACCAGTTTTGTGCGCATATAGTGTTTTTTGAGTTCCTTTAAAACATCGTCAGGGTTGTATTTTCCAGTCTTTGACATTATGTTTGCTACCAGCCCAGACACATAACCAGCAGCCATAGAGGTGCCACGCTTAGAGCTTTCACCACCATCGTTGGATAGAGAAACGATGTTATCACCAGGCGCATACACATCCAAGCATCTCCCCCAGTTGGAGAAACTAGCACGTTTATCATCCAAGGTACTAGCGCCTACAGTAATAGCACTGGGCTCAGATGCAGGCGAAATGTCACAAGCATTCACATTTGTATTCCCAGCAGCCACAACCACCACACACCCCGATTTGACTGCATTATGCACTGCAGTGTTGAGTGCTTTATTTTTCTTCACACCCATACTAAGGTTTATAACACACCCTCGCCCCTCTTTCTTATTTTGGACCACCCATTCAATTCCAGCAATGAAAGCATTCTGCGAGCCAATGCCATTGTGGTCAATCACCTTCACCGCAAACAGAGTTGAGCGCTTGGCAACGCCGTAGGTCTTTGAACCAATAATACCTGCCACATGTGTACCATGGCCTGTGCTATCCTTGTTTACATCGTCAGCGAAGTTTGCTCCCCACTTTGCACGTCCCTGGAAATCGGGATGATCGATTTTAATTCCCGAATCAATCACGTATACATCAACCCCTTCCCCAGCTTTAGGGTCGTAGTTGTAAGACAAACTCTTGCTTTTGCCAAGAGCGTCTTTTGATGAGAGACGGGCCAATCCCCAAGTAGCCTTTGTTTGAATATCAGCAGCCTCGACAAGTTGATCCTCTCCAATGTCCTCAACTTCCGGCATTGCGTTGACTTTGGCAAGAACATCGTTTGTGAACTCGGCTGAGTATCCCAATAACACTGTACCATACACATGATTTATCTTATTTTTCACACCTGTGTGCTTATTGCTACCAAACAGTCTCCGAATTTTGTCAAGGTGGGCTTCAAGTGCATTGTCTTCAGTCGAGGGTTTGAGGGTAACGATGTAACTACCCTGGACGTAACTGCTTTTGATAGGCGCTGTGGAATTAGTCTGGACTTGTTTTGCGTATCCACCCTGGAAAAGCAATGAGATGAGAGAGATTTCAATAAAAGATTTCATATCAACCTAACATTCAAACTCTTCCTTTAAATACATCTATTCTTCTATAATCCTATAAATATAACATATCGAATTATTCATGCTACTAGCGCAATTCATATATATAAGCATTCTAGCTTGAGTGCACTCGATATTTAAAGTAATCGATTTAATTTTCCGTATTATTGTATATTTAAACTCAATGACCAAGCAAACAGCTTATCCAAAAAGAACTTTTTGAAGGCTCAGAGTTGAATTCGGTAAGTGTGACCTAAATTATGCAGTAATGAAGTCATAGGCTACTTGGCTTTAATAAATATCTCTTTAAATACCTGACTTTTGAGAATGTTTCAACTCTTGCACTGACAATCTTGATGCGCCATGCACTTAAAACATGCAAATTAAGTGAAAAGCATGCACTGGATCACCCACCTCCATCATAATCAATTGGAATCACCACCACCACTTATGCCCCAAACTTTCATTTCCGGGCCAAGCGATAGAATACCCTATCCTTCAACAATAAACTTCACCTTTTGGATTCCACATATTCTTATTCTTTTTAATATTTATTTAAACTCTAATAACTCTACTTCCAATCCGAATCCGAGCGAACTTAGCAGATACCTCATTAAAGGCATTTTACCACCTATGACAACGAGGCTTATCTGTATGGAGGCAACTGGGGTGAAATTGACTCCCGAGTGATTGACTCCATAGTAAAGTGAGAATTCAGCTTTTTCCCTGATCAACAACTGGAAATAGATACTTTTTTAATTAACGGATCTTGATGTACTGAAAACTTTTAAGATAAAAATTAAGCCTTGCAGCTAGGGTATACCAAAGTGATCCCAGAGAGCTCAAAAATGCAATAAAAATAATACCATAAATAAAAAAGAGGAGAATTAAGCAAATATGTTGCATTTTACTATGTAATTTAAACTCTTCATTATAATTTTTTTTATTACCATAAAAATTAAAATTCCAATGAACCAAAAATAAACACAAACACAACAAAAAATTATGCAAAATATGAAGAAATATTAAATTTTTTTAATATAGTTCATATAAGCACAACTGTGAATATCATGTTTTATATGGGAATTAACAAAAATTAAGATATTTCACTTACTTTCAACTATAAATATTCATCTAAAACTTACCATGCATACATAGAACAGTCACTGCTATCTAATTAAATTAAAAAATTAAAACTAAAAACTAAATGATCAAAGCTAATAAGTAAAATTAAAGTTAAAAAGTTAAAAGTAAAAATCATATAACTGAGCAAGCAAGCAAGCAAGTTTATTCCTCATCATTCTTTCCACGTTTCATTTTGGCCCCTTCCAGGAGAGCAGTGGCAATAAGCTCAAGCTGCTGCTTAAGCTCAGAGGCCTTGCATTTGTGCTTGGCCGCACCCTGGATGGCCTTGGTGAAGAGGGTACAGCGGGTGATTGGCTTGGTAGGGGGGGACACAATTGGAGAGATCTCTGAGCTTGGAGATTGTTTTCTCTTGCTTGTGCTGCAGGAGGGAAAATAACTTGTTGAACTTTGGGTGAAGCCAAAGTTAGCCTTTAGATGCTTGTGATAAGCCTCAAGAGCTGAAGTTGTCTTCAGCTCCCTGTTGATGGCCGCCCAGTAAACGTTCCAACTGGCCTTGTCGCATGCCCTGCCTGACTCTGTGTGACAACCTTCCCAATCCACTGGGGCTCAAAGTACTCAAGGAAAGGCTTGAACTCCAGGTGCTTTGCTATGTAAGGATCCTTTGAGAGCACCTCGAACCCCTTTGCAGTGTGTTCTGGCTTTAAAAAAGCCAAGGCACTGAATTGTGCCAGCACAAATCTGCAGATGCCTGAAGTGTCCCTCCGGCTCAACCTACTAAGCTCGGTGTGGGCCTGCACGTTACAAGCAACTGCTTGGCAGAAGTGGAAGTGGCACCCCTGCACCTTCATGCTGAATAGATGCTCAAATGCATTGAACTGAGCAGGATCAAAGTCCATGATGCACACACAAGGCCCAAGAGCTCTTAGCCTTGCCTTTTCCTCTGAGTCCAGGGTGGCCTGGTCCTTGTCAGCGGCAGGAGTGTTAGCGCAGGTGTGGGGGGGGGGGGGTCTTCTTGGCATCATTGTTGTCAGGGGAAAGGAGGAAAAGTGCTTTGCAAATGATGGAGAAAGTGTGGGTGTATATGGCCTCAGGGCAACTGTGGTGAAGTCAACTCCCTGGTACTTGACACTTTTTTGAGTACCAGGGAGTTGAGTGCTGCATATGTGAATCTATTAGTATTTTTGGCTTAACTGATTTTAAGCTATTTTTTACTAGCAATATAGAGGTTCAAAACCAAAAACCAAGTTTAAATTTACTTGAATTTGACTCTGTTTAAGAATTTGGTTAACTAAAAGACAGATTTAAGAGGCAATTTATAAGTAAATTTACTAATAGAAATGAAAAAACCTGTTTTTGACACTTTAAAACAAAAAGTGATCAGTTTGACACTTTTTAAGCCAAATCCCTATTATATTAATAAAATACTTATGTACTTATATAAAATTTGTTATTTACTATTATATTTTTATTATTAGTGTACATAGTTGTTGTTTAAGCTCCCAAGCACCACTATATCTGATCTAGTGGTATAGACATAAATCAAATACCCCACTTGTTTTACATTATGTCATTTCCAGGTTTTTGGATTAAGTGGTGCCACATAAATTAAGCCCAATTTATTAAGAGATTCAATATGTAATTTATAAAAAATGGAAATTTGACTCCCCCTCTGTTTGACTCTATCCACTTGCCACCCAATTGGTTTTGGATTTAACTAATCAAAGGCTCAGAATTAAGGCTAAATTAATATGTGACGCACTATGAGCGCCATTTGACACTTGTCCACTCGACACTTTAACTTGGGATTAGTACAGAGAGCTTCTTAACATTGTAACCAACACTATGGTAAATAATATACTCCCAGCTCCTCCCAGCATAACTTAAACACTAATAAACACCTTCCCATTCACTTACTTTTTTAACTTATGTTGTATTTTTTTATTTTTGAGCATATGAAACTGCCTTGCTTTTGGGTTAACTTTCAAACCCATTTTAAATTTCATCAAGTTTTATATGTAAAAAACATAGTAAATTTGATTTTTCTTCAACTCTGGCATACTCAACAGTGAGAATTCAGCTTTTCCCAGCTGATTGACAGTGGCAAAACTGACACTTTACTATGTTTTGATTTTTTAACTCCCAATAAAAAATTTCCACATAATGATTTTTTTGCAATTATAATCTACTACTCTTCCTGCTACTTTCTATATAACTTTTATATACTTTTTTATTTTTAATTATACTTTTACATTGATTTAACACTAAGATGTTATGATGAACCTAACATCTTTGATGATTAATCATAAAATCACATATTTTCTAGGTTTAACCTTTAGATCTATACTTTGAGTTTCTATTTTGCTTCTTTTTACTTTGTTATATTTTTTCTTGATAAATAAAACTTTATTTGAATACTTTTTGTTTAACTTTTGCTTTGCTTTATCTCTTTGTGTTTTATATCTTTCATACTTTTATTTTACAAATCTAAACTTTCCTTTAGCCAAGATCATCTAAATCCAACAAGCCTACCAGACGCTAAGCCTCTAAGGGCTCTAAAGAGCCTGCCATCACCTCCAAGTGTGTCAATAAGCCTGAAAAGGCAAACTCTCCTACTTCATCTCTCCCCACTTCATCTCCTCCCCCCAGCCTCATCTTCTACTTCCCCTTCCCCTTCTCCCAAAAATTCCTCCCCTAATAATTCTGATGGTGATCTTACTGACCACTCCTTTTACAACTCAGAGGCTGACTCCAAGCCCACTAAGGAGCACCATACCAAGAAAGCAAAGGCTGACATAGAGCCCAACTCTTCTTCTGGTAAGAAAAAGGAGGCATCCAAGCAGGCCTCAAAGAAACCTTCCCCTCCCCCTCCTGATGGCTCTTCCCCACTCCCTCATCTGACCCCCAAGATGAGCCTGAGCAGTACTTCAAATAGTTCAAAGCTTCTGTTCATGTGGCTTGGGATCCACTGGTCATCCACAACATCTGCAATGCAGACAGAGAGTTCAAAGTCCCCAAGCGCTTCCCCCGGTACTTCCCAATTATGTCAATAAAGGGCGGCCCTGGCTACATTGCTGACAATTACATCTTTAACTGTAATAACCAAAAACGCCAAAGTAAAATAAAGCACTTTATCTGTGAAGATAAAACTTGTGGGGCCCAGCTAAACACTGAGGGCTGGGAGCAAGTAACTGCCAAGAAGGGGGAGCACTCTTTTGAGCCCCCAATCATCTTATAAGCGAGATGCTAAAGTGGTACCTTGTCCAGATAATCCCAACATTCTCTCAACTCTGGGCATCTGATCTGGCTATTAAGGGCCTACAGCATTTAAAACCCAACAATATTAAGTTGGTACCAACCCAGGAACAGTTGGTTAAGTTCATACATGATAATTGTATTGCCGCCAATCCCCCTCCCCCAAGGCCTTGGACGTCCTCTCATAGCTTACACTCACCCACAAGATCAAGCAGCTTCAAAGTGGGGAGCATTTTATTCTTCATGACAATGGGCCCGTCACCAAAGACCAGATAATCTGCTATACAACTCAGCAGAACCTACTGGAGTTGAAAAGGGCTTCAACCTGGCTAGTTGATGGTACCTTTGCTACTTGCCCCCAGATGTTCAAACAGCTCTGGATGATTCATGCCCATATTGACATCTGGGTGGTTCCACTTGCTTTCTTCCTCCTCCCTGGGACCACCAAGGCCATTTACACCCAAGTGTTCTCCATCCTCTGCAGAGCACTTCCCCCCAACAACAATGATGATGGCAAGAACCCCCCCCCCACACCCGCACCAACCCTCCTGCCGCTGACAAGGACCAGGTCACACTGGACTCAGAGGAAAAGGCAAGGCTAAGAGCTCTTGGGCCTCATGTGTGCATCATGGACTTTGATCCTGCTCAGTTCAATGCATTTGAGCAGCTGTTTAGCAGGATGGTGCAGGGGTGCCACTTCCACTTCTGCCAAGCAGTTGCTCAAAATGTGCAGGCCCATGCTGAGCTTAGTAGGATGAGCCGGAGGGACACTTAGAACACCTGCAAATTTGTGCTGGCACAATTCAGTGCCTTGACTTTTTTAAAGCCAGAGCACACTGTGCAGGGGTTCAAGGTTCTCTCAAAGGATTCTCACATAGCAAAGCACCCGGAGTTCAAGCTTTACTTGATACTTCAAGCCCCAGTGGATTGGGAAGATTGTCACACAGAAGCAAGGCAAGGCCCGCGCCAAGGCCAGTTGGAACGTTTACCGGGCAACTGTCAACAGGGAGCTCAAGACCACTTTGGCGCTAGAGGCTTATCACAAGCATCTAAAGGCTAACTTTGGGCTTCACCCAAAGTTCTACAAGTTATTTTCCCTCCTTCAGCACAAGCAGGAGAAGACAATCTCCAAGCTGTGTGACTTGGCTAACCTTGTCCCCCCACCAAGCATACCACCTGATCCACCTTCTTCACCAAGGCCATCCAAGGCGCGGCCAAGAACAAGTACAAGGCCTCTGAGATCAAGCAGCAGCTTGAGCTTATTGCCACTGCCCTCTTGGAAGGGGCTAAGATGAATAAGGGGAATAATAGGGAGGAATAAACTTGCTGTCTTGTTTCTATGGTTTTAACTTTTAACTTTTTAGCTTTAATTTTTACTTCTTAGTTTTAATCATTTAGTTTTTAGTCTTAATTTTTAATCTTTTTGATTTAAATATTTTAGCACTGATTATTTTATGTATAAATGGCAAGTTTAAATGATTAGTTATAGTTGAAAGTGAGTGAAGTATCTTAACTTTTGTTAATTTACTAGTAAAACATAAGATATTCACAGTTGTGCTTATATGAACTATATCAAATAAGTATTAATATTTCTTACATTTGAAACCTTAACTGATTGTGCTGTTGTTTATTTTAGTTTCATTGGAATTTTAAATTTTTATGGTAATCAAAAATATTTCTATAATGAAGAGTGTAAATTACATAGTAAAATGAAAAAATTGCTTTTTACCTTATTATCATTAATAAGGTACTTTTTTATTTACTTTTTGAGCTCTCTGGGGTCAATTTAGTATTCATAGCTGTTAAGCTTAATTTTTTATTATAAAATTTTTCAGTACATCAAGATCTGTTAGTTAAAAAAGGGTTGATTTCCAGTTGTTGATCAGGGAAAAGGCTGAATTCTCACTTTACTATAGTGTCAAGCACCAGGGAGTCAAACTTACCACAGTTGCCCTTCAAAGTACTATTCCTATAATCAGTTCATTTGCAAGAACTAAGCTTTGATCTATATATAATATACTAAAGATGGCGTAAAAATATGGAAGGAGGGGAGAGAATAGCTTTAATTTTTATAGATGAATCAGGATTCAATTGCATGTCAGTGGATACAAATATAGGTTATATGACCACAATAGTCTTTGTTATAGTGGTTAGGTAAGATATAGAAGAAACAATCAATTGCAACTTATGGGGGTGTAGGGTTAAATGATTAGGTTGAGGAATTTACTGTATCTTGATAGTTGGTTTGTATAGATTGCTGTTCTGTTTTGAATTTGGTTTGGTGGATACTTAGGTATGAGATCAACCCAATCAATAATATAACAGTTTAAAGCTAATAGGGTTTGGTTGCAGAATGGGGTTTTTTTATTCTGGATTGGTAATGTGGAATAAGTAATGGCTTTGATAAGAGGATTATCTGATACTTTGTTTGTTGCTTACAATGTGTTGCAAAAAAGGTAATGTAAAGATTTGGTTGTGATTGTGGATATATGTTTGGCTTGCTTTATTGGGATGCAGTTCAGTATCTTAGGTTGGAGTGGAGGAGAAGGTTTGGTGAACCAGAAACATCAGTCAGGACGTCTTTCAAGGCAATTGAGCGAAGCTTTTGCTTGATGTAGCAAGGGGATGGGTTCTCTGACTGGGAGAAGAGGTTGGCTACCATTCCCAAGACGTGGGGAGCAGCCATTGAGCTGCCGCTGAGGAAGTAGGCTAACTTGTTTCTGGTGGTCCAAGTGGATAGGATGTTTACGCCAGGAGCAAACATGTCTACGCAGGGTCCCCAGTTGGATTGCTTGTGGCAGGTATTGAGGATTTTTGTGGCACCCACTGTGATGACCTTGGCCTCAGAAGTGGGAGACGTATTGCAGGCATTAATGCTAGAACTCCCTGCCAACACAACAACTACACATCCGGCATCAATGGCATTGCAGGCCGCTTGGTTGAGCGCTTCCTAATGCTTGCTTCCAAAGCTGATGTTCAGGACGCAGGCCTGATCAAGCTTCCAGCTCTTTACCAACCAATTGATCCCAGCAATCACAATTGAGTTCATGCCAGTGCCATACTTATCTGATACCTTCACTGAGATGATATTGGCCTTTTTAGCCATCCTGTATGTCTTGGAAACATTGATGCCTGCCATGTGGGTGCCATGGCAAAGTACCCAACCTCCAGAGCCCCAGGAATAAAGTTGATGCAAAGGGAGGCTTGGCCCTCAAAGTCTTTGTTATTGACATAGACTATGGAATCAATGATATAAACATCAACTCCGTTTCCACCGTACAGGTTGTAATGGTACTTGTAGTCAAACATGTTTGGCTTGAGCTTTGTTTGAGATGTGATGTGCAAGATTCCCCAGGGAGTGTCCTTCTGGATAGACTGGGTATGGCAAGTCAGGTCCTCTTCCACTGCTTCTTTGGGAATGGCTTTGATTTTCTCAAGGATTGCTTCTGAAACATCAATAGAGTACCCCATCAGCACTGTGTTGTAGATCTACTTGATCTCTTTTGGCCCCAAGACAAGTATTGTTGTTTAAAGGAGCCTGGACTTGCTCAGATGGATTTCATATAAGGTGCTGTTGTAAGAGTCAAGGGTGACAATATGGGCACTGAAGACAAGTGCCAAGTGAAGAGAAGTTTGGATGAGAGGATTCATGCTCTGATTGACCTATCACCCTTGGTTAAATAAACACTTTGGCAAAACATAGTGTGTTGGCCCAAAAAAGGGACAATTACAGCATTTGCTGTAATTGTCCCGTCCTCCCTTCCCTGGAATCTTCTTTTGGATTCCCCCAACATAGGGGAATATGAAATTTCAAAAAAAGAAGGCCTTGGAAGGCTTTCTGTTTTATGGAATCAAACAATATTTAAATATATATTCAATAAAAAAATTTTGAAACAAAATTTTAATTCAAAAATTTAGTTATTTAATTTTTGAAAAATAGAAAAAAACATAAATTTTATTATAAAAATTCTGGGAATAAAACCTGTCCACACTTATGTGTGGAAACAAATCCAAGAAAATCTTCTAGAAGATTTCTTGGACTTGTTTCCGGATTTGAGATGGTGGCTCCTTTTTAGAAAAGGAGCCACTTGTCTCAAATCTAATGCATCCCTAATAGTGCATGACATAAGCTATATCTTTGTCCAAATAAGGAAATATAGACATTGTTTAGTCAGGTTGCAAACTTGTTTACCAGTAAACAATCTTGTCAACACAAGGCTATACTAGATAACACACTTGTAATTTTGAAACAACCCTGAGATCATTTAATGAATCAGAATATTGCTTAAACAACTAAGAAAGAAACAATCCAACCAATTACATAAAAGCAATATTTTTGACTGTTAATATCTGTACCCAACTGCAAAACCAGTTCAACTTTATTTAACATCCTTCTCCATTTAAGAATCCCTAATTTCTTCCCAATCATAGGCTAAAAATAACTTTTTTATCCCAAACATCCCATCTAAAAATAACTATGAATTAAAGTTGACCCCTCTTTTACTTTGTCATAAAATCTGTTTAATAAACTCTACACCAAAACGCTTTAAAAAATCATATCCTGTAGCAAATTAAAAGATGTTTCATAACTGTAAATCCACTGCCACCTTTGGCCTTGGATAAAACCATTTTTCCCTGCCACACCAAAAAAGGCCCAAAAATAACAGCCAAGCCACTGAATTCTCTAGGGGATTTGGCTCATACTGTTGATGAGAAATTTATTCTGGCTTACCCTTCAGATCCCCTGGCTCTGGTTGCCCCAGCCTGGGAAGCAACATTGATCAATTTGGACTGTTTGTTGTCATGGTGTTGTCCTCTCTTAAAAACTATTAGAAATGCCCAATCAAATGATACCACATTGATACCCAAAATGTTACAAAAGTAACAGTTTTGAGGCCTCAGGAGGGAATCAAACCCACTCCTAGCCACCAGGCGGGGAGATTTGCCCGCACCTGGATTTTTGCTTTTCAAAGCAAATCCAGGTGCAGGAACCATTCCTTCCCTGGTGGCAGCTGAGGGTCCCGCTTTGGGTCTCAAAAGCTACGCCCAAGCCTTGGTGGGTTTGGCTGGGCCTGGGCAGGCTATTTTTAGCTATCCAGTAAACCCAGATCAAGCCCACCCTCCATTAAGTAATTTGGGGCCCCCAATTGGGGCCCCCTTTTTAAATCAAGTTCTTTGGGTCAAGAGAGCCTGTCAAGCCAGTCCAAAAATGGTAATCAATTTGGAAAAAACCCCAAAACCCCAGAAGCCAAACCTGCCAAAATCAATGACCAGCCAAGCCAAGATAGACCATAAAAAAGCCAAACAACTGTTCCTGAAAACCCCAAAAATAACCATGAAGCAGCCAAACAAACAGCAGAACCTGAAATGCCAAGCCTTGCCACACAGATAGCATCAGAAGAATACCCAGAGGCACCTGCATGTGAGTAAATATATAAATCAGAAACACTTGAAAAAGTTCTGTATTGTCATCCTTACCAAATAAAGTTGTTATGAACCTTTGGTTCACCAATCTGTTTACATACCTATTTTATATATTCTTCCATCTGCATACACCTAAGCATTAATACCCCTCTACTGGGATAGATAGTCAGACTCCAGTTGATAAAACCAAAGCCTTTGACTACTACTGCCCACCCAACGCTCCATTTGGCCCTGTTCATTTCACTGAGTATCCCGCCAATCCTGACCACAAACCCTGGACATTGGAAGACTTGCAGTGGTACACCAGCCCAAATGCTCCCAAGGAACCCTACCAAATTTTCCAAGACAGCAAAGCAATTAACATCTACCCTTTGATCTTCAACAGAAAGTACAACAATCCTGCTGCCTACTTGGTCCCCATGGAACCACCCCAACACCCAAACCTACCATCTCAACCCCTCCCGCTTCTGATGCCTCTGGCCAGAGTAGTCAATTCCTGGGAGTGCTTTACCTTGCACTCACGGGATTGATTTAACTGCCTTGCCAGTGGCTGGACCTTGGACTGTGGCTGGGAAGGCCCTTTCTTACCTGGTAAAGTTAGGTCCCATCATCTGGTGAGCCATGCCAGTACCTGCTTCAAATCCTCCCTCACCTTCTGGAGCTCCACGGTACTCCTGGTATCCTGACACAGAAAGTCAAAGGAATCTGAAATGGTTGGGGTGCCTTCCAGCCAAGAAGGTGGAGCCACAGAAATTACACTTGAACCCTCCAGCACCCTTGGCCCTGGCTAGCAAAATTTCTCTCCTGCCCAATCAAATGCAGCCTTGGGGGTCATGTGTTCACTCCCTGGCAACTCACCCCCTTTTTACAATGCCAGGGGTTTTTGTACCCCTGCTTGTTGTTTTCTAAATTGTTAAAATACATAAAAAACAGTTGCTTATACCTTTTATTTAAAATTTGCTAACTATACTTTTGAGTCCTCTTTTAATTTTAAAGCAAAGTTTTAGCTGTTGTCTTTTTTTACCTTACCTTTATACCGCCCTTTCAGAACCTGGCGGCCTCTTTGAAACCCCTAAGTATATAGTTAATACATAGTTGTTGTGTTTTCTACTTACGCTTTTAAATTCACAGTTCAAAACCAAAAATTCAACTTGATAGCTTTTATAAATCCTATTGTTATTTTGATTTTTCTTTAATTTCATTGATTTTGAACCCGCTTTTGCTCTTACGCCTGCCCAAGCCATCCAAGACTATTGTCAAGCTTTCTGGACGCCTCCTGCTGCTCCCTGCTGGTCTCTTCATACAGCTGCCTATACAGCAATAAATTTTAATAACTTCTGGACCTTAAATTATACTAAAAAAGTTAGAATTTTCTACTGATTACTGCTATGATCTTCTCCATTTTAAGATTTGTGGTGTTTACTGTGGTCCCTTTTGTAATTCTTCTCTGGACAACTGCCCCCAATCTGTGGTTGAAATTCTCCACTTCTGTCCACCTTGTGGGAGACAATCACTATAGTCTCTGCGCCTCCCTGGTGAATTTCTAACTTCAGGTGAGACAATTGTTAAGAGCCTAACTTGTGATAACTTGAACTTTCCTGCTATAGACTACACTGTGCTGGCTCCCACATTTGAGGAGGCTCCAGCGTTTATCATCCTTTGCTTGGATAGAGACAACCCAGCACCACTCCAAGCACCTGTAAAGTTGTCTCCTGCTCCCACTTGCACACCCTGGTTGCTCACTGAGTTGGTGTTGATGGGATTGAATGCATACTTTCCTCAGCTGTCTCCCGCGTCCTCTCTTTAGTCCCCTCTTTGAGCAGCCATCCCAGTACTCCACTGGGCGGCATACTGTTAGTTCATTTTGCCAGGATGGGAGCCAAACTAAGTTATTTTAGCCCCTCTCTCTCACAATAACCTTTATTTGATAGTATAACCTTCCAGGTGTAGTAATCAGATATTAAATGCTCAGCCCCAACTAGCTTCCAGCTCTAGGTTGGTAAATCAAACCAGATCACTTAATATTTAAACATTTAAACAAATATATTAAAATAGTAGTCAGGAGTAGGCCTAGTTGAATCTATGCCGTCCCAACTTACCCACTTTCCATTACAAGTAGGGAAAATACCCAAACACTCACAAGTGGCAACCAAATAAACACCTAAAAACTGCTGCATGACAACTAGGTTTGACCAAATTGCTTGCCATGATCTTCCCCAAATCCTCACACTCCATATCAGGCACTACAACCAGGCTTAACCTTGCCTGGTTCTGGCATACAAACCATAGCATACCATCCAACGCTTGATATCTCTTTGGGTAAGTACTCTCAAGTATATACTTCTTAGAAGTATAATAAACCGGATAAAGGGGAAAATCAAGAAGGAAATGATCCTTTGTTAGATTTAAATTTAGGATATTGTCAAGTATATACTTCTGAAAAGTAATATAAACAAGATAAAGAAGAAGATTAAGAAGAGAATGATACTTTATTAGATATAAATATAGGTTAATATATAGTATCATATAAAGCCACATACTGTCCATGTACATGATGGAGGTCATGGGGCTTATCTGAGTAATGTTCCTGTTAAGTCATGAGGCTTATTCAAGTTGTGTTCCTTTTAGGATCTGGATGTTTGATCCCCGTAATAGATGATCAAATGATAGTGGTGCCACCAAATTAATGATCAGTTGGTGAGCCATTTGATGACTCCTTTGGTGAACTACTTGAGGTGTTATTTCCCCAAGAGGGAGCAATCAAAGATGTTGTGACATCTCCCCCTGGGGTGCTGGAAGGCGGAGCCTTGGGAATTTTATTGAGACTGTTGGGGATGTGTTCTTGGTACTGATCCAGTTTGGCATTGGGGACAGGGAGTCTGGAGTTGCGTTGGGCTGTCCTTGCTTTGCACAGGCATAGTTGATCATGGTGCATACACTTGAGCTCTGTTTATGCACCTATTCCTTTGATAAGGTAGGTGTTGTAAGGTTTGACTTCCATGACAATGCCTGGTCCACGTAACCCTGGATCTAACTTATGCTGGTCATGATTGACAACCCTTTTTTGTCCCCAACCTGGAATTGTTATTGCTGCAAAGGGACTGTCTTTCTTGAAATCCTTTTCTGCTCCATATGCTCTTGGTTTTTTCTGGCACAGAGTGCGTTGGGGTCACTGTTGTCTGGTACCTTCTTGGGTATAGGTAACTGTTGTCCTGCAGTAGTACTAACAAGGGCAGCTTTCTGCCCATAGACAAGTTTGTACAGGATTTTTCCAAATTGCAATTGACTTGGGTTCTGAATACCATGAGTACTGTTAGCAGCATGTTGACCCAGGCTTTTGGATTTTTAGCAGATATCTTACTGTTGTAACTGTGCTGTTTTAGCAGAGTTACAAGGGGGAAAATATTTAAAAGCTAGATAATAATCTTTATTGTGAGATAGTAATTATATAGTTCATGTGAATCAAGGATAACAGGAACATGATTGGTGATCACACAGTTGGATAGAAGAAGGGGGTGGATTGATCCTGATAACAAGTCAAGCGCCAAAACAAGGTATCCACCATAAAGGATCATCATTTGTTCATGTTGTTGGATTTGGTAATTCAAGTTGACTTACTAGTCTGGCTTTGAGTGACCGGGTAATGGGATTGTGGGTCACAAACCTGCTTGGTTGGAACCTTGCTGGCGGGTTGAGCCTGCGGTTTTGACACCCCCTCCCCCCAACTGAAGGTTGGCCTCCTGGGGCAGGCTGTCAGGGAGGTTGTCAGGAGCCGGGCGTTGTATAGGACTAATTGTTATTCTGTGGCGGGCAGGCCAGTTTCTTGTTGTTTTTGTCTTGCTTTGCAGGGTTGTAGGCAATCATGGTGTAGGGTCTTATCTTGCTTACGTTTTCTAAGCCCTTGCATAAAGTAAGTGTTATTGTTGTTTACCTTTAGAATGATTTCTGGTCCCACTTTCTTGGGTTGTAGTTTGCTCTTGTCAACATTCATGACCCAAACTTTGTCCCAAACTTCATGTCTATTGCGGATGGAGACAAAGGTTTTTTGTAGACATTCATTCTCCTGCACTGTTTGTTTGCTGTTAGCCTTTACAACATGAGGGTCTAAGCGTGGGGGGCTTCACTTGAAATTCCAGTTTAGGTCCTGTCAATGCTTGAACAATATTTGGATGTGTGCTGTATAACAGCTCAAACAGGCTTTTCCTGGTGGATCTGTTCACTCAGGTTCAACACACAAGTAACACAGTTGGTAGCTGCTTATACCAGTCTTCAGGTCTCCTGGCGGTGAGTTTGGCTAAGGCTTGTACAAGGCTACCATTAAGCTGCTCTACATGTCCATTGGCCTGCAGGTGATATGGCGTTGTTATGGTGTGTTTGACCCCCTTTTTGCAAGGTATACATTGGTAGTTTTAGAGGTTAATTCTTTCCCTCCATCAGTTATCAGGAGTTCTGGCTTTCCAAACTTGCTGATTATCTCTTTGCCAATAAATCAACATACGTTGTTGTCAGTGTGTGCCTTTACTGCTTGAGCTACTGACCATCTTGTAGCAAAGTCAATGGTGGTGATGGTATATTTCTTGTCATTGTGTTTTCCTGGCATGGGGTCAACAATGTCAAAAGCCCATACTTTGAAAGGTAGTTGTGTGCAGATGGGGAGTACTGACTTTGGAGGGTTTTGCTTTTGGAAAATTATTTTTGCATACCTCACATTGGTCTAGAACTTCTTGAACATTGTGGTATAAGGTTGGCCACCAGGCCTTATGCTTAAGGAACTCATGAGGTTTTGGCTCTTGGTATTTCCAAGGTCTCAGTGATAGCGTAAGATGGTGTCTATTGCTGATGTGTGGGGATGTTGGGAATGGTTGTGCTGTCAGAAATTTTTCTGTGTAGGGTTCCATATACATCAGCAAATAGGTGCTCATTTTTGATTACTATTTCCTTTGTTATGTTGGTTGTGCCAGGATGGAAACCTTTGTCCTTTGATTGTAATACTAAGAGAGGCCAGTCTAGGTTAAGCCCATTTTTCCCTCTTGAAGCATGGACATACAGACAGGACAGGGTGTCTGCCATGGCAAGCTTGGCCCCAGGTTTGTACTGGATGGGCATGCTAAATCTCTCCAATAGCTTCATCCAGCGGGCTTGGCGGCGCAAAAGATTTTCTTGAGTTTTAAAATAGATGAGCAACTTGTGGTTGGTTAATGCTGTGAATTATTCCTGCTGTTCTAGGTAAAAGCGCCATTTGACTAGAAAGTGCACAATAACCAACTGTTCTTTGTTGTAGATAGGGTATCCACACTTGCCATCTGAAATTTTTTGCAATTCATAAGCTATGGGCAGGAAGTCACCATCAATATTTTTGATTTGTAGTACTCCCCTAATGGATGCATCTGAGGCGTTGGTTTCCATTTGGTATTCCCCATCACATTGGGGGTATTGCAGGATGAGAGCTGTTGTGAGTTTCTTCTTGAGGCAACTAAAACAGAGGTCACGTTGGGGAGTCCACACAAACTTGGATTTGGCGCCTGTTATGGCAGATAAGGAGGCAGTCAAAACGCCACAGTCAGGTATAAAGCAGCGTACATAGGCCACCATTCCTAAGAACGTACGGAGTTCCAACTTACCCTTGGGTGGTGGCATCTTGCTGATGGCCTGTATCTTTTGACTATCGGGTTTGATGCCGTCCTTTGAGACTATGTGTCCCAGGAAGGGTAGTTGCTTGCAGAAAAACTGGCACTTGGAGGGCTTGGCTAACAGTTTTTGTTGTGCCAAGATGGCAAAGACTGCCTTGAGGTCTTTGTGGTATTGTTCCACCAAGGGGCTGTAGAAAATAATGTCATCCAGGAACACTAGGGTGTGCTTGTCTATGTGGGGTGCAAATACTTTGTTTATGAAGGTTACAAAGGTGGATGGGGCATTTGTCATGCCAAAATTGAGCACCACACATTTTTAGGAGCCGTACTTAGTGCAGAAGGCTGTTTTGGGGATGTCTTCCTCCTTGATGCAAATCTGGTTGTAGTCTGTTGTCAGATCAATCTTGGAGAAGACTAAGGCTCCTCCTAAGGCACAAAGAGGTTGTCAATCAGTGGTAGTGAGTAAAAATTCTTAATGGTAACTTTGTTTAGTGCTTGGTAGTCTGTGACCAGACATAAAGTATTGTACTTCTTAGCCACAAAGAATATGGCGGCCCCAAAGGGAGACTGTAAGGGCAGATAAGTCCTTTTTCCAATGACTCCTTGAGGTAGGCGCGTAAGGTTTTGTCTTTATTTGGGGTCAGCCTGTAGATAGGGCGCACCTTGGGTACAGCCTCCTTGAGTTGGATTGAGTGCTGAATGTGCTTCTCAGGGGTAGCCTGGGCAGCGCTTCCTTGAAAATTTCTGGATGGCAGGTCACAATTTTGCAGTCCTGAGGTGTGGAGGTATCCTGATGATCTTTTAAATGTATGATCTTGTACTGGCAGGAGTCCCAGTCAATTGCCTTCAGGTTTTCCTTCCAGTCCAGGGTCTCTGTGATGCGTACAAAACATGGTCATGCGGAGTTGGTCCACACAGTCAGGGTAGATCTGGTGGTTGACGCCTTCACACTTGATGGTCAACACTGAGTTTGCCCAGTCTACGTGAGGATTGTTCTTTTGTAACCAGTCTAGTCCCAGCACAATGTCAAACTTTGGGAAGTCAATGACGGGACCTTGGATGGTGGAGTGGAGGTTTTCAAGCATGACAGAGAAGGGGACAGTTTCCTTTGTCACGGCAATGTGGTGTTTGTCAGCCAGGACCAAATTTTTAATCCACAAAGGATTAGTGGCCAGCTTAAAATTATCCTCAAAGCTACTGTTGACCAGGTTTCAATCTGCGCCTGAATCCAGGAGTGCTGAGCCTGCGTAACTGAAGAAGCAGAAAGGATAGGAGATCAGTTTATTGGGATGTCTGGCAATGGTGTACAGTATCAGGTCCTCCGAGGGCACTTGGATCATTAGGCATTGGTCTATGTCCTTGGGTTGGTACTCATCATTGGGCAAGTCAGGAGTTGTGTGGGGAGAGCTTGGCTTGCTCAGTGCTCTCCCCAGGCTTTTGCCTTGTCTTGGTTGCCTCACGTGGTGATGACATGGAAATGAGTATAATTTGACTGGCCATTGTTTCCATTTCCATGTCCATTTGAACCTGTGGTTTTGTGGTTGGCTTTATTCCCGTTGTCTCCAAGGGGTGGTCAAGTGGAGCGCCCACCTGGATGAGAGTCCTTGGGTATTTCTTGTTTCCCAGTTTATTCCTTATGAAGTGTGTTGGAGGTTTGCTCTGCTTTCTCTGCTTCACAGTACAGGCTTTGCAGGTTGGTCACCTGGTTCAGGTTTACATGCCTCATCACATGCAACTTTTGGGCGTCATAGTACATGAGGTGTGTAGCTGGGATGTCAAAGGCCATGTTGGATGGTGCGCAAAGTCAGAGTTCCTTGTAGATGCAGGTGAGTTCCTTCATAGTGTCTGTCTGGTTTAGGTTTTTTGCTTGGCGTATTAGCATACGCGCTGTGTCTTTAAGCACAAATCTTGCCAGGAAGTCTTACTTAAAGGTATCCCAGTTCCTTTTTAGTGTGCTTCTTGTGCCTCTTTTTGCACCAGGTGCCAGCGTCATGGGTCAGGAAAATGGAGATTTCTGCAATCCAAAACTGCTGTGGGCATTCCATCTGGGCCAGCTTGCTCTGGGCAGACTAGATCCATGCGGCAGCATTGGTGTTGTTGGCCCTGGCAAAAGGTTTCAAGGCGGCGCTCTGTAGTCTTTGAGCTACGTAGGTGGGCATGGTGTTTTCATTGACTGGTTGCAGAATTGAGAAGGGAGCCTGAAAGAAACCCCTGCCAACATGGCGTTGAAGGCAGGTAGTGGGATCACTGTGTTCTGGTACAGGACAATGCCATCAGGTATCTCAGCACCAAGAGTGTACGGAGTCCAGTCAGGCAGGAGGCCAGACATAATTATGTCAAGGATTTGTTGGCTGTGGTGTGTACAGGAAACAAGCGGAATTTTGGGGAATAAAGTAGGATGTAAAACCTACCTGTGCTACCAATGTTGTAACTGTGCTGTTTTAGCAGAGTTACAAGGGGGAAAATATTTAGAAGCCAAATAATAATCATTATTGTGAGATAGTGATCATATAGTCAATGTGAATCAAGGATAACAGGAACATGATTGTTGATCACACAGTTGGATAGAAGAAGGGGGTGGCTTGATCCTGATAATATGTCAAGCTCCAAAACAAGGTATCCACCATAAAGGATCATCATCTGTTCATGTTGTTGGATTTGGAAATTTGAGTTGACTTCCTAGTCTGGCTTTGAGTGACCAGGTAATCAGATTGCAGGTCACAAACCTGCTTGGTTGGAACCTTGCTGGCGGGTTGAGCCTGCGGTTTTGACATTACTGAGGTCTTCCACTAGTGAACTGTTTAGCTGTTCTACTTGGTCATTAGCTCGTGGATGGTACAGGCTGGTAATGATATGCTTTATTCCATTTTTGGCAAGGTAGATATTGGTATCAATGGCTTCAAGTTTGGTACCTCCATCTGTGATTAGGAGTTTTGGTTTCCCAAACTTGGCTATGATTTCTTTTCTAATAAATTGTCTTATATCTTTGCTTTTGTTGCAACCAAGTCTCCATAATTGCCTGCTAACATATCTTACAATACACAGGGGGCGCTCAATGTGTTGTCCCTTGACGTATCTAACACTATGAGTTAATCTGATGGAAATATCAAATGGCAGATACTTCATCCTAATTAGGAACACTACCTATTTGACTTGCTGATCCCTGCACAAGTTATTCCTTGGCTTCAAACCTTACATGGAACTTCCCACTATGCCACCCCCTTGTGGCTTTCCCCATATGGTATATTAACCATAATGTTCTACAATAAACAATGCCTTATTCTTATTATTATGTCCTTTCTATAGGACTGTTGTCTTCCCCAATTCCAAATACTAAATCCTCATTGGTTCAGTTGCAACAGTGGTAGCAGCGGTAGGTTGACAACCTATCTAAAACAAAATTCCCCCTAAGAAAGGACAGAGTACGGGCCAGATGGCTACTCCCCAACAAGAAACTTTCCTGCCAATCTCCAAGGGGGACATCCCCAACGGGCATGTTATCTATCAAGACCAGTTAGTCCTCACCAGCGTGTATAATTGGCTCTGCCTCAGGCAGTGTGACGCCAGGGTCACCCTGCCCCAGTCAGACCTGTCCCAACACATTCTTAACCTTCAGCTAGAATCCTTTGTGGGGGGCGTCAAGGGGTTCAACATTGTCAGTTGGCTCCAATCTACCAAAACCTGCCTTTGCATCTGTCAGGTCCCTGAGCCCATGTGGGTTGCCACTGCGTCTGGCTGCCTTACGGGGCCTGCTGCTGTGTGGTTCACCAACTGGGCCAGCCAGGAACTTGACGTTACCTGGGCGGCATTCTGAGACGCCGCCAAGTCCCTCTACAGCAAAACCTTCTCCCCCATTGTTGTGGGGACTCCTCTTCTAGCAATCAAACAAACTGGTTTGGTTCCTGAGTACCTTGCTGCCTGGAAACAAGCTCTTGCTGCTGCCCCCAAGGCCGTGACCAACAGAAATGCAATGCTACTCACTCTCATTATCAATGAGTTAAAACCCCATATCTGTAAGTGGGTCCCTGTAGGTTGCTGCACTTCCATCAATGACTTGTACAAGCCCATTGTGGAAGCTAACAACCAGGCCTCAATGGGCTTCCTCTGTACCAGTGACGCCCCATCTCAACTACGTACAACACCTGGCAATGGCCACAATCAAGTGGGTTGCTGCCAGCCCCATCAGCAGGATAATGTGACTAAACGCCCCGGCAAGGGGGGCTCCAGCTAGTGCAGATTGAGAAACAGGGAAAAACCTGGGGGTTGTAGCAACAAGAGGCCTTACAACCCCACCTGAACCATCCTCTTAATCCTTGCTTGCAAAGAACCCCTGTGACTACAACATCCATGAAGTCAAAACCATGGACGTCTTCCAAGTCCACAGTGATAACCCTGTACTACAAGAAAGCCACTCCTCAAATAAAGTAATCCATCTATCATATCCCTTTTATTTCCGTGGGAACACCCACAAATTACTGGTAGATACCAGGGCCAACCACACTATGATGGACCAGGCGTTTGCTGACTCCCAACAACTGGACCAAGTGCCTAGCAGGTTCAATGCAGTACAAGTAGCTGACTCCTGCAGAGTTTTAATTACCCACAAGACAGTACCCTTCTCTGTGAGAATGGGGAACGTCCAGGTTAAGCTCTCTGGGCCAATCATGGCCGGGCTCAGCCACAACGTAATTGCTGGCCTCAACTGGCTTTGGCACAACCGTCCCTACATTGACTGGGATACATCTGTCATCACCCTCAATAGAAATGGGGTGGGATTCCAGATTTATCCTGTGGAAATGAGCAAGTTACTCCATGAAACTGTGTTTGTCAGAATAACAGAGACAGGCTTGTACAATTTCAAGGGGGGAAACTAGACTTTAATCAATGCTCATTCAAGTTATCCACGCTGAACCATCTGTGGTCCCTCCCTTGACCTCCTCACCACCACCAGCGCTTGCTGCACTTTTCAAGGAGTACAGAGACGTGTTCAGTGAGACACTTGAATAACTAACTCCTCCCCAGGAGATCCAGCACGCTGTAAAACTCCAAGGATTGTTACCTCAAGCACAACCATTATATTGTCTTACACCAAAGGAAGATGAGACCCTCTGCCAGCACCTTGTGGATGCACTTGATAAGGGCTTCATTTGCCCCTTGCTCTCTCCATATGGGGTGGCTGTTTTCTTTGTAGCCAAAAAGGACAGGTCCCTTTGCTTGGTCACAGACTACTGCGCCCTAAATGAGGTGACAGTTAAGAACAAATACCCCCTGCCGCTGATTGACAACCTGTTTGATACACTTGCAGGTACAAAGGTCTTTAGCAAGATTGATCTCACAGCAGGGTACAACCAGATCTGCATTGCACCAGGAGATGAGGCAAAAACTGCCTTCTGCACGCACTACAGGTTGTTTGAGTGTCATGTCATGAACTTTGGAATGACCAATGCTCCTTCCACCTTAGCCATGTTGATGAACAAAGCATTTGAGGAACTGATTGGAAATTATGTGGTTGTGTACCTTGACAACATTATTATCTTCAGTCAAGATCAAACCACACACCTCCAACACCTCTGTGCTGCCCTCAATACCCTTTGGAAAAACCAGCTAAAAGCTAAACCCTCCAAATGCAAGTTCCTCAAGTCAGAGCTGCTATTCCTTGGGCACACCATCTCTTCCCAAGAGATAAAGCCCAACCCTGCTAAAATCAAGGCAATCACCAGCATGCTGCCCCCACTGATGTGGGCCAGGTGCAGACATTCTTAGACATGGTTGCCTACATGCGCAAGTTCATTTCCAATTGTGGGGAACTAATTGCACCTCTCACTGAGCTCCCTAACACCAAACAGCACTTCCATTGGACCCCTGTCAGAGATCAAGCCTTCAAGATGTTGAAGCAAAGGCTCACAACAGCACCAGTACTGCAGTTTCCCAATCAAAACCTTCAGTACAAACTCGAGACTAATGCCTGTGAAAGGCCATAGGGGGTGTGCTAATGGTAGAAATGGACAATGGTGTCTTCCTCCCTGTGGCATACAAGTCCAGGAAGCTTACTGACTCGGAACAACGCTATCCCATTCATGATAAAGAATTGGTAGCAATTGTGCACTGCGTTGAGAAGTGGCACTGTTACCTGGAAGGTGCTACCTTCCCACCCCGCATTCTGACAGACCACAAGTTGCTCCAGTACTTCAACACACAGTCCCACTTGACACGCCGCCAAGCAGGATGGGTTGAGCAGCTATCCCCTTATCAGTTGCACATTGATTACAAGCCTGGGAAGGAACTTATTGCAGCTGATGCCCTTTTGCAACTCTACATAGCGTCCATCATTAGGTACAATAGTTTGGATCCAGATTGGCCCATGCTCTACCTCTGCCCTGAGGCAACTTACTACAAGGGCCTTAACTTGGTAACCATCTCCAAGCTGAAGTACAACAAAATTAAGTTCACCACCAATGCTGGTGACGTCTGCTGTTGGGCAGAGACAGGTGAAAAGATACCTTACATTCCCATCACACAATGAGGTGACACAATATTATACTACCACCAAACCCTGGGTCATATCAGAGGGAGTAACCTCTTTGAGATCATGAAACAAAAGGTTTTGTGGCTGCACATGCATCAAGACATCTTGGATCTCCTTGAAATGTGTGTGCTGTGCAAAAAGAATACATCCAAACCTGCACCCCCAAGTCTGTCCTGCCCATCAAGGCCATGGAACCCTTTGAGCAGTGAGCCCTTGACATTGTAGGCCACTCCCCAAAGACAGACTGGGTAATAATTACATTACCACTGCCATCAACTACTTCACTTGCTGGCCAGTGACCTGGGCAACAACTAACCATACCGCCACCACCTGCTTCATTGGCAAGGAAATTGTGACCTGCTTTGGACAACCCAAAAATCTCATCATGGATGGCAGCCCCAAACTTGTTGGGCATGTCATGAAAGAATACTGCACTAAGAATGCACTCCAATGTATAGTTACAACCCCTTACCATCCTCAAGCTAATAGACACATAGAACATTTAAATGGCTCCCTGGTTTAGCTGATTGCCAAACTCTCACAAGAGCACCACAACACTGCATGGACTGAACACCTGCCCACCGCTCCACTTATCCTAGGAGCAAGAATCAACAGGGGCACAGGGTTCAGCCCCAGCACTCTGGCCTTCAGAACACCTGACAGTCTGACAGGGGTTGAACAGGGAAAGCTACAGTCCAGAGTTCCCAAAAAGCCTCCCCTAGTAACAACCCCACCCCTAGACCAATGGTGCACCAAAGCCTGGGAAATTAATCACAAGCAAATTGAAGGAGGGACAAAGCACCTTGAAGCCAGATACACTGTAGGTGACCCCGTCTACACCCTCAACCCCAATTCTGCCAAGTTGGAACCCAACCACCTAGGGCCCTTAACATAGCCACTGTCTATGACAATCATACCTATCAACTCAAGGATGCTTAAGAGAATACCAAGAAGCTTCATCATGATTACTTGCGCCCCTGCTGTGCCATCCCCACACAAAGATTGTTTGTGCAGACCTTCCCAGACCTTCTGCAGACTCTGGTCTTGGTATCTAACAACAAACAGGGGGCAAGCGGGGGTGTTGCAACCAAATCTCCAGTCTTGCCTGCTAACATATCTTACAATACACAGGGGCACTTGATGATTCACCCCTTGACATATCTAATGTTATGGGTTAATCTGGTGGCAATATCAAATGGCGGGTACTTCATCCTAATTAGGAGCGCTACCAATTTGACTTGCTGATCTCTGCATGAGTTATTCCTTGGCTTTGAACCTTACATGGAACTTCCCACTATGCCACCCCCTTGTGGCTTTCCCCATATGGTATATTAATCATAATGTTCTACAATAAACAATACATTATTCTTATTATTCTGTCCTTTCTATTGGACTATTGTCTTTCCCAATTCCAAATACTGAATCCTCATTGGTTCAGTTGCAACACCTTTGTGTTCTTTTGTAGCTTGCACTATAGGCCATCTGGTGGCATAGTTGAGAGCTTTTATGATGTACTTTTTGCCTTTGTTTTTGCCAGGCATTGTTCCCACAATATCCAGTGACCACACATTGAAGGGTTGTGTGATGGATACTGGTACTACTGACTTGGGTGGTGCCTTGGTTTGGGTGTACTTTTCACAGACTTTGCACTGTTCTAACACTTCTTGGATATAATCTAGCATGTTGGGCCACCAGTAGCATGTCTTTAGTTATTCATGCAACTTTTGGCTGTGGATGTGGCCCAAGTCTCTGTGATATTGGAGGATTGTGTCAATCTTTTGCGTTGACGGGACGCAAGATATGGTGTCACCATTTGGAAGGATTTGGTGCAATTTACCATATACAATTTTGAACAGATTTTTGTTCTTAAGGACTTTCTCTTGAATGTAAATTAGGATGTCATGTGGAAACACTTCTTGGAGATTCCTCATGATTAACATGGGCCAATCAGAGTTACATTAGTGCATAGGACATGTTTGGTGTATAGCCTTGACAGGGAATCTGCAGTAAGAATTTCCTTGCCTGGCTTGTATTCAATTTGCATTGGGTACCTCTGTATGAGGCTTATCCACTTGGCTTGCCTTCCTGAAAATTTTTGTGTTTTGATGAATATTACCAATTTGTGGTTGGCAAGTACTTTGAACGCTTGGGCCCCTTCTAGATAGCATTGCCATTCATGAGACAATGTATGATGGCAACCAACTCTTTACTGTGTATGGGGTATCTTTGTTTGCTGTAGGATAGCTTCCTTGACTTGTACACCACTGGGAGGAAGTTATTTTCTGCTGTTTGGATATGGAGTACCCCTCCTATGGCGTAGTCAGATGTGTCAGTTTCTAATTTGTAGACTCCTTTGTGGTTTGGGTACTGGATAATAGGGGCAGTGACCATATGTTCTTTTAGTTGACAAAAATGCGGGTCTTGTAGTGGTGTCCAGACAAACTTGGTTGTTTTTCCTGTAATGAAAGACAGGGGAGCTGTTAGGGCACCCCAGTCAAGGATAAACCTTCTTATGTAGGTTACAATCCCAAGTAAAGTGTAGAGTTTGCTTTTATTTCTTTGGGCTGGCATTTTAGTTATGGCATGTATCTTGTCTGGATCTGGTTTGATCCTGTCCTAGCTGATGATGTGATCAAGAAATGGAAGTTCAGCCAAAAAGAATTCAAACTTTGACAATTTTTAAATCAGTTGGTTTTCTTCAAGGATGCAGAGGACCAGGCAAACGTCTTCCCAGTGTTGCTTTAAGTTTGGGCTGTAGATGATGATGTTGTCCAGGTATATAATTACGTGGTTCCCAATGTGTTCTTTGAAGACATCATTCATGAAGGTCCCAAAAGTACTGGGGGCATTGGTCATCCTGAAATTGAGAACAACACATAAAAAGGATCTGTATTTAGTTCTGAAGGCAATCTTTGGGACATCTTCAGGCTTTACTCAAATTTGGTGATAGCCTGCTGCCAAATCAATTTTTGTGAAGATTTGGGACCCTCCCAGGGCGTCAAAAAGTTTGTCAATCTGGGACAGGGGATATCTGTTCTTAATTATGACCTTGTTGAGCGCCCTGTAGTCAGTGACCAGGCAGAGTCCTCTGTCTTTCTTTGCTACAAAGAAGACAGCGGCACCAAAAAGTGACTTTGATGGCCTAATGAGTTGTTTCTCAAGAGCTTCAGCAAGATAAGCTTTTAGGGCGCCATATTCTTGTGGTATAAGGCAATAGATTTGGTGTGCTTTTGGTAAACTTCCTTTGAGATCAATCTCAGGTTGTATGCTGCAGTCTGGTGGTAAGCCCGGGAGGGATTCCTGGAAGATAGAGGGGAACTCACTACCTAGCTGGTCTCAGATGTAATTGTTTTTACGTTTGGTTTCCATATTTTTGAAATGGATAACTTTGTATGTACATGTGACCCAATTAATTTTGCTAGGGTCAGTTATCTCTTCTGTTTTCATGATTTTCACAAACATATGGTCTCTCATAAGGATAGGACACGCCATTTCAAAAACAGCACTTCAATTTACGCCATCTCAAATTAAATTTGAGATGGCGTTTTTTGCGTTAGTGATTTTGAATCACAAAAAAGTAAAATAAACAATAAAATAGTTAAAATTTACATATATCTTTAAAATGTGGCATCTCAAATTTACGCCATCTTAATCCCATCACTTCAAGTCAGATTAATCAAATCTTATTTTCCAACTTTATTTACATATGAAATCACTTAGTGTGGGGCGTTTTACGCCATCTCAACTTTATGTCATTTTGAATCTGGCTATTTATCTTTAACTAAAAAAGCTTATACCCAAACTAAAATAAATCCTTTTGTATAGTATCAGAATATGTTCCTATAGTATTAATATAAGATATCTATACTAAGAATAGCCTAAAATAACGCCACTATGATAGTCCTTCTAGTGATTGTCATTGCTGGGTAAAAAAAACTAGTTTTGTTATATGTAACTTATAACTTTATTTTACATGGATACATTGATAAAGGATCTCTTGTTAAAATATTTAATAGTGTGTCAAGGATCTGAATGTACAAGTATTCTGGCTACCGCCATCTCACTTAATATCCAGTCATCACCCAATTTGGTGCCTTTCCAATATACCATTTGACATACCAAAAATGGCAACAAACCAATATCACATGACTGTCCAGGTATCCAGCAACTTGAATCCATCCTGCACATGACCAGCCTCTAGGTTCAATCTAACTAAAATCTTTGCCACAGCTAAAGCTATATAAGTCTAAAGTATTATCCAATAAAATATACTTCTTCTCTTCTTAATTCCATATTCAAAGCTTCTTCAAAAGGCGCTCCTTATCACTTGTAGCAGCTACAAGTTTTGACCACACCAATGAAAGAGAAAATGACTGAACAGAACCCACCCACCTTTGCTCACATTCTCAACCAGGCCACATCCCAGGACACCTGGAAAACAACTTCTGTGCCCAAAACATTGATGAGGATATTCCTAGTGGATGCACTGTATTTAAAGGACTGACCATGCTCAAAGCATGTGCCAAAAAAATTCAATACAATTGCTCTCTTCAACCACAAACAAACACATAACCGCCTATCACAGGCAAAGTTACCAACACCAAGTACATTGGTATTGACAAATTCTTTGGTAAAAACAAAGAAAACATTATCAACTGGCTAGACCACTCAGCCACAAAACTCTGCGCCAGCTGCATCCCCATGAAAAATGGGTCCAAGAAGCCAGCAAGCGCCTGTAAAAGGCCACAGCTTACTGGTTTGCCATCTGGGTTGGCTCACAAACTGATAATCAGCTTGACAACTGGGAAGAGTTAAAGCAGACAACACCTATAATTTCTGTGTCACCAAATCCCTCCAAGACATTGTAATACAGCTCAGCAATCTTCCCCAAAATATCACTACCACAGCCTACATAAATGTTTTAAGAAATATGTTGCAAAATCCAAAACCCAGAACAAGCTGACAACGTACACACCAGAGCATCATTCATCAACAGAATGAAACCCTCTGTTGATATCTTCATCTGTCCAGAGGCTAACACCTCCATGCCTGTGCTCATTGCAGAAGCCAAGCGCACAGAAAAGCACACAAATATAGAATATGCTGCACACAACAGCAACCACTCTGTAAACAGCAATAGCAGAGATAACTCTAATGGCAACAAACGCCAAAACAACAATCATAGCAATGCCAACTCCAATAGTAACAATGGCAATCACAGCCAAAGCTCAAACGTCTCCCATCCTAAAAAAAGAGGACACCGCCAAAGTGAACAATGCTGAAACAGAAACCAGCTATGAATCTGAACCCACATTCTCTGAACTAAAAGGTCTCAAAACAGAGGAATAGGTTAAAGAGGAGCAGGAATATATCTAAGTGCCCCTGTCTTCCCTTAACTTGACAAGAAACTGTACCAAGGCACAAACTTTGCTGCTCACATCCCACGTGTCCCGCAATCCTCCATTTTTATGAACATAAAAATTAAAGATCACTCACAACTTCTTGTCTACCCATGAACTTACAAATCACATAGACATAAACTTTTTATTTGACTCTGGTTCACAACACACCATGGTTAGCAAACTATTTGTAACCAAGTACAAAATACCAGTTGTCAAATACAACTTAAAATATGCCATAATGGCAGACAAATCAAAAGTTCTACTTGAAGGCAAAACAACTCCCTTCAGAATTGACCTCCAAGGCATTCAAACGTCCATCAAAGGACTTTTCATGAAAAACATAAACTACAATATTGTAGCAGGCATGGACTGGTTCACCTGAGTAAACCCCAGCGTATGTTAGAAAACAAAAACCATGACCGTCAAACACAACAGAGTCAATTTTAACATCCTCAAAGAACTCAAGGACCTCATTCTAAGGAACACAGTATTTGTTAGGTCATAAACCAAGGTAACTCAGACCATCTATCCAAATACAGTACCCTCCACATAATGAGGTACACCAAATCCAATAACATATAAACACAAAATATCCAATTCCCAGAACTTGCAGCTCTTTTAAACAAATACACTCATGTATTTAAAGAAGAACTCTTGAGAATTACCCCTCAAGCAGGAAGTTAAGCATGGCATTGACCTATACAAAGCTATTCCTAAACCGGCACCCCTATACAGACTCTCCCCCATGGAGACCCAAACACTAAAAGCCCACATTGAGGACAATCTAGCCAAAGGATTCATTTGCCTGTCTGAATCCCCGTGGGGGGGCAGCTGTCTTCTTTGTAAAGAAGAAAGAAGGATCCCTCTGCTTAGTTACTGACTACAGAGAACTAAATGCAAGTACAGTAAAAAATAAATACCCCCTTCTCCTCATAGAAGACCTACTTACAAGACTCTCCAGAGAAAAATTTTCTCAAAGATTGACCTCACATCTGGTTACAATCAAGTCAAAGTTAAAGAGAAATACATACCAAAGACTGTGTTTCATACACAATTTGGGTTATTTGAATGTAAAGTAATGAACTTTGGGATGACAAACGCCACTGCAAATTTTTTTTACCATGATGAACCAGGAGCTAAATGGACTCTAAAACACATTATGCTACCTTGACAACATCATTAATATCTCAAAAACAAAAGAGGAACACCTCACACATGTCTGCAAGACACACAATTGACTTACAAAGCACAAACTTCACGCCAAGCCTAGTAAGAGCTAATTTATGGAAAAGGAACTCTTGTTCTTGGACCACATTGCTCTGACAGTAGCATCAAAGCAGATCCAGACAAAATAAAAGCCATAAATAGCATACAATGTCCCAGCTCTGTTAAACAAGTTAGATGCTTTCTCAGAATGATGGCTTACCTAAGAATATATCTAGACTTCAGAAAACTAACTGCACCAATCAATGACCTAACCAAGAGTGATGCCAAAAAGAAATTTATCTGGACACCAGAATGTAACAAGAATTTTAAAACTAATGAAACAAGCTTTGATTGAAGCACCAATCTTGCAATACCCTAACAATAACAGATGCTACAAGCTTGAGTCAGATGCCAGCAAGACCGCCATTGGTGCAGTCCTACACATCTTCCAGCCAGGGCAGTAAGACTTCCTGCCAGTATGTTACAAAAATAGAAAAATAACTAACAATTAGCAGAGATATCCTATACACAATAAGGAATTGCTAGCAATATACCACACATGCAAGAAATGGAGATGTTATCTAGAAGAACTCTTAAACGTTTGTGTACTAAGTGTCCATAAATCCTTAATCTATTTCAAAAACTCAGAACACACTTGCATGGCGCCAAGCCAAATGAATGTCATTGCTTGAACAGCTTAACCTGGACATCCAATACAAAAAAGGGGCAGGGCTAGTCACAGCAGATGCTTTCTCTAGGCTATGGCAGCCAAGAGAGGATCACTCTGTTCACCTGGAACCTGACTGGCCTAACCTACATAACACTGAGTACAAAAAAAGTAAAGGATCCCTCCACACACTAACTAACCCATGATACACTAGTAAGGAAAGAAAAATATTTCCATTTATCAAATTGCACTGTATACTGAATCATTAAAGACAAACATATTCCCTACATCCCACTTGCACAAAGAGTTGACATCATATTAAGACATCACCGCCTACTAGAACATACAGAGGCTAACAACCTATATCTCACATTAAAAGAGATAGTATGGTGGCATAACCTCAAACAGGATATAGTTGATGTTTTGAAAAAGTGCACAGTGTGCAAAAAATACACTATCACAAAGACTCCTCAGCCAACAGTTAATCCAGTACCAGACCCTAAACCATTCAAGGCTTGGGGACTGGATATAGTGGAACCCTTCTCAGAAACTAAGAAAAACCAATGTTTCCTAATTTTAGCCATTGACTTTGCCACACGCTGGCCTATCTGCTGGGCAACAAAGGATCACAAAGCAGAAACATTAAACCAATTCATTAACAAAGCAATCATAGCTGACTACGGTACTCCAGACTATATCTTAACTTATGGAGTAAAAGAGTTAGTAGGTCACATGGTAAACAACAACCTAAAAACAAAGAACATCAAACATCCAACAACCTTGCCCTACAGGCCACAGGTCAACAGCAGAGCTGAACGCCTGAACGGCAACCTTATCAGAACCTTCAAGAAAATAATGGATGACAAAGCCAAACAAACATGTCCACTCTACATGAAACATGCATTAATAGTATCCCAGGTCTGCAACAATCAAGGGACAGACTACTCACTGTTTGAAATAACATACAGGTACAAACCAGATATAGTAATCAGCAATAACCAACAGTATGTGAAGATCCCCCAGGAAAGCCTCCCACAGTAGAACAAGCACCAGCTCTACAATACATACACCTCAAAGCTAAACTAGCAGAAGCAAAAAAACTCAAAACAAAAAAAGTAACCTCTACAGAGGACCCACTACCCATTAACTCCCCTGTCTGGGTCCTGGCTGAAAACAGGAAGAAGCTAGACTCAGTACACAGGGGACAAGGAAGAATCATCAAATACCAACCTGACAGGAACACTTACCTGGTTAAGCCCAGGGCACCAAAAAGCCCATCACTAAGAAGTACCACAGATCCTGCCTCCACCTTAGCAAAGGAGAACACTCAACCTGGTTGGTACCAACTAGAAAACAACTCCAGGAACATCAGGCAGCAGCCGTCAAGACAAAGCCCCCTCCTGATGTACCCAAGTAACCCCTTAAGGTAGGGGTGTGTTGAGGATCTGAATGTACAAGTATTCTGGCTAACGCCATCTCACTTAACATCCAGTCATTGCTGATTTGGTGCCTTTCCAATATACCGTTTGACATACCAGAAATGGCAAAAAACCAATATCACATGACTGTCCAAGTATCCAGGGTCTCAAACCCATCTTGCACATGATCAACCCCTAGGTTTGATCCAACTAAATCCCTGCCATAGTCAAGTCTATATAAGTTTAAAGTATTATCCAATAAATATACTTCTCTTATTTCTTAATTCCATATTTGAAGCTTTCCCAAAAGGCACTCCTTATCAAGTGATTTTAATATAGAAGGGGGTGATTACGCCATTTTGATTTACATCACTCAAATTCCACCAAGTTTCATATCACCCAATTGATTCAATGCGCACAATGGATAGGAGAAAATAAGGGGAATCACATATTAATGCCAGGCTACAATATATTGATTCCCTATTGCAATTCTCACTTTTCACTTTTCAAAAGTACACATTCACGTCAAAAATTATTATAATAAAAAATCTAAGAAACCATATGAAACTTTACAGATATATATATTTTGACCTCCTCTAAACAACTGAGTACTTTTAACCCCAGTTGTATAAGCTAGTTTTTGAGAAATTTAAGTTTTACTCTTTAGCCTGGTTGAGTGAGCTCCATTAGAAATTTGTTAATTTAGTATAAAAATTGTCAAAAACACTATGACTTTGAGCTACGGCACCTCAATTACGCCATCTTGAAAACTACATTTCAATTGAAAGTTTCAGTCAAAACTCAAAACTTTGCATACTTGTGCTACTAATAAATTTTCATTTTTATACAATAAGAAACTTAATAGTTTTGATATTACATATTTTAGACTTTTATATATATTTATATGTAGAAATTCACTATTTTTATATTAAAAACATTCTCATTTTTCTCTTTAAAAACAACCTCTGAATTGCCCATATTTTGATACCAATTCACTTTTAGATGCCTTCCAAGCCTACCACTAAAACTGAGACCAAGGCCTCAAAGTTCAAGATCACTCCTCCCAAGTCCAAGAAGGCCAAAATTACCCCTAAAAAGCAGCCTGCTAAGGGTAAAGCTCCTCCCATGACCCCAACTCCATCACCTGAGCCTGAGGAAACAAGCCCAACCCCTCCCCACTTTCTTTTGTTTACTCATCTTCTGATCCACAAGTGAAGTAATTCAATTTCAATTATCACTCTGATCCCACCTTAGAGCCTGAAGAGGAAGAGAAGCAGGAGCCTGAGCCTGGTGCTCCTGCAGATGAGCAAATTGAGCTCTGGGATCTTAACACTGTCCAAAATATATACAATCAATATGGCACCTTTGCTGTTCACACAATATACCCAGCCAGCTACCCCATAATGACTAGGAAAGGGGGTACCAGCTTTATCTATAAGGGCTTCAGCTTTGGGTGTAATGACAAGAAGAAACCCATCTGTCAACATAACTACAAATGTGATAATATTGGGTGCCTGCTAGACTCACCACTTATGGGTTCACTAAGTTCAAGGCCCTGACTACTGGGCATGACTGCACCAAGCCTTTTGACTCCCTTTATCAACTGATCCTCTGGTTTCTTTTCCAGGTGATACTAACCACCAAGGACCAAACCACAACTGAGGTTGACAATAATGCTCTCCTTAATTTAAATGATACCCAACTTGCAACTGTTGGTGGCGCCTCAAAATTACAGAGATTTCTCACTAATCAGAGATATTCTCTGAGCACTGAAGGTGTCAGTGCTTCATCAGTTGATCAATTGATCCTTACCAAGGAACAAAAAATATTTTGCCATGAGAAGAGATTCCTTCTCCACAACAACAGTCAACATACCCCCAAGCGCATCATTTGCTTTGCCACAAGCCAGGATCTGTGCAACCTGTTAAAATGCAAGACCTGGCTTACAGATGGAACTTTCTCCACCTGCCCAAAGCTTTTTTATCCAGCTTTGGAATATCCATAGGCAGGTTGGAAATCTAGTTCTTCCTCTGGTCTTCTTTTTCCTCCCAAATAAGAAGAAGGAAAATTATGTCTGTGCACTCACAATTCTAAAGTCCAAGTTGGATGAAACCTCTCAACCATCAAATAGGAGCCAAAGGAAACCAGAGGGCGCAAGAAGAAGGCCCAGTCTGTGACCGTACAACAGTCACTGTTGAGTATTTTACCAAATAAATACTCCAAGATATAAAGTTGCTCTGTTTTTGGCTGATTGTTTTATATAGATAGGTTTGATTGGAATTCTTCAGATAAAGATTCCTTAGAACTTAGTATCTATATTCAATAAAATAACAGAAGGCAAGATTGGCTGAATCAATCTTGGAGACTAGGTGTCTCAAAAACAATTTAATTAACCAGGAAGATTAATTAATAGATGTATGGGAGTATAAATAATGAGGATTTAATTATATTGATTAATTGCCTTGACTATGCCAAGAAGTTTGATTAAGGTTAATCAAAAGTAAACCCCCAAATTATGGGTTAAAGCACCGCTTTGGAAAATTTTTTAGATTAGAAGTGCCGCCTAATTGATTTGAGAAGCGCTCAGGCGCCTGGCTCAAGTTTCAGAAGCATTTTAATGTGTTTTGAGGCAAAAAAAACCCATTAAATGCAAAGATAAATAAATAAAGGCAGGGATTCCTAGGAATTCAGGTTTGATCAGCTGGTTCCCAGTTGGAACATTGATAGCTGAGTTTTGGGATATGTAATCCACAGGGTTTTGGCGCCAGGAGCTGGAGAAGCTCCATGCTGAATTGGTACACTGGGATAAATGGAGCCAGGTGACTTCTTCCCATTGTAGGTTGGTTCTCATAGGTTGATAAATATTGGTGATATTTTAGGTAAAGATCTAGGTTTTGATTACTTGAATGTCATAGACCACATGATGAATCTTAGGTTGATTCAGGAACCGGAGGGGTTTTCAGCCAAATATACCCCTAATGGTATATAAGAAAAAAGCTAATTTTAAATAAAGATATATTGTTAATTTTGACGCTTTCCCCTCAACTTCTTTTTTATTATCATGTCTTCTTTATTACTATTTGAAAGAGCAAAATTCAGATTACTTTGTGTTGAGGCCACTGCTGCAAGAAATGAAGTTCCTACCAGCTTGCTTGAGGAGGCTTGGGCAAGTCTGGAGGTCTCTAAGATTGAACCTGAGGAAGCTTTAGTGGAAGTAAAAGCGGCTTTTGAAGAACTATACTCCAACTATTTTACCAGAGAAGGAACCCCAGCACAAGGAAATCAAGTTTATGCATGGGACTCCTGGAACTTGCTGTTAGGGTTTGATGAAATTTTGCAACAATTAAAGGACTAAGCCAATTGTGAAGTTGAGGCGTTAAGAAACAGAGAGGAAAAGAGTGTCAAAATTATAGCTCATAGGAGAGATGGCAATAAAGCGTTGTCTCACAAAATTGCCTCCCTGGAGGCAAAGCTCCTCAAAGATTTGTCACAGGAAGGTATCAGTAACAAGAGTCAAGGTCAAGATAACGGTGGAATGGACTGCTTGGACCTGGATCTGCCACATGGACTCAGGTGATGAAGGACTTGGGGGTAAAGCACTGTGTATCAACCTCCTACCACCCACAGACTGACGGCCAGACTGAACAAGTGAACCAAATACTTGAAAAATACCTACAATGCTACACCACCACCAACCAAGATAACTGGGCCAAGATGCTACCTATGGCACAGTATACCTATAACAGCAAAGACCACACATCTACCAGAATTTCCCCCTTCTAAGCCAATTATGGGTTTGATCCATCTTGGGACCCCAGTATTGGTAGTAAGGAAATAAACCTGTCAGGACAAACCTGGATTAAACAGATACACAACACCCAATAAAATTGTATTAAGTACCTGACCCGTGCTGTCCAGAATTATAAGGCTTTTGCTGACAAAAAGAGGATCCCTGGGAAACCATTGAAAGTAAGAGACAAAGTCTATTTGGACTCCCAAAACGTGCCTCTGAATGTCCCCTGTTGGAAGTTAGCCCACAGAAGAAGTGGCCCCTACAAGATCACCAAGATAGTAGGTGAAGTAGCATTTGAACTTGAATTACCCCCTTGTGGAAAATACATAACGTCTTCCACCGTGTGCTTCTATTCAAGAAAGAAGGAAACTCCCTCCCCCACCAGAAACTCAAGACTGACCTTCCTCCCATCCAAGTAGGACACTCTGAAGAATACAAAGTTGAATATGTTCATGGAGACTGTACCCACTATAAAACCATCCAGTACTACGTCAAGTGGAAGGGATATCCACCCAAGGAAAGCACCTGGGAACCATTAAGCAACCTACCTAACACCTAACTAGCAATCCAACAATACCTTTAGAAGAAGGCCAGGAAGGAAAAGACCCCCAGGAAGGAAGGGGATGATGTCATGAATGACATTTCAATACTTGTATTGAAAACCCAAGAGTTGACCCCCAGTCCCCTGAAGGAAGATTGGCTCCCCCAGAACGGTCCAGGACCTGCCGCCTAATACTGAGGATTCCCTGAATGGTTGCCAGATTGCCACCAGACTGGTGCCACTGAAGACCCATACCTACGCAGGAGATGTGGTCTGCCTAAAGGAGGTTGGGAAAAGACCTACTACTAGCCCTGTCAATAAAAACCAGCTGTTGCCAGTCTCCAGTCCAGAAAAACTATTGCAATTGGCCAGCTCAGGTGACATGGTGAACAACAGCGGCAAAAAAAAGCATTGCCACTCCTGTTCTCCAGAGCCAGTACAGTCAAGACCCGCCAAACTGGTGCCACTGAGGGCCCATACCTATGCAGAAGCCGTGGCTTGGGAGACCCCCTACTAGCCCTGCCAATAAGCACCAACTGTTGCTAGCCCCCAGTCCAGAAAGGGAAATGCAATTAGCCCGCTCAGGTGACATGGTGAACCAAAGCAGAAAAATTAAGCATTGTCACTTCTGTTTGCCAGAGTGTACCCAACCAGGACCCAATGCTCTCCAAACCTTAAGCCAAAATCCATACCCCACTGGCAAACTGCCCATGGACCTGAAGCCTTCAAAAAGCAAAGAAGCAAAATCACATGATATAAGAACGCTGACAGTGTGGTGATGACCACATTGTCATTTTTGATAATAAAGAATTTTATGAACCTTTGGTCCAAACAAATCTTACCTTATCTAGTCTTAGTGACCTTCCATCTTAACTCCGGTCCAGTAGACCATCAGGCAAGCACTTCATCCAGAGACTAACCTGTCAGCCCGCCCCAGTCCCTATAATGCCCCCAGGAACCCCCTTTGGACCTGTGCACTTTACTGAATACCCTCCAAACCTGGCCTAGGCCAAGTTCAACCCAGAAAACATACTCCTTGCCAACCTCTGGCAAGAACTAGAGAACAGAGACAATAGTCTAAGAAGGAAAGTGGTACATTAGGCCGCCCAAATTGTTCAAAGACAAGTACAATTACCTACCTGCCTACCTTGTTCCCATGACTCTGCCCTTAACCCCAAGGCCAGACCTCCCAATGGAACCTACTGCTGCAGCCAGGATCACCTCTACCCAACTGTCTGGGGTACTCTATATCACATTGACAGGAATGGTGGATTCCATGGTCCCTAACTCTGGACCCTGGTCCTTACTTGGGCAATCCATATCTTACATTATCAAGTTAGCACCCATTCTATGGTGGGCTTTACCTGCTGGCTTGGCCTCATCCCATCCCAAGCCTCCCAATGCCTCTACCTATGCCTGGCTTCCTAACACTTGGAATGCTATTTCCACTTCCCGCAGGCACTCTGCTGCCACCTCCAAAAGTGCTTTGAACTTCATGAGCTGGTCAGCTCTGAAGGCGCTAAAGAAGCCAAGGACGTTTTCAATTGCTTTACTGCCCTTGCCCTTGTGCAAAAGGAGGAGACTAATGACTTTTACAACACCCTCCTTTTCCATTCTTATTTCCTTTCCAACCAGGAAGCCTTTGCTCCATTCATAGAGTATTTTGAAACTCAATGGGTTGGAGTATTTCAAGGAGCACACCACATCAGAAAAGATAATGACTCAATCCAGTATAACTGCTTCAAGCAGGTTAAAGACAGGCTGATCAAGACCACTCTTTCCTTGAAGGGCAGCATAGTTGATTTGCAACAAGAGTCTGGGTTCATAAGCCCAAATTTAATAAGATAATGATGCATCTAAAAACCCAGCAGGTCATCTCTGCCTGGCTCTTCAAGACTGGCAGGAAGTCCAAGGGCAACCCCCCCAAACAGACCAAAGCAGTGAAAAAGTATACTGAAATCAGCAAGGTGGTCCTTGCCTACTATCCCAAGGATATTAAGCTTGAGCACTTTGGGCCATCTCAGTTGCTCTTTCCACTAATGTCTGAGCCCTTCCTCAATAAACACTTCTTTATCTTCTCTCCTATTTCCTTTGATTTTACCATTCTTTGACTTTTTTAGTATTTGGTACAATTATATGTTTATTTTAAAGTATATTTTATAGTTATAATAGATGAAAATAATTTTTATTAGAATTATTTTAACTTTTGGGCTTTATTCAACTATTTTACTACTAATTAACACCACTTTAATTTGCAGATTTAAAATTCTGAGGCTTTTTTAAGCCTAGAAATGGTTTTGAATTTTATTTTTTGAGAATTTTTTGGGTTATTTTTGGAGTTCAAAAAATTTAAAAATTTAAAACTTGTTTTTCTTAGTCACAATGCCGTAAATTGAAATGGTGTTTTTACTAATAAATCAAGATAGCATAAAGTCAAGATGGGGTAATTTGAGATATTGTTTTTTGAGATGCTGTTTTCAAAATGGCGTGTCCCACCCTCATAAGTGTCAAGATGGGTTGGGTAAACATGGTGGTGCACTTTGCCTTGTTGTATGGTGAGGGTGGAGCTATCCCAGTCAATATGAGTTTTGGTCTTTCTCATCCAATCTAAGCCAAGTAAAACATCATATTTGGGGATTGGTATGATAGGGCCACTGAGCGTGGTTTGCACATCTTTAATTTGGGGGCAGTGATAAGGAGCGCCTTTTGGGGAAGCTTCAAATATAGAATTAGGAAGAGGAGAAGTATCTTTTATTGGATAATACTTTAGACTTATATAGCTTTAGCTGTGGCAGGGATTTTAGTTGGATAAAACCCAGGGGCTGGTCATGTGCTGGATGGGTTTGAGTTGCTGGATACCTGGACAGTCATGTGATATTGATTTGTTGCCATTTCCAGTATGTTGAATGGTATATTGGAAAAGCACAAAATCAGGCCATGACTGGATGTTAGGTTTAATGGCAACTGCTGGAATACTTGTATATCCAGACCCTCAACACACCCCTCCCTTAAGGGGTTACTTGGGTACATCAGGGGGGGCTTTGTCTTGACGGCTGCCGCCTGATGTTCCTGGAGTTGTTTTCTAGTTAGTACCAACCAGGTTGAGTGTTCTCCTTTGCTAAGATGGAGGCAGGATCTGTGGTACTTCTTAGTGATGGGCTTTTTGGCGCCCTGGGCTTAACCAGGTAAGTGTTCCTGTCAGGTTGGTATTTGATGATTCTTCCTGGTCCCCTGTGTACTGAGTCTAGCTTCTTCCTGTTTTCAGCCAGGACTCAGACAGGGGAATTGATGGGGAGTGGGTTCTCTGTAGAGGTTAATTTTTTGTTTTGAGCTTTTTTGTTTCTGCTAGTTTAGCTTTGAGGTGTATGTATTGTAGAGCTGGTGCTTGTTCTACTGTGGGAGGCTTTCCTGGGGGATCTTCACATACTGTTGGCTTTTGCTGATTACTATATCTGGTTTATACCTATATGTTATTTCAAACAGTGAGTAGCCTGTCCCTTGATTGTTGCAGACCTGGGATACTAGTAATGCATGTTTCATGTAGAGTGGGCTTGTTTCTTTGGCTTTGTCATCCATTATTTTCTTGAGGGTTCTGATAAGGTTGCTGTTCAGGCATTCAGCTCTGCTGTTGACCTGTGGCCTGTAGGGCAAGGTTGTTGGATGTTTGATGTTCTTTGTTTTTAGGTTGTTGTTTACCATATGACCTACTGACTCTTTTGCTCCATCTGTTATGATGTAGTCTGGAGTTCCGTAGTCTGCTATGATTGCTTTATTGATAAATCAATTTATTGTTTCTGGTTTGTGATCCTTTGTTGCCCAGCATATGGGCCAACATGTGGAAAAGTTGAGGCTAAAATTATGAAACATTGATCTGTTTTGGTTTGTGGGAAGGATCTCACTATGTCCAGTCCCCAAACCTTAAATGGTTTGGGGTCAGGTACTGGGTTGACTGTTGGCTGTGGCGCCTTGGTGCTGACATATTATCACACACTGTGCACTTCTTTAGAACATCATTTATGTCTTTTTTCAGGTTGGGCCACCATACTATATTTTTTAATTTGAGATATAGGTTGTTAGCCTTTGTGTGTCCTAGCAGACAGTGGTGTCTTATTATAGTGTCAACTCTTTGTGTGAGTGGAATGTATGGAATGTGTTTATCCTTGATGATTTGGTATACTGTGCCATTTGATGTGTAATTTTTTTCATTCCTTACTAGCGTATCATGGGTTAGTTGGTGTGTGGAGGGATCCTTTCCTTTTGTCTTGTACTCAGTGTTGTATAGGTTGGGCTAGTCAGGGTCCAGGTGGTCAGGGTGATCCTCTCTTGGCTGGCATAGCCTAGAGAGAGCATTGGCTATGACCAGCTCTGCCCCCTTTTTGTATTGGATGTCCAGGTTAAGTTGTTCCAGCAAGGACATCCATTTGGCTTGGCGCCACATAAGTGTGTTCTGATTTTTGAAATATATTAAGGATTTGTGGTCAGTTAGTACTCAGATGTTTAAGTGTCCTTTGAGATAACATCTCCATTTCTTGCATGCGTGATATATTGCTAGCAATTATTTATTGTGTATTGGGTACCTTTTCTCAATGTTTGTTAGTTTTCTGCTTTCATAACATACTGGCAGGAAATCTTGCTGTCCTGGCTGGCAGATGCGTAGGACTGCGCCAATGGCGGTGTCACTAGCATCTGACTCAAGCTTGTAGCACCCATTGTTACTAGGGTATTGCAAGATTGATGCTTTGATCAAAGCTTGTTTAATAGCTGGAAATTCTTGTTGTATTCTGGAGTCCAGATGAATTTCTTTTTGGCATTACCTTTGGTTAGGTCATTGATTGGTGTGGTGAGCTTTCTGCAGTCTTTGATGTATTTCCTTAGGTAAGCTACCATACCAAGAAATCATCTTACTTGTTTCACGGAGGTGGGGCGTTGCATGTTATTTATGGCTTTTATTTTAACTGGGTCTGCTTTGATGCCACTATCAGAGATAATGTGGCCCAAGAACAGGAGTTCCTTTTCCATAAATTAGCACTTACTAGGCTTAGTGTATAGTTTGTGCTTTGCAAGTCAATTGAGTGTCTCTCGGACATGTGTGAGGTGTTCCTCTTTTGTTTTTGAAAATATGATGATGTTGTCAAGGTAATATAATGTGCTTGATAGTCCGTTTAGCACCTGGTTCATCATGGTGACAAATGTTGCTGGGGCGTTTGTCATCCCAAAATTCATTACTTTATATTCAAACAACCCAAATTGCGTACAGAACACGGTCTTTGGTATGTCTTTCTCTTTAACTTCAACTTGGTTATAACCAGATGTGAGGTCAATTTCCAAGAAATTCTTTGCTCCAGAGAGCCTTTCAAATAGGTCTTCTATGAGGAGAAGGGGGTATTTATTTTTTACTGTACTTGCGTTTAGTGCTCTGTAGTCAGTAACTAAGCAAAGAGATCAGGCTTTCTTCTTTACAAAGAAGACTGCTGCCCCCATGGGGATTCAGACAGGCGGATGAAGCCTTTAGCTAAGTTGTCCTCAATGTGTGTTTTGAGGGTTTGGGTCTCTATGGGAGAGATTCTGTAGAGGGATGCAGGTTTGGGCATGGCTTTGCATAAGTTAATGCCATGTTTGACCTCTTGTTTGGGGGGTAACTCTGTGAGTTCTTCCTTGAATACATGAGTGTATTCATATAGGAGTGCTGCAAGTTCTGGGCAAAGCATCTTTTGTGTTTTTATATTATTAAATTTGGAGTACTTCATTATATGGAGGGTACTGTCTTTGGTTAGATGTTCAGAGTCATCTTGATTTATGACTTGAACAAATACCGTGTCTCTTAGAATGAGGTTGTCGGGTTCTTTGAGGATATTAAAATTGACTTCATTGCGTTTTATTGTCATGGTTTTTGTTTTCCAACATATGCTGGGATTCACTTGAGTGAACCAGTCCATGCCTGCTACAATGTTGTAGTTTATGTTGTTCATTACAAGTCCTTTGATGGACTTTTGTATGCCTTGGAGGTCAATTCTGAAGGGCGTTGTTTTGCCTTTGAGTAGAACTTTTGACTTGTCTGCCATTCTGGCGTATTTGAAGCTGGATTTGACAACTGGTATTCTGTAATTGGTTACAAAAGGTTTGATAACCATAGTGTATTGTGCACCAGAGTCAAATAAAATTTTATGTGTATGAGATTTATAAGTGCATGGATAGACAAGAAGCTGTGAGTGATCTTTAATTTTTATGTTCATAAAAATCGAGGATTGCGGGACACGTGGGATGTGAGCAGCAAAGTTTGTGCCTTGGTACAGTTTCTTGTCAAGTGGGGGGGAGACAGGGGCACTTAAGCCTGTTCCTCCTCCTCTTTTCCCTGTTCCTCTTTTTTGAGACCTTTGAGGTCAGAGAATGTGGGGTCAGATTCATAGTGGGTTGCTACTTTAGCAAACTTAACTTTGGCGGTGTCCTCTTTCTTAGGACAGGAGCAGTTTGTGCTTTGGCTACAATTGCCATTATTACAATTGGAGTTGTTGTTGCTATGATTGGTATCTGGCGTTTGTTTCCATTTGGAGTTTTCTCTACCATTGCCGTTTGAGGAGTGGTTGCTGTTGCGTGCAGCATATTCCATGTTTGCGCGTTTTTCAGCGCGCTTGGCTTCAGCAATGAGCGCGGGCATGGAGGTGTTAGCCTCTGGGCAGATGAGGGCAGGAACAGAGGGTTTCATTCTATTGATGAATGAGGCTCTAGTGTGTACATTGTCAGTTTGTGCTGGTTTTTAATTTTACGGTGTATTTCCTCAAATTCATTGGCATAAGCTGTGATAGTGGTCTTCTGAGGAAGATTGCTGAGCTGCATTGCAATGTCTTGGAGAGATTCAGTGACAATTGTGGGTGATGTTGGCTTTGAACTTTTCCCAGTTGTTAAGCTGGTTGCCGGTTTGTGAGCCAACCCAGGTGGTAAACCAGTTAGCTGTGGCCTTGTATAGGCGCTTGCTGGCTTCCTGGACCCATTTTTCACAAGGGATGTGGCTGGCGCGGAGTTTTGGGGCTGAGTGGTCTAGCCAGTTGATGACTTTTTCTTTGTTTTTTACCAAAGAACTTGTCAATACTAATGTATTTGGTGTTTGTAACTTTGCCTGTAATAGGCGGTTGTGTGTTTGTTTGTGGTTGTAGAGAGTGACTGTATTGAATTATCTTGGCACATGCTTTGGGCATGACCAGACCTTTGAATATGGTGCATCCACTAGGAATATCTTCATTGATGTTGTGGGCGCAGAAGTATGTCTTCCAAGTACCCTGGGATGTGGCCTGGTTGAGTACGTGGGCAAAGGTGGGCAGGTTCTGTTCAGTCATCTTCTCTTTCATTGGCGTGGTCAAAAACCGTAGTGCTACCAGTGATAAGGAGCGCCTTTTGAAGAAGCTTTGAATATGGAATTAAGAATAGAAGAAGTATATTTTATTGGAAAATACTTTAGACTTATATAGCTTTAGCTGTGGTAGGAATTTTAGTTGGATCAAACCCAGGGGCTGGTCATGTGCTGGATGGTTTTGAGTTGCTGGATACCTGGACAGTCATGTGATATTGGTTTGTTGCCATTTCTGGTATGTCAAATGGTATATTTGAAAGGCACCAAATTGGGCAATAACTGGATGTTAGGTGTGGTACCAATTTCTGGAATACTTGTACACCCAGACCCTTGACAGTGGAAAGAATTTGCCTCTTTGGTGACTGGTGTTCTCCTGTTGTCTGCCATGATGACTCTCTTGATATTGCTTTGTCCTGTAGGTAGTTTCATGAGGCGGCAAATTTCTTGTCAACAAGAGATTGGTCTGCTTCATTATCAAATAGTGCAGTGCCCTGATATCTGCAAAAACAGAAAGGATAAATGAGGATTTTATTTCCAGTTTGTGAGGCAAACAATAGAGGTTTGCTATAGGGTACTTGGAGCATGATGATCTAATCCACGTCCTGGTCTCTGTACAAGTCTTGTAGGTTGAGGGAGGGTGGCTTGACTAAGCACTCCCCTGAGCTTTTCCCTCCTTGTTGGTATCTTTGGTGCTTGCCTGGTTGGCTTGGGCAGTACAATTCCCGTTTCTAGGATGGGTGTTGTTGGCTCGGTTATTTTGTTTGTTTGGTCAAGGATCCTTTCTTGCTGTGGGGCTCTCATTTCCCTTATTGGTTGTGTGTAGATTGTCAGATTTTTTGAGCTGCATGTTTTCCCTCTAGGAATACATCTTTGAGGTTCTTGCAGTGGTTCATGTCAAACTGGTGTATAATGTGCGTGGGGAGGCCATTGTAGAAGTCCAATTGTGGTCTGGGTTTGTCAAAGTTGATGGTGTTGGGAGCAAGGTCAAGTAGGTCTTCATATGCAGCAATGTATTCCTTGATTGTTCCTGTCATTTTGAACGTTCTGAGTTTGGTCATGATCACAACGTTAGAGTCCTTCATGGAGAACTTTTCAAGAAATTCAGCCTTAAACATGTCACAGTTCTCATTCTGGTTGGGGTGTTGGTCTAGCCACCCACTTATAAAACATGATGCAGTTCCTGTGATACAAAGAGCAATTTTACTGACCCAGAGTCTGTGGGGATAGTCTACTTGTGCAAACTTGCTTTGTGTACTGTTGATCCAAAGGGAGGCATTTTCCCAGTGTAACCCTGCAAAAGCCCCAATTTCTGCTGAGTGTAGGCGTTAAAAGACAATACTGGGTATCTCAGGCACCTGCGGGCTTGCAGAAGTTGTAGGCGGGTTTAGGAGTTTTGGGGGTGGATAAGGTTGTAATTTTTGGTGGGGACAAGGACGTTGTTGAAGATGGCAAAGCCTGCGGGGACGTCTTGGGCCTCTTTGTAGCCTCTCCAACCTGCAGGAAGGTCCATTTCCTGGACCTTTTTCTTGGGAGGAATTTTTCTTTATAGTTTTGTAGGTGTGGATAACCTACCTGTGCTACCACTGTCAAGTATATACTTCTTGTGAAGTATAATAAATGAGATAAATGGGAAATTAAGAAGATAATGATACTTTATTGGATATGAATATAAGGTATTATATTGTATCATGGGAAGCCACATACTGTCCATGTACGTCATGGAGGTCATGGGGCTTATCTGAGGAATGTTCCTCTTAAGTCACAAGGCTTATTCAAGTTGTGTTCCATTTAGGATCTGGATTGTTTGATCCCCGTAGTAGATGGGCAAATGATAGGAGTGCCACTGAGTTAATGATTAGTTGGTGAGTTGTGTGGTGTCTCATTTGGTGAACTACTTGGGGTGTTAATTCCCCAAGAGGGAGTAATCAAATATGTTGCAACAATAGTATAGCTATATACTATATTGATAAGTCACAAGTCCACCAGGGGGTGGCACAGTGGTGGGTTTGGTATAAACGTTTATGGGCTGGGAATAATTAAGTAAATAATCAGTGTGTTAAATTGGCAGCGCTCCTAATCATGAGATAGTATATGAAATTTGACATTGAAATTAGATTGGTCCATACTGTTTTTTACATCATGAGGTGACTCATTGAGCACCCCCTATGTATTGTGAGATATTTTAGCGGCTAGGGGAGTAATTTCTGTTGTAACACCAAGTCCCACTTTATCCTTTCAGAGCAATGATAAGGGGCCACCTTAATAACTGTCAGGATTGACAATTCTCTTCCCCTTGAAACCTGGGCCCAGAGGTGGGATTTGTACACTGGCCCTGATTCCCTGGAGTCCACCAGCCCTAAGGACTAATGAGCTGGCCGCCTGCGTTTTCCTGGAATTGAGCCCCCCTTGAGCTGAGACCAAGTATGATACTCTAGATGATAGTACCAGCCATTCCTTGAAAAAAGCTGCAAAAACAAAAGATCAAACAAATTGCCTAATGGAGGCAAAGAAATTCCTACCATTAGCTTCATGAGTTTGAAGTCTATACTAGTGGCTAATCAAGAGCCATCACTAAAAGAAAATGCAGGCCAGAAGTCCACTCCCATGACCACACCTCAAGAGCAGAATAATCAAGCAACCTATTATAAAGCTTTGACCAATAAGCAAAAGCCCAGCAGCAGGGCCATTTTGCTGCTCCTAAACCCAGGTGTCCTGGCCACCCAGCCTCATAATTACCAAACTTATGGTAAACCCCAGTTAGAAAATATAAATTTTGGCGGCATGGTACTATATAGATCTATAAACCCTGCACTAAGACTTTATTGCTACTTTTAAATAAAAGGTTATGAGACATTAGTTTCCACAATTATTGCCCTATTTTATTCTTACCATTTATCAGTTCAGCTCAAGATCTTCCAGATCTCCTGACCCTCTGCCTGCAGTTTATTGTCCACCAGTGCTCCCTTTGGTCCCATAAACTTTACAGAATACTCTTTAAAGCTCAAATACAAGAAATTTACCCTTGAGAATATACTTGAAAATATCCCCTGGCCCAGTCAAATATGCAATCAAGATACAACAGATAAGGCTCTTGGCATTGTACCAAGCCCCGCCTATTCAGAGACAAGTACAACTTGCTGTATGCATATCAACTAAATAAGGACCTTCAATTACCCCAAAGCCAATGCCTGCATCTGCACTTGGACTTCCCTTGGGCCATACAAATAAGCTGTTTTAGGAATTGTGTATATCATCCTCTCAGGGGTGGTTGTCACTATAATTCTGGTTGCTGGCCTTTGGTCCTGGGTGTAAAAAGTCCTTCTCATACCTCTTTAGGTTAGCTCCAATCTTGTGGTGGGCTCTGCCCGCAAAACCTGTGGCTTATGTGATCCCTGAAATGACAGGCCGGTTACTCAAGCTTGGATCTCTGACAATAACACCCAAATTCATCAAAAACCAACACCAATTATCAAGGCTAACTAGATCAATAAAGCAGCAAACATCTACCTTTATCATACAAATAGTCTTTATTTAGTCAAATCCTATCCCCTACCTAAAAACAGCTCATAATGTGGATCATCACAGGACTTGTATAAATGCCTTGAACTTCCCCAAAGAAAATTTTATGCCAATTCTGCTCACACTTGATGAGAAGCCAACTTAAAAGATGGATCAAAATAAATAGAAACTCACCCAACTGATCTCAGTAATACACATGTTGCCTAAAAAGACTCAGAGTCAATTCCTAACCACTTAACAAAGATATTTGACTTTGAGGTTGCACAAGCCAACACCTTTATAAAAGTCCCCAAAATTGCGCCCTCAATTGTGCTTTGTTTTATTGTTGACACATCTGCAAAAGAACTTTATGAAAGCCACAGCCCTTTTTAAGCTGACATTGTTGGCATGAAGATATTCTGTCAATTACTTTGTCTGTTGACTGATTTTTAGTCAAATTTGATCCAACTATAATTTTCTTCATATGAATTTTTTTTACTTTGCTACAATAAAAATTACAAACAAAAATGCTTTTCTATAAAAGTGATTCTTTGAGACTTAAAAAAGTTTTTATTTTCTAGCAGTGAAATTTAATTTAATTAGCTTTTAAAAATTTAATATTTAAAATTAAGCCTCTTATATACAAAAGAAATAAAATAAAAAATGTATATGTGAAGCATAGTCTTTATTAGCAATTATATTATAAAAAATTTAATTTATTGTAAAGTTAAAAACTTACATATGAAGAAGATTATAGTTGGATCAAATTTGACTGAAAATCAGTTGCAGAAAAATAATTTGACAGAATATCTTCCTGCCCCTACTTTTTAGGATGCCTTCTAGGAGGCCAAAGGCACCCTTATTTGCTTTTCTAACTTGGTCATGGCTAGGAAAAAATTAAATGAACTCCTTCTACAATGGTCTTCTTAAAGAAATTTCTATTGTCAATAATCAAGAATCTTTTGCCCACTTCATCCAATACTTTGAAAGCCTGTGAGTGGGCTTTTCCAGAGGCAGCACTGTATCTGAAAGAGATGTTGTAACTGTGCTGTATTAGCAGAGTCATACAGGGAAAATGTTTGAAAGCTAGATAATGCCTTGATTAAAATATGGGGGACTATATAGGTACAATGAGTCATTTCAAAAGAAACATGATTGTGTAGATAAATCTTTTGGATTTGAAAAGAGGGTAGTGTGATCATGCTAATGAGTGAAGCACCAAATCAAGTTACCATTTAGTCAAGACTGATATTGTTTCCTGATTCCTTGTTTTTATAATTAAAGAGACTTCTGTATTTGGCTTTGAGTGCCAGCAAAGTCAAGTCAAATGATGTGTGATCTCTTGTATGAAACCTTGCTGGGGGTTCAACCATGCTGTTTCAATAGAGAGGAGACTCTTTCAGATGAAAATTCTTCAAGCAGGTTAAAGAAATGACACCAATACCATCTCTTGACTTGAAGGGTGGTATTAAATTTTTACCACCTGTTTAATAAAAAAGCTAAGATTAAATTTTATTATCAATATCTAAAGATCCAGCATGTACAAAAGACCAGCTTTATTGCCAAGCCATCAATAACAAGATTACATTCTCTAAGAATGCTGACTAGCAGTTCATTTTTGTAAATGTTACTGGGGGAGTTTTGTCTTAATATTTCAAAAAGATCTGCCTTCCACATCTTAAGGGTGCTATTAAGGCGTTTGGAGCCAAAGCACAATAACTTCCTCAATCAATAAAATTTTCTTTTTGTCAGAAATCTTTTTATTTTTATAATGACAATACCAATACTTTTGCAGTAAGAGAGAACACATAAAAAGTCAAAATGTTTTGTTGTGATGGCTAATGAGCCTTACACACTATAGCTGTTACTAATTGATCAAAATTATTTTGTATATTTAGAATTTCTGGCTGAGCCTGAGCCCAGGCATATATTTATTTAATGTGTTTTTGGGCTCTGAACAAATTTAAAATTATCAGGTGCAGTAGAGCCAGAATTTTTTAGAGTTTCTAGAAGGTTTCTTTCTAGATGGTGAATCCCACCTATTTTTTATTATCAGGTTTCAGTGAGATAGTATTTTAAAAACCTCTGAAAGAGCATAATTTAACAGTGAAAAAGTAAACAATTACTTATTATTACTTTTTCTATTTAGTTAAGGAATAGTTCATGCATTTCTGAGCTCTTTGGGTCCAATTTAGGGTATCATTACCCTGAATATTTTTATGAAAAAATAAGCAATACATAAATGTATAAAAGTTGTTGGTATTCAGGAGATGGTGTTATAAAAAAATAAACTCTGCTATAATGTCAACATAGGCACTTCCAACATGTGTGCAGTTGTTCTTTAAAAGAATTACAACTTCTTGTAAAGGCAAAACTGATCAGTTATTCCAAGAAAACTGAATTTCAAGTATTTAAAAACTACACTATTCATGTTACTTTTAAAGGCTTTATTTTTCATAAACTATGTTCTTTATTTAAAAAGAAAATAAACCACTGATTAAGCATTAAAAAAGCTATACAAGACTAATGTTGCTAACCAACAGTCTGGGAGAATTTTGCCATCTTTGGCCACCATTTTGTGCACATGGTTTTTTTTTGAGTTCCTTTAAAACATTGACAGCTTTGTTTCTCCCGTCTTTGACATGGCATTTGCTACCAGCCCCAACACATAGCCAGCAGCCATAGAGGTGCCAGACTAAGAGCAAAAACCACCCTTGTTGGAGAGAGATTCGATGTCCTCGCCATGCGCAAACACGTCCAAGCATTTCCCCCAGTTGGGGAAACTAGCACGTTTATCATCCAAGGTACTAGCACCTACAGTGATAGCACTGGCCTCAGAAGCAGGCAAAATCTCGCATGAATTCACATTTACATTCCCAGCAGCCACAACCACCACGCACCCCAATTTGACTGCCTTAAACACAGCAGCGTTGAGTGCTTTATCCTTCTTCACACCCATACTAAGGTTTATAGCACACCCTCGCCCCTCTTTTTGTTATCGACCACCCATTCAACTGCAGCAATGAAAGCATTCCCCGCGAGCCAATGCAATCGTGGTTAAGCACCTTCACAGCAAACAGAGTTGATTTCTTGGCATCGCCATAAGTCCTTGAACCAATAATGCCTGCCCATTTGTAGCATGGCCTGTGCTATCCTTGTCTACATCGTCAGCAAAGTTTCCCCCCACTTTACACGTCCCTCAAAATCCGGATGATTGATTTGAATCCCAGAATCAATCACAAATACATCAACTCCTTCCCCAGCACTAGGGTCGTAGCTGTAGGACCAGAGCCCGGGATTGTTAGGAAGTTGGGTGTCTGATGAGAGACGGGCCAATCTCCAAGTAGCCTCTGCTTGAATAGCAGCAACCTCAACAAGTTGATTCTCTTCAATGTCCTCAACTTCCGGCATTGCTTTAATTTTGGCAAGAATTTCATCCGTGAACTCGGCTGAGTACCCCAGTAACACTTTGCAATACTCGTAATTTATCTTATTTTTCCCACCTGAGCCCTGGTCGCTAACAAACAGTTTCCGGACCTTGTCAAGGTGAGCTCCAAGTACATTGTCTTCAGTCGAGGGTTTGAGGGTAACGATGTAACTACCTGGACGTAACTGCTTTTGATAGGCGCTGTGGAATTAGTCTGGACTTGTTTTGCGTATCCACCCTGGAAAAGCGCTGAGATGAGAGAGATTTTAATAAAAGATTTCATACAAGCTTAACATTCAAACTCTTCCTTTAGATAAATCCGTTTTTCTTTGATCCTTATAAATGAACCATTTCAAAAATATTTGTGTCACAAGCACAATTCATATTTAAGAATATATATAAGCAGATCTGTAATGGCAGCTGGAGTTCAGTAAAAACCGCAAAGGATTAAATAAAATATTTTTCCATACTTTTTTAATTTTAAAGTCAATAGCAAGCCAAAAACTTGAATTGCCTCATCCTTATATAAAATCCCTTACATCTTTGAAAGCATGTAGGTTGAATTTGGTGGAATTTTTGACAAATTGTACACCAATAAAAATACAGGCTAAATGGCCTTAACAAATATCTATTTAAATGCTTGCTTTGTGAAGGCGGTACAACTCTTGCAACCATTGCAAATAGGATTATCTTTATGGATTATCCGATCAGAATGTATGGATTAAAATTGAAAGTGTTGAAACATATTGTTTGGAAAATGATTAATTTGCTACACTGCTATATGATTGGATGTTTAAACTTATGCTGAGAATGACTAGTTTGGAGAAAGTGGGCTTGGATAATTTAAAGAGCTTTGATTCAAATTGGTTAATAAAATTTAAATTAAGTAAGAGATGGTTGACAAGAACCTTTTATTTTTACTTAGTTTGAATTCCAAATATAGTAAAATTCCACTTAGAGGCCTCACCCTATCCAAGTGATACATATTGCTTCAGAGTTAATGGGTGCATCACCTGATCTTGGCAGATGTAATTTGTTTTAGAGTTAATGGGTACATCACATGATCTTATTGCTAAAGATTGTTTCAGAGTTGAAATTACTTACCATTACACCATACTAATTAAGTGACAGTGGGATGAACTAGCATGGTATATTAAATTTTACTAGGTTTTTATATAAATTTATAATAAACAGATAAATATTTTAGATAATTACAATCAAAATTTTAAAACATGATACCTCCAAATACTGGAATTAGGCTTACATCATAGGCAAAGCCCAGACTCAATACAAAGCAACTGAATCCACTCTTAGTACACAAAAAACTAAAGGCAACAGTCTCGGTGAATACTAAGCCAAGTTAATAAGTAATGTACATTTTAAAGATAAAGATCAGTTCTATGTTTGTATATAATTTATAAAGGCAAAAAATAAACTTTTTGTTTCTTATTTTAACTTTTATAAACTTGATAGCAACAATCCACTCATTTAGATTTATATTTAACTTCCGCCAAAGATTTATACATAAAAATAAAAATAATAAGTAATATCAACCTAAAACCCAATAAAATATGTTTTATTTCAAATTAAACTCAACCTTATATCTATCACTGGACTGGGCAACCACCTAGTGTCAAAACAATGGGGTTGACTCTAAAAAAGGTTCCAACTTTACAGGTTTGTGACTTGCAATCCAACTTCCCAGTGACCTGTAGCCAAATGCAGAAGTCAACTAAAATTTCCAGAAACAGCAATATGAGCAAATAGTGATCTCATACAGTGGATAGCATGATTTAGCGCTTGACTTGTTACCAGGATCAAGCCACCCCCTAACCATCCAGACAAGTGATTACCATAATCATGTTCCTGATATCCAAAATTCATTCACACTATATAAACAATATCTCCAAATGAAAATATCCACCTAGCTCTAATAATTTTCCCTATGTAACTCTACTAAATCAGCACAGTTACAACATTGATAGCACAGGTAGGTTCTCCATCCTACCTTTCTTTAAAAATTTCCTCCTTTTTCTTGCACCTGCTGCAGTCAACAATTATAAAAAAGAATTATGTCCGGGCTCCCTTGTGGACTGGACACCCTACAAGCCAGGGACTGAGATGCCAGAGAGGGATATACTTTACCAGAACATAGTGATGCTGGTCCCTGCCTTCAATGCCTTATCAGCTCAAGGGTTTATATAAACCCCTACTGCCCAAACCAGATATGTTGATAAAAGCATCATGTCCATCCACGTAGCCCAACATCTGTGCAGTGCCGCCTTGAAATCATTTGCAGGAGCAAATGACAACAACACCACTGCATGAATCCAGTCCACTCAAAGTAAACTGACATAAAGGCAACAGTCAGCATTTAAACTGTCTACATGTAACATCCTCTATGTCAACACTTCTCAAAAAATATTTTTGTGATTTTATTACATATTTATTGATTTTACTTTAAATAATTGTTCCTAATGACAAAAGTTAAATCTGATCTTAATTTTAAGCTTTAAGTGAAATTGTACAAAATAAAGCCAAAACTAAATTTGATTGTCAACATGGAGGATGTTACATGTAGACAGTTATAATGCTGACTGTCCCTGACATAAATGGAATGCCCCACACACTTTTGGTTTTCAGAGATATCCATTTGTCTTACCCATGACACATACCCTGGTGCAACAAGTTGCACAAATACCATACCAAGAAGGACTGGGACACATTCAAACAAGGCTTTCTGGTAAGAATTTTGATGAAGGACACAGCCCTCATGATCATATGCCAAGTAAAAAACTTCACCCAGACCACTACAGTAAAGGAGCTTACTCAAGCCTACAAGGAGCTCTGCCCACACACTCCCTCAGATATGATTTTTGATAACCCAGCCACACACCTCAGGTACTACAGCACATTAAAGCTGCACATGATGAGACAAATCAACCTGGACCAAGTAAGAAATTTGCAAAGTCTGTATTGCAAGGCAGATAAAGCAGAACAAACATGCAACACTCTTATTAAATTGCAAACTGAAAAGAGGGAGCAACCCAAGGACTCTCACTCATCAGGTTGCGCTAATCACCCTCCACCTGTTAACAGCAATAACAACAATGGTGAGAGCCACAAGCCTTAGGGTGAAATGGCCACAGTAGCAGAAATAACGGAAAATCAAACCACACTCACTTCAGGGCCAGTACCACACAGGACAATCAGGACAAGGGAAAATCCCAGGGAGAGCATTAAGCAAGCCAAGCTCTCCTCACATAACTCCCAACTTACCCAACAATGACTACCAACCCAAGGATGTGGACCAATGTCCAATGATCCAGGTGCCTTTGGAAGACCCAGTACTTTACACCATTGCCAGACATCCCAATAAACTGATGTATTATAATTTCTTCTTTTGAAGTTACACAGCTTCAACTCTCTTGGAATCAGGCGTAGACCAAAACCTTGTTAACAGCAACTTTTTGAACAAATTTAGATTACCCATTAATTCTTTGCGGATTAAGAACATGGTTTTAGCTGAAAAATATCATTTCTTTGACCCAGGAAACTGCCCCCTTTTTCATTGTGCTAGAAGACCTACACTTTGCCATCCAAGGACCTGTCATTAAAATCCCTAGATTTGATGCTTTACTTGGCCTGGACTGGCTACAAAAAACAACCCTCACGTGGATTGGGTCACCACTGTATTAACCATCAAGCATAAAGGAATTAAATGCCAGATCTAGCCAACTCTGTGGACTAGCTTCTACAAGATCATGTTTTTGTACATATCACAGAGACTTTTGAAGAAAAAGACAACCTCAAGGCAATCAACTGGGACTCTTTCCAGTAAAGGTTCATACACTTCAAGGACCATCAGGACACAATCACTCCCTAAAACCAGGAAATTGTGGCCCAACATTCTAAATCTTTAATGAAGCATTACCAGGGTTACCCTCAGAAAAGCAACTAAACACACCATTCATATCAAGGGCTCAGTACCTAATATTCAACCCATATATTTCCTCACCCTAAACAAAGATAACACACTATGTTTGTACCTCAAGGAAGCATTGGAAAAAGTACTTATATGCCTATCACAATCTCCCTTTGGCGCCGCTGTGTTCTTGGTGGCAAAAAAGGACAGAACCCTTAGGCTTATTACTGACTACCAAGCACTGAACAAAGTTACCATTAAGAAATGCTACCCTCTATCTTTATTTATAATCTCTTTGATGCATTGGGCAGGGCAAATGTCTTCTCCAACATTGACCTGACAGCAGACTACAACCAAATCTGCATCAAAGAGGAAGATATACCCAAAACAGCCTTCCATACCAAGCATGGTCCCTAAGAGTGTGTTGTGCTCAACTTTGGAATGGCAAATGCACCATCAACCTTTTTTACCTTCCTGGACAAGGTCTTTGCGCCCCACATTGGCAAGCATGCACTGGTATACCTAGACACCATAATTGTGTACAGCCCCTTGGTAGAACAACATCACAGAGAACTAGAGGTGGTCTTTAGGACCTTGGTTTAACACAGACTGCTTGCCAAGCCATCTAATTATCAGTTCTTCCATAAAAAGCTGCCATTCCTTGGGCACAGGGTTCCAAAAGACAGCATCAAACCTGATAGTCAGAAGATTCAAGCCATCTGCAAGATACCACTACCCAAGGACAAGGCCAAGCTCTGCACCTTCTTGGGGATTATTGCCTATGTTCAAAGGTTCATACCCAACTGTGGCGTCCTGAAAGTCCCCTTGTCACCAATAACAGGCACCAAATATAAATTTGTGTGTAATCTGAAGTGTGACCTTTTTTTCTGCTGCTTGAAGGAAAAGCTGATGTTTGCTCCCATCCTTCAATACTGTCGTGAATTTGGCCTTGGATGTCTTGAGGATTGACATTTATTATGCTAGCTTTAGAGAGTATGGTTTCAGGCCTATACACAAATTAATACAAGTCTTAAAGACTCTGAAGTCTTTACCCTTAAATATAAGGTAACAACTAATTAGAGTGTAAAAGCAAGTAAATAATGTGTGAAAGTATAAAAGTGTATATTTTATTTAGAAAGAAGGGAAGTTTATATACTATACTGACTGCACAATAGATGCAGAAGTGTTATTAACACCTGCACCATTGTCAGGAACATTACAGGATCTTCTGGTGTCTACCAGGCTCTTGCATCCATGTTCTTTCCATCTTGGGATGATCCAGACAATCCAATGGAGAAGAGTGGATGCACATTACCCCAGAGTGGCTGCAGCTTGTAGCTGCCCATTACGGAAGCTGCTTTCAGTTCCCAAACTCAATCCAACTGGATGTAACATGTTGGCCAAATCATTGTAATATCCAATATATGATTGGAATTGCAAATCTGTCAGATCTGACGGATTTGGGTGCAAATCAATTTGCCTTGACTACCAGGATTAATTCCTCTGATAGCCTTGACCATTCTAATATGCACCTAATTTACAAAATTTACCACCACTAGAATGGGCAAAGGTTATAAATAGAGGGTACTGGACTCAAGGGCTGCATATGTCAGGAATTCTTCCAATAAAGCCTTTTTCACTGTATATTGCCTTATTCCTTTCTTTCTCTATGATCTTGACAACAACCCATGGCATTTTTTTCATTAGGTTTTTTTCAGATTGTTGACCTAAAGGGGGTTTACTCATGAGTACTAGGAGAAGCACACATGTATTAAGTGTGTACTCTAGTAATCAAGTGGCAAGCATTTGGATTCTTAGTTTAGTTCACAGGATCCATTTTCTGGTTGGCCTTAATAGGCCCTTGCCATAGCATGACAGGTGTGTTCTCACATCTATACTCTCCATTACTATAGAAGTATACAGAATCACCCACCTTGTACAAGGGGAGAGTAGGATGGCTATTGGAAGCGTGGTCTACATCCTTCTTCTTGATCTTCAACTTGGCATGATAGGCTTCAGCCTCTGTATTGATCAAGGCCTGGGGCAACTTCTGGAGGTAGGCTTCTGGGGTGACAGACGGTCTAGGCTTCATCAGGGAGGGCAGGCAGCAGGCAAGTCAGGTGGCCATCCATGGGAGAGTTGAAGGAGTGGCTTGTCAGCAGTTCTGCAGTACCTAATGTTAAGTACCATGGCAGGGTGAAAGAAAAATCCATTACATGCATTTGTGGTCTTGTTGTTGTGGGAGGTCATTAATTCCTGATAGTGATCCTGTTGGGATAGTGCTCTCTGTATGAAAACACGCTCTGTGGGTCCTTGATCAACAACCACTCAGTCCAGTTACAAGGAGGAGCATATGTTAGCTATCCATAGGTACTTTTATTCCATGAATAGACAATCATCCTTTAAATTTGCAATCACCAAAGAGTTCTCTAAAGCAGAATGTACTGTGGTGATCTCCTCCCCCACAAAGACAGATCAGTTAGTGGGTTAAAGTGCCTCTCTTCGTGTATTAAGGCAACAAGGGCTATGACTGGCAGTCTTGAGAGGAAGTCTTTATTTTGTGTTGCATCACCAGAATAGTATAGGGTAATCTTCTCATCTGGATCTGCTTCAGTAGGGGGGCGTTCTCTTCCAACCATAGGATAGCTTCTTTGATAGAAGTTTGGAACTTCAGAGCAATGACTAATGGAGAGTTCATAGCTACTCTCTTTTTGTTGAGAAAGTACATAACCAATGTCTGTGAGGATGAGAATGTTATGTTCAACAGAGGTCTTGAAGAGGATACAATATAAGAAAGAGGCACACATCATTGTTCTCTTCAGTTCATCAAGGGCAACTTGGAAGGCAGAAGAGGTAATGATCTATCCAAGCTTCATACTAGTGAACTGTATCACCTCTTCTTCAATGTGGATGATGTACTTCTCCTGAACCTCAGAAGGCAAGCATGGTTTCCAGTAGCAATGCTTCTGTAACTGAGCAAGGGTCTTTTGTATTCCTCATGTCCTGTAGCTTTGTGTGAGGCAACTACAGAGTCTGTTCTGAGTGAGAGGCATACATATGGCAACCAATTATTCTTGTAGGGCTTAAAGAGTTGACCATCTTTAACTTTGGTATCCACTGAAAGCTTCTCAAGAACACTTTGGATTTCAGTGAACTCTTCTTCCCACAAAGATTGGTCAACAAGTAGTTTGTCATAAAGCTCATCAGCAATAGAGGACACAAGGGCAACAGTAGGCAGAGGTAAGTCCTGGGGCTCTTACATCTCATCAGGGTGGAGAAGTTTAGCCTTGGAGTCATTTTTGAAATGGGGTAGAGCAATAAGAGGGATGAAAGAAGATCTGTGTGGGTTGGTTCCAGGATCTTCAGGAGGAAAAGATTCAGGCAGAGAAAAGGGAGGCACTGCTATCTTTTCAACCAATGATTCTTTCTCAACTTGGCTGATTGGAAATACCACTGATTCCGCTTCTTGAAAATCTTTCTCAGCCTCTTCATCTTTGCTACAACACTCAGAGGACAAGGGAATCAATGATTGATCCTTATCTTGGCTGCATTTTATCTCTTCTGGCTTTGTTAGAGAAGGTACTTCATCATCCTTAAAGTCTCCCATGTCATTGGAACAGACTTTTTCTCTAGTCAGATCAACTTTAGCACAGGATTGATGATCTTCACAAAGAAAGTGTCCAGGCTGGATATATCCATCTGTGATACCAGGGTAAGAGAATTGTCCAGGGTTGACTTCAGTCAGGGCAAGGCTTCCAAAAGATTACAAGTGATACTCTTTAGAAAGCCGTTTATCTTCAATTCCTTTTCTTGAACAGGATTTGTTGTGAGGTTGAAGGATGAAGCTTTTTTCTTCAGGAGGCAAGGATTTTATTAGAGAAAAGAGAGGTACTGTTACATTTTCAGCCAATTATCTGTACCCAACTTGGCTGATTAGCAGTTCTACTACTTTCTCTTCTTGTGAAGCCTCATCATCTTCAGAGACTTTCTCATCTTTGAAGAAATCTCCAGCTCCAATAGGGAAGGGCTTGGAAGTTCCAGGATCTTCAGGAGGCAAAGGTTCAGGAAGAGAGAGAGGAGGCTTTTGGAAGATATGAAGTCCAACTATCTCAACTTCATGGAGGACAACATCATCATCATTAGCTGAATCTTCACCTCTGACATTGTGATCAACAGGAGAGAGTTCTAACAGATCCAGATAAAGTAATGCTATAGGTGCAGCCAAGGATGTACCTTTACCCTTGCTGATTAGCACCTCCATGGAATTTACTTCATGGACCAAATCTTGTTTCTTTTCACTGTACTCCTCATGAATGATTGGTGATTTGGTGGGCTCCACTTCAGTAAGAAATTCTTTAGGTTCAAAGATATTCTCTAAAATTTCCACTTGATCTTCTTCTTCAAGGTATTGAGCCTCACTAACTTAATTGACTTCACAAGCCAAAGAATCAGAATGTTTAACCTTGTTCAATGATCCAGCAATAGGAGCGTTGGGTGACTCAAGGATTTTTCTGGAATCATTAGAGTCTTCAGAAGCATCCAAGTGGCAGTCCTGAGGTGTGCTAGTGATTATCAAACCATTGAGGGGGATGGCTTTGGTACAACCTTGTGGGTAGTGGAGTTTTTGCTTTATCACTCTTTGGAGGTACTGATAGGAGTAACTAAAGTCAAGGTAGGGCATAATAGTATCAAAGGAATTTTGACACAAGCTGTTGAGCAGATATTTGATATTCTGCTCTTCAGTATAACCAACAGTAAAGGGTTCCACTTTATCCAAGAAGGCAAGTACATCTTCACCAAAGTAGAAGTCAGGAAGAGAGCTATTCCCTCCCAGGGCTGAAACAGGACCACAGCAGAGGTGTCCTGCAGGCTCGGCGTATCTGGTAGGATACATATTGGAGAGAGCACCAATGTTGTGAATTTGGCCTTGGAAGTCTTGGGGATTGACGTCTATAGTGCTAGCTTTAGAGAGTATGGTTTCAGGTCTATACACAAATTAATACAAGTCTTAAAGACTCTGAAGTCTTTACCCTTAAATCTAAGGTAACAGCTAAGTAGAGTGTAAAAGCAAGTAAATAATGTGTGAAAGTATAAAAGTATATATTTTATTTAGAAAGAAGGGAAGTTTATATACTATACTGACTGCACAATAGATGCAGGAGTGTTATTAACACCTGCACCATTGTCAGGAACATTACAGGATCTTCTGGTGTCTACCAGGCTCTTGCATCCATGTTCTTTCCATCTTGGGATGATCCAGACAATCCAATGGAGAAGAGTGGATGCACATTACCCCAGAGTGGCCGCAGCTTGCAGCTGCCCATTACAGAAGCTGCTTTCAGTTCCCAAACTCAATCCAACTGGATGTAACATGTTGGCCAAATCATTGTAATATCCAATATATGATTGGAATTGCAAATCTGTCAGATCTGACGGATTTGGGTGCAAATCAATTTGCCTTGACTACCAGGATTAATTCCACTGATAGCCTTGACCATTCTAATATGCACCTAATTTACAACAAATACCCCAAGAAAGACAGAAATCAAGAAATGGAAACCAATGCTTCAGATGCCTCCATTGGAGGTGTATTAAAAATCAAAACAGATCATGGAAACTTCCTATCAGTGACCTACAAATTGTGCAAGCTGACAGATGGTGAGTGCCGCTACCTTTTCCATGATAAGGAGTTGCTGACCATTGTCCATTGCCTGGTAAAGTGGTGCTGCTACCCTGAGCGTTAATAATACTTTACTGCTCTAACTGATCATGAGTCTCTCATTTATTTCAAGATCCAGGCCAATATGTCCAGATGTCAAGCATTCTGTATTGAGTTACTGTAAAAAGATTCATCATGAATATTCAGTATAAGTCTGGCCCCCAAGTTAGTCATGGCTGACACCCTTTCCTGTCTATATATCAGAGCCTTAAGAAGCAAAAATGGGCTGGGCCTGGACTGGCCCCTCCTAATACTCAAAACCAAGGATGAGGGTTTTCCCCCAGGCACTAAAACATCACAAAAGAGACTGTCATTAAGAACAAACACCTCTTTACCAATGTGTACAGAATACTACATTAAAAAATAACCAACAGAAGCACCATCCCTTACATTCCCACACACCAAAGATTCAATACCATAATGCATTACCACCGAGATCTAGGTCAAACAAAAAGCCAAATATTTACAAATTCCTAAAACACAAAGAATGGTGGCCAACCCTGTACCAGGACGTGCAAGAGGTCCTCAAATAATTTGAAGTATGCAAAAAATTTTCAAAAAGCAATACTCCCCCAAATCTGTGTTGCTAATTTGTTCCTAATTACTCTTCAAGGTGTCAAGGATCTGGATGTACAAGCATTCTGGCTACTGCCAACTTACTTAACATCCAGCCATTGCCCAATTTAGTGCCCTTCTAAAATACAGTTCAACATACCAAGAATGCCAACCAAGCAATATCACATAACTGTCCAAGTATCCAGTGGCTTAAACCCATCCTGCACATGACCAACCCCTAGGTTTGATCCAACTAAATCTCTCCACAGCCAAATCTATATAAATCTAAAATATTATCCAATAAAAGATACTTCTCTTCTTTTCTAATTCCATACATGAAGCTTCCCCAAAAGGCGCTCCTTATCAAAAGTGTGGGCCCTTGAAATTGTTGGGCCAATGCCAGGGAAACATAACAACATAAAGTATATTATCACTGCCATTGACTTTGCCACTTGCTGGCTAGTAGCGCAGACAGTGAAGACACATACTGGTAACAAGATCTAAAGCTTAATTTTCAAGGAGATCATTAGAAAGTTTGGTAAAAAAGAACTATCAATCACAGATGGAGGCAAAGACTTGACCTCAGAAAGCATCAATGTTTACCTCACAAATAATGTTGTCATACACACAGTGTTCACACTTTATCATCTTCAGGTCAATGGTCAAGTTGAGCGGCTAAACAGAAGCCTAGTACAGGCCCTTGCCAAGCTCACTGCCGGGAGACCTGAGGACTGGCATAAGCAGCTACCAACTGCGCTTCTTGTTTGCCGCACTCACATGAAAAGATCCACTGGGAAGAGCCCCTTCAAGCCTGTTTATAGCACACAACTCAATATCATTCAAGCCCTCACAGGACTGAAGCTGGAAATACCCAGCAAGGTTCCCCCTTGTTCAACACCTCAAGTCATGCAATCCAATAGTGATCAGTTGGAAAAGGAAGAGAAACATTTGCAAGATATGTTTGTCCCCATCAAAAACAGACATAAAGTTGGGGACAGGGTCTGGGTAATGAACACAGACAAAATCAAGCTACAGATCAAAAAAGTAGGCCTCACCATCATATTAAAGGTAAATAAAAACAACAATTACCTTGTACAAGGACTTGGTAAGTGCAAACAAGACAAGGCTCTACACCATAAATGGCTGCGGCCCTGCAAGGCCCTCCATAATCAGTATGATACTGTCCTCCCTACAACCAAGTAACAGCTGATGCAGTACAGCGCCCAAGAACCTGATAACCTTTCAGCAGATCTCCCACCAGAGAAGGCTGACTCTCAGCCAGGGGGTGTCAAAACAACAGGATCAACCCCCATAAAGGTTCCAACTAAACAGGTTTGTGAATTGTAATCTGACTCTAGTGACCTGTAGCCAAATGCAGAAGTCAACTCAAATTTCCAGAAAAAGCAACATGATCAAAAAGTGATCTCATACAGTGGATACCTTGATTTACCGCTTGACTCATTACTAGGATCAAGCCACCCCCTTCATCATCTGACCAAGTGATTAGCACACTCATATTCCTCTTAGAATGATTCAGCACAACTATATAATACCTATCTCTCAATAAAGAATATTATCTAGCTTTCAAATATTTTCCCCTTGTAACACTGCTAGAACAGCACAGTTACAACATAAAAACTTATATTTCACATAGGGTAAGTAGTCTTTTAAATACAACATCTTTTTTTCTAAAAATAACTAAGAAATTAATTATATGAGACAAAGATAGGGTATTAGCAATTATAGCTTTAGGGCTGCTATGACTCTCCCATACAACTCATATATTTGATTCTTGACTTATTAAAAAAGAAAAAAAGGGTTTTAGCAAAAAATACAGTTAATAAAATAAAATTTATTTTATATTTTACACTTTTAGAAATTTCTTCAGTAAACTAAGCATTATATTAATGTTTAAAAAACATAAGTTTATGACTTGAATGATACAAAGAAGTACTAAGGCTTTAAACTTCTTAAGCTGTCCCCTTGGCTTAATATAATAAATAATGCCCCATAAATTGGAGCCAGGGTAAAAGTTGCAAGGTGTCATCATGGAAGTCAAGCCCAACAATACTTACCTCATCAAAATTATTGTCTCTTAAATGGAACTCAAATGTATGTACCATGATTTCCTCCACCTATGTAAGGCAATAACAGCATAATGTAACTTCTGGCTCTCTGTACCCAACACCAAACTGGATCAATGCCAAGCCCAAATACCTGATACTCTCAAGAAACTTACTAAGGTTTCACCTTCCAGCACCCCAGGGAGGATGTTGCAACATCTATGATTACTCCCTCTCAGGGAAGTAATTTGACAAGTGATTCCTAGACTGATAATTAGTTGGTGGCACTCTTATCAGACACTCATCTTATACAGAGAAAAAAATTTAAATCCTAATTGGCACACTACCTGGACATGCCCCATGACTACCATGATGTATATGGACAGTATGTGGCTTCCCATGATACTATATAGTTTCAAATTTCATATCAAAAAAAGTACCATTATCTTCTTAAATTTACCCTTTATCATGTTTCATCTACTTCCAAGATATAATTACTTAAAAAAATATACATATAAATTTATATTTTAGGAATAAATATAAAATATAAATCTAAATAAGTGGATTATTGCTATTAAGTTTAGAAAAGTTAAAATAAGAACTAAAAAGTTTAATTACTACCTTTTTAAATTATATAAAAACATGGACTGATTTGAAGCTTTAAAATAAGCATTGCTCATTAAACTTGGTTTAGTATTCACAGAGTTTTTAGCTTTTAGTTTTTTATGTGTACAGTAATTTTTAAACTTGTTGAGATAAATGAAAACAACTCAGTCTAAAAATGAAATCAAAAATCAAGGAATTTATATTAAATTACTATAGATTTGGATACACTTTGATTTTTCTTTTAAACTGAGTTGTTTTGTTTTTAGACTGAGCTTTTTTGTTTATCTCAACAGGTTTGAAAATTACTGTACTGAGAGTAGATTTAGATGCATAAAATCGAGTCTGGGCCTTTGCTTATGATGGGAGCCTAATTCCAGCATTTGGAGGCATCATGTTTTAAAATGCTGATTGTAATTATCTAAAATATTTATCTGTTTATTATAAATTTATACAAAATACTAAGTAATATTTAATATACCATGCTAGTTTACTCCACTGTCACTTAATTAGTATGGTGTAATGGTAAGTAATTTCAACTCTGAAACAATCTTTAGCAATAAGATCATGTGATGTACCCATTAACTCTAAAACAAATTACATCTGCCGAGATCAGGTGATGTACCCATTAATTTTGAAGCAATATGTATCACTTGGATAGGGTGAGGCCTCTAAGTGGAATTTTACTATATTTGGAATTCGAACTAAGTAAAAATAAAATGTTCTTGTCAACCATCTCTTAATTAATTTAAATTTTATTAACCAATTTGAATCAAAGCTCTTTAAATTATCCTAGCCCACTTTCTCCAAACTAGTCATTCTCAGCATAAGTTTAAACATCCAATCATAGCAGTGTAGCAAATTAATCATTTTCCAAACAGTATATTTCACCACTTTCAATTTTAATCCATACATTCTGATCGGATAATCTATATAGTATAAACCTGTTTTCATTGGTTGCAAGTATTAGACTACAATAAAAAACCAAGCTTTAAATAAATATTTTTAAGGCCATTTAGCCTGTATTTTTATTGGTGTACAATTTGGGCAAACTTCCACTAGACTCAGCCTTCAAAAAGTTCTTGTTGGATAAGCCGCTTTCTTGATCATTGACTTTAAATATACAATAAAATGGAATTTAAATTCAACTTGATTTCTTTAAATCTCCAGTGCATTCAAGCTGAAATGCTTTTATATATATAAATGTGGTTGTTCATATGTGATTTGATATGTTTTCATGACCCAAGGATGAAATTGTTTGATGTGTGCAGTGATGTATTTAAAGAAAGCGTTGAATGTTAGGTTGATATGAAATCTTTTATTGAAATCTCTCTTATCTCAGTGTTTTTCCTGTGTGGATACTTAACTGCTGCCACGTGTAGTTACATTGTTACCCTCAAATCCTCGACTGAAGACAATGTACTTGAAGCTCACCTTGACAAGGTCCGGAAACTGTTTGTTAGCGACCAGGGCTCAGGTGGGAAAAATAAGATAAATTACGAGTATTGCAAAGTGTTACTGGGGTACTCAGCCGAGTTCACGGATGAAATTCTTGCCAAAATTAAAGCAATGCCGGAAGTTGAGGACATTGAAGAGAATCAACTTGTTGAGGTTGCTGCTATTCAAGCAGAGGCTACTTGGAGATTGGCCCGTCTCTCATCAGACACCCAACTTCCTAACAATCCCGGGCTCTGGTCCTACAGCTACGACCCTAGTGCTGGGGAAGGAGTTGATGTATTTGTGATTGATTCTGGGATTCAAATCAATCATCCGGATTTTGAGGGACGTGTAAAGTGGGGGGAAACTTTGCTGACGATGTAGACAAGGATAGCACAGGCCATGCTACAAATGGGCAGGCATTATTGGTTCAAGGACTTATGGCGATGCCAAGAAATCAACTCTGTTTGCTGTGAAGGTGCTTAACCACGATTGCATTGGCTCGCGGGGAATGCTTTCATTGCTGGAATTGAATGGGTGGTCCAAAATAAGAAAGAGGGGCGAGGGTGTGTTATAAACCTTAGTATGGGTGTGAAGAAAAATAAAGCATTCAACACTGCAGTGCATAATGCAGTCAAATCGGGGTGTGTGGTGGTTGTGGCTGCTGGGAATACAAATGTGAATGCTTGTGACATTTCGCCTGCATCTGAGCCCAGTGCTATTACTGTAGGTGCTAGTACCTTGGATGATAAACGTGCTTATTTCTCCAACTGGGGGAGATGCTTGGATGTGTATGCGCCTGGCGAGAACATCGTTTCTCTCTCCAACAATGGTGGTGAAAGCTCTGAGTCTGGCACCTCTATGGCTGCTGGTTATGTGTTGGGGCTGGTAGCAAATATCAAGTCAAAGACTGGAAAATACAACCCTGACGATGTTTTAAAGGAACTCAAAAAACACTATATGCGCACAAAACTGGTCTTAGATTTAAAATTGTCTCCCAGAGTGTTGGTTAGCAACATTGGTCTCGTATAGCCTTTTTTAAAGCTAATTCAGTGGTTTATTCTCTTTTTAAATAAAGAACATAGTTTATGAAAAATAAAGCCTTCAAAAGTAACATGCATAGTGTAGTTTTTAGATACTTAAAATTCAGTTTTCTTCTTGGATTAACTGTTCAATTTTGCCTTTACAAGAAAAAGTAATTTCCTTTAACGGACAACTGAACACATGTTGGTGATGTCTTGCCGACACTGTAGCAGAGGAAATTTTGTTTTTATAACACCAACTCCTGGATACCAACAAATTTTACTTACTACCTGAATATATATTTATCAGAAAATAAGCAATATATATGGTACCCTAAATTGGACCCAATGAGCTCAGAAATTCAAATAATATGCCCTAACTAAATAGAACAAGTAATAATCTGCATTTTTTTACATTTTACTTTTAAATTTAGCTTTTCAGAAGTTTTTTAAAATACTATCTTACTGAAACCTAATGTTGTAACTGTGCTGTTTTAGCAGAGTTACAAAGGGAAAAATATTTAGAAACTAGATAATATTTTTTATTGAGAGATAATGATTATATAGTTAATGTGAGTCATGGATAACAGGAACATGATTGTGTAGATCACACGGTGGGATGGTGAAGGGGGTGGCTTGATTCTAGTAATGAGTCAAGCGCCAAAACAAGGTATTTACTGTAAGGGATCATAATTTTGTTCATGTTGTTGGATTTGGAAATTCAAGTTGACTTCCTAGTCTGGCTCCAAGTGACTGGATAATTGGATTGCAGGTCACAAACTGGCTTACTCAGAACCTTGCTGGCGGGTTAAGCCTGCTGTTTGGACACCCCCTAACTGAAGGTTGGCCTACTCTGGGGGCAGGTTGTCAGGGAGGTTGTCAGGAGCCCGGGCGCCATACTAGACTAGCTGTTGCTCTGTGGCAGGTAGGGCAGTCTCACATTGTTTCTGTTGTGCCTTGCAGGGTCTCAGACAATCATTGTGGAGGATCTTGTCTTGTTTACATTTCCCAAATCCTTGCACAAGGTAAGTGTTGTTTTTGTTTACCTTTAAGATGATTGCCAGGCCTACTTTTTCTGGTTGTAGTTTACTTTTGTTGATGTTCATGACCCAGACTTTGTGGCCAACCTCATGTCTTTTTTGGATGGGGACAAATGTCTTTTACAGATGCTTGTTTTTTCTTTCTGTTTGATTGATATTGGCCTCTATGACCTGGGGATCTGAGCAGGGTGGAACCTTGCTTGGTATTTCCAGCTTGGGTCCTGACAATGCTTGGATTATATTGGGCTGTGTGCCATATACTAACTCAAAAGGACTTTTCCCGGTGTATCTGTTCACACAAGTCTGGCATACCAGCAATGCAGTTGATAGCTGCTTGTATCATTCCTCAGGTCTCCTGGCGGTGAGCTTGGCCAAGGCTTGCACAAGGCTGCCATTTAGCTGCTCCACTTGTCCATTGGCCTGAGGATGATAAGGTGTTGTCAATGTGTGCTTGACCCCATTCTTGGTGAGGTATACATTGGTATCTTCAGGGGCCAATTCTTTGCCTCTGTTGGTTATCAGGAGTTCTGGCTTTCCAAACTTGCTGATGATTTATTTTCCTATGATTTACCGCACGTCGTTGCCTGTATGTGTTTTTACTGCTTGTTCCACTGGCCATTGTGTGGTGAACTCTATTGTGGTGATGATGTACTTCTTCTTGTTGTGTTTCCCTGATATGGGGGCCACAATGTCTAGGGCCCACACCTTGAAGGGTAATTGCATGAAGATAGATAGTACTGACTTAGGTGGGGGTTTTCTCTTTGAGAATTTCTCAATACTTTGCATTGATCTAAGACTTCCTGGACATCCCAGTATAGGGTCAGCCAATATTCTTTGTTATTGAGGAATTTGTAGAGGTTGCGGCTTTTAGTGTGCCCTAGGTCCCTGTGATAATACAGGATTGTGTCAACCTGCTGATGTGTGGGGACATAAGGGATGGTATATCTGTTGGTCATCTTTTGATGTAAGGTCCCATACATGTCTGTAAATAGGTGTTCATGCTTAATGACTGTTTCTTTTTTTATGTCTGTGGTGCCTGGGGGAAACCTTTGTCTTTTGTCCAGAGCACCAGGAGAGGCCAGTCTGGGTTGATCCCATTCTTACCCCTTGTGGCTCTGACGTATAGACATGACAGTGCATCAGCCATGGCAAGTTAAAGTCCAGGCTTGTACTTTATGATCATATTAAGCCTTTATAGGAGTTCCATCCAGTGTTCTTGTTTGTGGGAAAGGTTTGCTTGAATTTTAAATTATATGAGGGATTTTTGGTCAGTTAATGCAATGGATTTCTTCTGCCATTCTAGGTAACAACACCATTTGACCAGGGAGTGCATGATTTCTAATAACTCATTGCCATGTATAGGGTATTGGCACTTGCAATCTGTCAGTTTGTGTGATTCATAGGCTACAGGCAGGAAGTCACCATCATTATTTTTGATTCATAGTACTCCCCCAATGGATTCATCTGAGGTGTTGGTTTCCATTTGGTATTCCCCGTCATGTTTGGGGTTTTTAGGATGGGAGATGTTGTGAGTTTCCCCTTGAGGCATCTAAAACAGAGGTCACATTGGGGGGTCCACACAAACTTGGACTTGACACCTGTTATGGCGGATAGGGGTACATTCAGGACAACACAGTCAGGTATAAAACAGTATACATAGGCCACCATCCCTAATAATGTGCAAAGCTCTGACTTGTCTTTGGGCAGTGGCATTTTGCAGATGGCCTGGATCTTCTAACTCTTGGGTTTGATCCATCTTTTGAGACTATGTATCCTAGAAAGAGCAGCTGCTCACAGAAGAACTGGCATTTGGAGGGCTTAACTAGCAGCTTGTGTTGTGCCAGGGTAGCAAAGACTGCCTCCAGGTCCTTGTGGTATTGCTCTACCAAGAGGCTATAGACAATAATTTTGTCCAGGTAGAATAAGGTGTGCTTGCTTATGTGAGGGGCAAACACCTTGTTCATGAAGGTCGCAAAGGTTGACAGGGCGTTTGTCATACCAAAATTGAGCATCACACATTTGTATGAGCCATAATTAGTGAAGAAGGCCGTTTTGGGGATATCTTCCTCTTTGATACAGATCTGATTGTAGCCTGCAGTTAGGTCAATTTTGGAGAAGACTGTGGCACCGCCCAGGACATCAAAGAGGTTGTCAATGAGCAGTAGTGGGTAACAATTCTTGATGGTAACTTCATTTAGGGACCAATAATCTGTGACTAGGCGCAGGATACCATCCTTCTTGGCCACAAAGAATACAGCGGCCCCAAAAGGAGATTGTGAGGGGAAGATAAGCCTTTCTCCAAGGCCTCCTTGAGGTAGGAATGTAGTACGTCATCTTTGTTTGGAGTCAGAAAATAGATGGTTTGTGCCTTAGGTACAGCTTCTTTGAGTTAAATGGAGTGTTGAATATGCTTCTCAGGGGGCAGTCCAAGTAAAACCTCCTTCAAGATTTCTGGATGGCAGGCTACAATTTCTATTTCCTGAGGTGTGGTGGTATCCTGATGGTCTTTGAAGTGTATAATCTTGTACTTGCAGAAGTCACAGTCAATTGCCTTGAGGTTCTCCTTTTCTTTGAGAGCTTCTATGATACGTACAAAGACGTGTTCCTGCAGGAGTTGATCCACTGAGTCAGGGTAGATCTGGTGATTGACGCCTTCACACTTGATGGTCAGTATGGAGATGACCCAGTCTACGTGAGGATTGTTCTTTTGTAACCAGTCTAGTCCCAGCACAATGTCAAACTTTGGGATATCAATGACGGGACCTTGGAAGGTGGAGTGTAGGTTCTCAAGCATGACAGAGAAGGGGGTGGTTTCCCTTGTCACAGCGATGTGATGTTCATCAGCTAAAACCACATTTTTAATCTGCAAAGGATCAGTGGCCAGCTTGAACTTATCCACAAAGCTTCTGCTGACTAAGGTTTGGTCTGCGCCCAAGTCCAGGAGTGCTGAGCCTGTGCAACTGCAAAAGCAGAAAGGATAGGACATCAGTTTATTGGGATGTCTGGCAATGGTGTACAGTACTGGGTCCTCTGAGGGCACCTGGATCATTAGGCATTGGTCCATGTCCTTGGGTTGGTACTCATCATTGGGCAAGTCAGGAGTTGTGTGGGTAAGCTTGGATTGCTCAGTGCTCTCCCCAGGCTTTTGCCTTGTCTTGGTTGCCTCACGTGGTGATGACATGGAAATGATTATAATTTGACTGGCCATTGTTTTCATTTCCATGTCCATTTGAACTTGTGGGTTTATGGTTGGTGTTATTCCCGTTGCTTCCAGGGGGTGGTCAAGTGGAGCGCCCACCTGGATGGGAGTCCTTGGGTATTTCTTGTTTCCCAGTTTATTCCTTATGAAGTGTGTTGGAGGTTTGCTCTGCTTTCTCTGCCTCACAGTACAGACTTTGTAGATTGGTCACTTGGTCCAGGTTCACGTGCCTCATTACATGCAACTTGAGTGTGTTGTAGTGCATGAGGTGTGTAGCTGGGGTGTCAAAGGCCATGTTGGAGGGGGCACATAGTCAGAGTTCCTTGTAGGCGCAGGTGAGTTCCTTCACAGTGCCAGTCTGAGTTAGATTCTTTACTTGGCGTATGATCATGAGTGTGGTGTCCTTCAGCACAAATCTTGCCAAGAAGTCTTGTTTGAAGGTGTCCCAATCCTTCTTGGTGTGTTCTTCATACCACTTGTTGCACCAGGTGCCAGCATCATGAGTCAGTCAGATGGAGATCTCTTCAATCCAGAATCACTGTAGGCATTCCATTTAGGCCAGTTTGCTTTGGGCAGATTGGATCCATGCAGTGGAGTTGTTGTCGTTGGCCCCAGCAAAGGATTCCAGGGCAGCGCTTCAAAGTCTTTGGGCTATGTAGGCTGACATGGTATTTTCATCAGTTACACAAGGCATAGCAGAAGAAGCCTGGAAGAACCCTTGTGCTGATAGGGGATTGAACGCAGGGAGTGGTATCACCATGTTCTGGCAGAGGAAAAACACATCAGGTATCTCAGCACCAGGTGTGTATGGTGTCCAGTCTGCTGGGAGGCCAGACATGATTCTGTCAAGGATTTGATGGCCGCAGCAAGTACAGGCAACAGGCAGAATTTTACAAGATAAGGTAGGATGGGGAACCTACCTGTGCTACTAATGTTGTAACTGTGTTGTTTTAGCATAGTTACAAGGGGAACATATTTAGAAACTAGATAATAATTTTTATTGAGAGATAATGATTATATAGTTAATGTGAGTCATGGATAACAGGAACATGATTGTGTAGACCACATGGTGAGATGGTGAAGGGGGTGGCTTGATCCTAGTAATGAGTCAAGTGCCAAAACAAGGTATCCACTATAAGGGATCATTATTTGTTCATGCTGTTGGATTTTTAAATTCAAGTTGAATTCCTAGTCTGGCTCCAAGTGACTGGATAATTAAGTAACAGGTCACAAACCCGCTTACTTGGAACTCTCTGGCAGGTTGAGCCTGCTGTTTTACACTAATAATAAAAAAGATGGGATATTCCATCTAGAAAGAAACCTTCTAGAAACTCTATAAAACATTCTGGCTCTACTGCATGTGATAATTTTAAATTTTTTCTGAGCCCAAAAACACATTAAATAAATATATGCTTGGTCCAGGCTCACCCAGAAATTCTAAATATACAAATTAATTTTGATCAATTAGTAACAGCTATAGTGTGTAAGGCTTTTTAACCATAACAACAAAACATTGCAACTTTTCATGTGTTGTCTCTGGCAACAAAAGTATTGGTATTGTCATGATAGAACTAAAAAATTGAACTTTTGATAAGAAGAAACATTTTTTAATTGGGGAAGTGATTGGGCTTTGGCTCCAAATGCCTTAAAAGCACCCTTAAGATGTGTAAGACAGTCCTTTTTGAAATAGTAGGACAAACATCTTTAGTGACACTTACAACATTGAACTGCTAGTTAGAATGATCAGAGAATACAGCCTTTTTATTAATGGCTTGGTAGTTGTTGCCGTAAATTGGGCCATTAATGCCATTTCAATATGGCCTTTGAATAGTGATATGTGTAAAGATTTAATTGATTTTGCCTTTGACTTCAGAAATTCCTTGCCTTCTGTAAATGGGTCTGTTCCAATGTCCACTCATTCTGGAATACTTTAACTTCCCTGTTCTGATCCTGGTATGACCTCACCCCAGTGTGACCCCCTCAACCACTCTGTCTACCTAACAAGTGATCATCAACCCTTGTCTACTACTTAAGTAGAATCATTCCTCCTAATAAAGAGAATTTTATCCACACTTGTGTTGGCTTTGATATTCTTTAATCCTTTTCTTTTCCTTTTTTCCAAAAGGAATTCCTCATCTTATATTCCAGGAAATTAATGTATGTACCCTTAATTTTGCCCTGAAGGCTAACCCAAGGCTAGCTTTGAGCCTCAAATCTTTTTTTATAAAGATTTCCTGCTGTGTCCTCCTGGATGTTGCCCCAGGAGTCAAACACAACAAAATGGTGCTCACTACAGGGGCTGAAAGCCCCTTGGTTACCATGTCTTCAAGTACATTCTCTGGTCCTTCTCCCTTTGTTTCTGAAGTACCCAAACAACCTAAAGTTTCTAGTCCTCCTCTAGAATAAGACATCACAATGCCCCCTCAACTCTAATGGTATTTGTGCTGTCCCCTGGGCCCACGTGGGCCCCCCTTCCAGCTTTCTCTCTCAATCAAAAGCAAGCTCATGCTGCCGCTCATTCCCTGCTCCACTCTGACACTGTGGTGATGCACACTATCCCTGGTCTTTGTCCTGGGTATGCTTCTGAAGATCTGTATTCCTTCCTTTAGACTTTGATCTTCCCCCGCTTTGATAAGATCTATGAAGACTATTGGCGTGTTAGTTAATCAGTTCATCCAACCCGCCCTGGTTCATCATCAACTTGTGTTAGGATCCCAGAACCAGCTTCTGACTGCTGTAGCCACCGCTGTCTCAAATAATCATGCACAAAATATAGCCTATCACATTTGGTCCCATAGCCTCTTTGCTTGGATTTCAGATAATCAGCACAACTTTCTAGCTTCTCAAAAATACTTAACCTTGGCCTTGAACTCTCTCTACTCCTTGCTCCCTGGATATATCAAGGATCAATTGTGCAAACTGGGTGATCACCAAGCAACGTGGTGTGGACAGATAGAAGCAACCCATCTAAAGTATTGTCAGGATTTTGAGACTCTGGTTACCAAACTCAACCAATTTTGGGAGCATGTTAATTCTCAGCTCAAGTTGATTTGAGCCCATGTTGATAATTGGGGCCAACATCTGCATCAACAAGATGCTTTGGATAAGGCCGCACTAGGAAACACTCTGTTTCAGGCTCAAAACTATGTTAGTGATAGAGTAGCGTTCATTGAAGTGACTCCTCCCGCTCCTTCTGTTGAGGTCCTGTCTGCCTTTAAAGCTAAGTTATGGGAAGTCAAAGCTGAACTTAAAGCCACTACTTGACGTCAAGCCTCTGTTACAAACCCTCCACCAGTAGAGCCTACGCCCAACCCTTGCATTGCCTTGCTAACCAATCAAGTGACTACTTTATGAGGAGAGATCAAGTATTTGGAACAACGCCTCTCTGACCCTAATAATTTGTCCTCTGACTCTGATGGCAAAGGAGAGGATAAGTTCACTGGTACTCCTACTCCTAGCAATCATGGGTGTTGCCCTGGCTTGGAAGGCCAACCCCATGTCAACTGTGCTCTTGCCTTGGATCATCTAGCAGAAGTAATAAATGATGTTGCAGATAGGCAAGATGCACAATAAATGGAGGTACAGAACCTCTCTCTCTTGACAGAAACAATAAATGGACAAGTTACCCCTCTGACTGCTCAAACAACTTCCCTGACCACTCATATTAATGAGATTGCTGGGCACTAGCAGTGCAACAGATCAGGGTTGATGAATTTGGAGCTGCTGCCACTACTGCCAGGGATATCAGTGGACAAAACATCTCTACACTGTACACCCTGGAATAGAGCCTTCAACTTCTCTGGGCTAGACAACCTGCTGCAGAATCCAAGTTTAAGGGCAATCCCCACATCAATGTTCTCAACCCAGGTGAAAAAAGCCAATCCATCTCATCATCCATTGACCCCAACTATAAGCCTTCCTTCAAGCAGATATTTGGCCCTAAAACCTCTACCATTACCACCTTTCTGAAAATCTACAAAAATGCAATGTGTAAGGCTAATGACAATTTAAAAAGGAGCATATTCTTACCTGCCTTCATCTTATATGCCAATAAGTTGTGGTCCCCAAACTCCCTTCCATTGTCACTTGGGAAGACATGAAACACCTCCTGATTGAGTAATTTGGAGATGATCTTGGCTTGGAGGTCAAGAAAGATACATTTATGCACATTTCCTTTAAGCCCATGGAAACCCTGGCTGAGTTTGCTGACTGCTTCTATATTGAAGGACAACAATTAATCACCAGTTGTCAGTTAACTCCCTGTGAGGCTTACACAGCATGTTCAAACTCTTTGAAGATGAAATAGCTCCTATGCCTGCACTTAAAGCGCACAAAGCTTCTCTTAACTCCATGAAGAGTATTAGGACCCTCTTTCAAGACATGCATTTGACTCACAGGGGTACTGTGGTTTGTGAAAATAAAGCCAACAACGCTGAAACCACCTCCTGTACTCTGTGCATTATGACTCTTGTCTCAAGTAGACAGCCCAAGAGACAAGAATTCCATAACTGTGGTCAAATAGGACATCAATTACGTACCTGTACAACCCTCATATAGAAGGTTGCAGCTCAAAGGAACAGGCAGGAAAAGAGAGGTCAGCTTAGAGGCAGAGATGCTCTCTGCTGACCAATCTCCCCTGTCTCCTCCTGATCCTCCCTCTGACAAGGAAGCTGCCCCTTCAGCTGGCCCAACTATCCTTCACCTGTTCCACAATCTTTCTAGTGATTTGGAACCTGAAGATTCTGACTGCAATGAATTGAATTGTTATGGCTACTCTGTGTTGGCTGTCCCAGAAACTGTGTCTGTCCCTTAAAAGCTTTGCTCAGGAAGAACCACAACTACAACTCGCCCATCTGCAAATGAAGATGCAGCTGTAGTGGCTTGTCCTTACTTAGCTCAGGCTCATTATCCCCCTGTCTTGGTAGGTTCCTCTGAAGAGGCTGCTGAACTAGCTTAGGCTCTCTTCTATAATGTGTCTGTTTCTCTTCTGTTGCAGACTATTTATAAGGAAATCCCTGCCTTAAAATTCATGTTAGCTAAACAGGAGAGAGAGCTGGAAGCTGCTCAAGACGTTCTGGCTGTCTTACCCTCCTTTGGGAAAAATACTACCTGTGTGGAAAGTGTTGATCCAAAAGGTTAAGATCAAGGCAATTCTGGACATGGTTTCTTCACTCAATGTGGTATCATCCAAGCTAATGAAGAAGATTAAGCTGGCCCCTGACCTCAACTACACTCAATAATATGGTACTGCTGTCATGGCTCAAACTTGAGCCATTGGTGCCTACTCTGCTCTGCCCATGAGGTTTGGAAAGCTTCTCATTGCTTCCCCCGCTATTGTCCTAGAGAATGAAAGCTATGATCTCATGGTTGGTACGCAATTCCTCCAATAATAGTATGGAATTGTAAACCTTTGAGATGGATCCCTATTGCTCTTAGTATATGAGGTCCCTTTAATTTTTGAAGAACCTCCATGTCTCCCGGGCAAGCGCCTTAAGACTTGTGTACTCAAGTATCCCACAGGTATCTTCTTGCTCAAGTACAGAACACATTCCTCCAATATTTGTTCCCCTCCTCCTTCCTGCCCTGCAGAGGAAAGTGTGCCTTGTCTTGCCCCTGCGGCTGTTACCATCCCTCCAGGGTCACAAGTGATTATAGACTCTCAGATATCTTACAAACTGCATGAAAAGTCATTCCTAGAGCTGTATTCTCCTGAATCCCTAAGCCATAAAGATCCTTGATTATGCCTGGGGATCTTAGACTGGACTCATAAGGAGCCTGTACAGCTATTGCTAGATAATATGACCGCTTTGTTTATGTAGGTATCTTGAGGCCAAGTTGTAGGGCATGGTTATGTATTAGGAGCAGAACAGGTGACGTCCTTCTACCCTTTTGGAACCTTCAGTGACTTTAATCTACCTGAAGAAGACCCTCAGGCTCTCTCCCTTTTCACTGCTGTCAACTTCCTTCAATTTTTGTCCATTCAAAAAAGATGTAATGTAACTTCTTGATCAATTCAGCAATATCTTTGCCTCTGGACCTACAGACTATGGCCTAGCCAAGGGAGTCATCTATCAGATAGATACTGATGATGTGCCACCTTTTTGTGCCAATCATTACTGCCACAGTAGGGTAGATGATAACCAGGTTTATAAGGAGCTTAAACAACTCTTGGATGATGGGCTCTTGGCTCCCTATCAGAACCCTTGGGCCTCCCCCTTTTTGATCCTCAAGAAAAAGGACAGAGTCCACCGCATTGTGATGGATTATTGCTGTCTGAACTTGCTCACAAAAAGGAATCATACCCTTTTCCTAGGATTTATGATGCTCTCAGAAATTTGGGAGGCTCAAAATTCTTTTCTGCTATGTATTTAGCTTCTGGATACTGGCAGGTTGACCTGTCTCCAGAAGACCAGGAAAAGGCTGCTCTCATCACTTCAGAAGGCCTCTATAAACCCACTCAAATGCCCCAAGAATTCTACAATGCCCTGGCTACGTTTCAAAGGGCTATGGACTCTATTCTAAGAGACCTGAAGCTCTTCTGTGTCCTTGTCTATCTTGATAATATCACTGTATTCAGCTCCACTTTTACTGACCATTTGGATCATCTCAAGGCTGTCTTCACCAAGATTCAAAAAGCAGGTTGTGACTGTACAACAGTCACTGGTGGGTATTTAGCCAAATAAATACCTCAAATATAAAGATGTTCTGTTTTTGCTGTTTACTTCATGTAGATAGGTTTTACTGGAGTTCTGCAGATAAAGATTCCTGGAAACTTGGTATCTATATTTAATAAAAGAATATAATACTGGTGATTATTCAGGTCAGACTAATTAGTAATTGTGGCAAGATGGGCCAAAGCTATCTTGGGGACTAGGTGTCCCAAAGAAACACTTTAATTAACAGGAAGGTTAATTAATAAATAACAGGAGAATATAATGAATGATTATTTAATTATATTGTTTGATTGCCTTGACTGTGTCAAGAAGTTTGCTTAGGGTTAACCATAGGCAAACCCCCAAATTTGGGTTAAAAGCGCTGTGGCGGTGCTTTGTTCAAGTTTTGAAACATTTTAACAGTTTTTTAACGCAACAAAACCATTAAATACAACAATAACTAAATAAAGGCAATAGTGTCTAGGAATTTAGGTTTGATTAGCTGGTTCCCAGTTGGAACATCAATAGCTGAGTTTTTCAATGTGTATATTCCACAGGGGTTTGACGCCAGGAGATGAGGAAGCTCCAAGCCAAATTGATACATTAAGATGAATGGTGCCAGGTGACTCTTCTCATTGTAGGTTAATTCTAATAGGTTGAGAATTACAGGGGATCTTTTAGGTAAAGATCTAGGTTTGGATGACTTGAATATCATAGACCATGTGATACAAATCATAGGTTGATTCAGGGTTTGGAGGGGTTTTCAGCCAAATATGCCCTAAATGGTATATAAACAAAAATAACTAAACTTTAATAAATATATACATATTGTCAATTTTGCCAATTTCCCCTCAATCACTTTTATTATGTCTTCTTTATTATATTTTAAAAGGGCAAAATTTGGAGTACTTTGCGTGGAAAAATCAGCAACCAGAAAAGAAATTCCTACAAGTTCTCTCAGAAAGCTTGGGCAAGTCTGGAGGTTGCTAAGACTGTGCCTGAGGAAGCCTTGGTGGAAGTAAAAGCGGCATTCAAAGAACTGTATTACAATTACTTTGCCAAAGAGGGGACTCCTTCTCAAGGAAACAGAATATTTGTGTGGGATTCTTTGAACCTGTTGGTTGGATTTGACAAAATTTTACAACAAGTGAAAGGAATGACCAACTGTGAAATTGAGGCTTTAAGAGCAAAGGAGGAAAAGAGTTTGAGATCATGGCTTGTTGTCTGGATGAAAATAAAGTGTTGTCCCATAAAATTGCCTTCCTGGAGGCAAAGCTCCTCAAAGCTTTGTCACAGGAAGGTAACAACAATAAGAGTCAAGGGTAAGATAATGGTAAGTTTGACTGGTTGAACCTGGATCTGTCACACAGGTCTAAAGCTCAAACCCTTCAAGTGCTCCTTCTTTATAGAACAACTTGAGTTCTTGGGCCATGAGCTTACCCAGACTGGAATTTTCCCCATGAATAATAAGGTGGAAGCCATTGACAAGATGCTGCCTCCCACAAATCTACAGGAGGTCCAAGTATTTCTTGGTATGATGGGCTACTATTGACATTCCACCCCTGATTTTGCTGGATTGAGCAAACCCCTTGTCCAACTCCTTTGTAATGTACCCTTTGAATGGACTGACAGCTAACAGCAATTCTTTGAGGCGCTGAAAGCCAAGATTAAAGAGGCTCTCATCCTAGTCTATCCTGATTATGATAAGGAGTTCATCTTGTACACTGAAACCAGTGGATTAGCTGTGGGTGCCATCTTAGCCCAGTCTGACAATAAGGGCGTGAATTGGCCTGTGTCCTATTCTTCACGGGTCCTCAACAAGCACAAGAAGAACTATAGCATCACCAAAAAGGAATGCCTAGCAGTTTTACATGCGGTGAAACAGTTCCAGCACTACATTTACGTAACTCACTTTACTGTGGTCACAGATCATTCATCCCTTAAATGGCTACAGTAACTAAAGAAGCCTGAAGATCAATTAGCATGTTGGGCTCTGCGTTTGCAAGGATATGATTCCACCGTGGTACACCGCCCTGGTGCACAGCATCAGAACACTGATGGATTATCAAGGATGCCCATACTAGCTATACATCCTGCAGACGCTGATTTACTATAAAAAAATAATAGGGTACCCTGACTCCTGGACCACTGAGCCAGAAAACATCCTATTGGCACTACAGGCCCTATCTAAAGATACTGTGTTTTTCAGATAGACAACTCTTCAAGAAAGTCAACAACGCCTATCTGCCCTATGTTTATCCTAGTATGAGAATAGCTATTACCCTCCAAGCTCACATCAATACTGGACATGGGGGTATAGCAAAAACTATTAATGGTTGTGCAAGAACTTCTATTGGGAAAACATGCTCCTCTTAATCCCTTATGTTCTTGCCTCCTGTCACTCTTGCCAGCTACAACCCCAATCTTCCCAACATCAATTCAAGCTCATCCTGCCTAAACATGCTTTCCACACTGTGAGTATTGATTCTGTTGGGCCTCTCCTGTGTTCTAGGTCTGGATGTCACTTCATCTTAGTAGCTGTAGACCATTTTAGTAAATGGGTTGAGACCAGAGCTACTAAAGATATAACTGCCAAGATCACTGCTAATTTCTTGTTTCAAGATATCTTCTACCAACATGGCTGCCCTCAAGTCCTGCTTTCTGAAAACAGCACCAACTTTAATGCCCACCTCATCACATCTATTGTAGAAGCCATGGGTACCCACCAATCTTTTCTGTACTATATAACCCGTCAACCAAAGGGAATGTCAAACAAGAAAATTCCTCCCTTGTGTCTAATATGAGGAAACTCCGCCTCTCTGATGCTGCCAGTTGGGACATGTTCCTCCCTGCTGCTCTCTTTGTGTATCAACTCAGTAGACACCAAGTGACTAGCCAGTCTCCCTTTGCTATACTGTATGAGCATGAAGCCGCAATTCCCTCAATCTTGGTACCTCCTTTGATTGAAGTTGATGTGTCTGCCAATCCTGAGGCTCATGTCAAAGACTTGCCAATTGTATCATTTACATTTGGTAACAGCATATTCCTACTGCCTATAAAGTCAAGGCTTTAGAACTGTTGCCTTCTAATGCTTCTAGAGCCCCCTCCCTGAGTACTAAGTAGGTGAACTAGTCCTCTACTATCAGAATTGTACTAGAGGCAGAGCCCATAAGCTTGATTCCCTCTGGGTTGGGCCTTGTGAAGTCACCTTCAAGAAGGACATTGAGTATACCATAAAGCTGCTATCATCTGGTCATCCTTTTGCCCGAGTTCATTCCAAATTCCTCCTACAAATATCAACTTCCTGTGTCCAATATTGAGGGGAAAGATGTTGTAAATTGTGCCATTAATGCTATTTTGATATGGCCTTCAAATAGTGGTATGTGCAAAGATTTGGCCAGTTTTGCTTTTGATTTTGGGAATTCCTTGCCTTCTGTAAATGGGTCTACTTCAATCTCCACCCTTTCTGGAATACCATACCTGCCCTTGTCTGATCCTGTTATGACCTCACCCCAATGTGACCCCCTTGACCACTCTGTCTACCTAATGAGTGATCATCAACCATTGTCTACTATTTAAGTAGAATCATTTCTCCTAATAAATAGAAGTTTATTCACATTTGCGCTGGCTTTAATATTCTTCAAGCCTTTTCCTTTCCTTTTTGCCAAAAGGAATTCCTTATCTTATATTCCATGAAATTAATATATGTGCCCTTAATTTTTCCCTGAAGGCTAACCTGAGGCTAGCTTCAAAACTCAAATCTTTTTTTATTGATAAGGAGCTCCTTTTGGGGAAGCTTCAAATATGGAATTAAGAAAGAAGAGAAGTATATTTTATTAGATAATACTTTAGACTTATATAGACTTGACTGTGGCGGGGATTTAGTTGGATCAAACCTAGGGGTTGGTCATGTGCTAGATGGGTTCTAGCCACTAGATAATTGGACAGTCAGGTGATATTTCTTGATTACCATTCTTGGTATGTCAAACAGTATATTGGAAGGGGACTAAATCAGGCAATGGCTGGATGTTAAGTAAGTTGGCAGTAGCCAGAATGCTTGTACATCTAGACCCTCAACACCCCCTTTAAGGGGTTACTATGGTGCATCAGGAGGGGACTTTGTTTTCACAGCTGCAGCCTGACGCTCCTGGAGCTGTTTACTAGTTGGAATCATCCTGATTGAGTGCTCTCCTTTACTGAGGTGGAGACGGGTTCTGTGGTATTTCTTGATAATTGGGTTTTTGGCACTTTGGAATTTTACTAGGTAAGTGTTGTGCTCTGGTCTGTATTTGATGACTCTTCCTGGTCCCTGGTGTACTAAGTCTAGTTTCTTTCTGTTGCCAGCTAGAATCCAGACAGGGGAGTCAATGGGAAGTGGTTCCTCTGTGGAGGTTACCTTTTGTGTCTTGAGCCTCTTCATTTCTGCTATTTTAGCTTTGAGGCAGATGTGTTGTAGGTTTGGTGCTTTCTCTACTGTGGGAGGTTTCCCTGGGGAGATCTTTATGTAAGGCTATTTGTTGCAGGTGATTACTTCTGGTTTGTACCTGTAGGTTAGATCAAATGGTGAATAGCCTGTCCCTGATTGGTACAGAATCAAGATACTATTAATGCATGTTTCACGTATAGTGGCCATGTGTCTTTGGCTTTGCCATCCATTATTTTCTCTAGGGTCCTGATAAGGCTGCCATTTAGGCGTTACACTCTACTGTTGGCCTGTGGCCTTTATGGAGAGAATGTGGAGTGTTTAATGTTTTTGGATTTGGATTTCAAGTTGTCATTTACTATTTGACCTGATAACTCTGTTGCTCTATCAGTTATGATGTAGTCTGGAGTACTGTAGTCAGCTATGATTGCTTTGTTAATGTATTGGTTTATTGTTTCTGCTTTGTGCTTTGTGCTCTTTTGTTGCCCAGCAAATAGGCCAGTGTGTTGCAAAGTCAATGGCTTCAATTAGGAAGCATTGATTTGCTTTAGTTTCTGGGAAGGGACCCACTACGTCCAGTCCCCAAATCTTGAATGGTTCAGGGTCAGGTACTGGGCTAACTTTTGGCTGGAGAGCCTTTGTGCTGGTGTATTTCTTGCATACTGTGCACTTTTCAGAACATCAATTATATCTTGTTTAATATTGGGCAACCATACTATCTCTTTTAGTGTGAGGTATAAGTTGTTAGCCTTTGTATTGCCTAGTAGGCAGTGATTACTTAGTATGGTGTCAACTCTTTGTGTAAGTGGGATGTATAGGACATGTTTGTCAATAATAATTTGGTATACTGTGCCATTTAATACATGGAAATAATTTTTGTTTCTTATTAATGTATCATGGGTTAGTTGATGTGTCAGGGGTCTTTCCCTTTGGTTTTATACTCAGTGTTGTACAGGTTTGGCCAGTCAGGGTCCAGGTGGTTAGGGTAATCCTCTCTAGGCTGACATAGTCTAGAGAGAGCATCAGATGTGACCAGCTCTGACCTCTTTTTTTACTGGATGTCCAGGTTAAGCTGTTCCAGCAAGGACATCCATTTGGCTTGCGGCTGTGCAAGTGTGTTCTGAGTTTTGAAATAGATTAAGGATCTATGGTCAGTTAGTACTCAGACGTTTAAATGTCCTTCCAGATATCATCATCATTTCTTGCATGAGTGGTATATTGCTAGCAATTCCTTATTGTGTATTGGTTATCTCTTCTCAGTATTACTTAGTTTTCCGCTTTTGTAACATACTGGCAGGAAGTCTTGCTGCCCTGGCTGGCAGATGCGCAGGACTGTGCCAATGGCGTGTTGCTGGCATCTGACTCAAGCTGGTAGCACCTGTTATTATTAGGGTATTGCAAGATTGGTACTTCAATCAGAGCTTTTTTTAATAAATGTAAATTCTTGTCATATTCTGGAGTCCAGATGAATTTCTTTTTGGCATTACCTTTAGTTAGGTCATTGATTGGTGTGGTGAGTTTTCTGCAGTCTTTGATGTATTTCCTTAGGTAAGCTACCATATCAAGAAAGCATCTAACTTGTTTAACAGGAGTGGGGTGTTGCATGTTATTTATGGCTTTTATTTTGTCTGGATCTGCTTTGATGCCACCATCAGAGACAATGTAGCCCAAGAACAGGAGTTCCTTTCCATAAATTGGCACTTACTTGGTTTTGCATAAAGTTTGTGATTTGCAAGTCAACCAAGTGTCTTGCAGACATGTGTGAGGTGTTCCTCTTTTGTTTTTGAGAATATGATGATATTGTCAAGGTAGCCTAATGTATTTGAGAGACTGCTTAGTGCTTGGTTCATCATAGTGACAAACGTTGCGGGAGCGTTGGTCATCCCAAAGTTCATTACTCTACATTCAAAGGATCCAAATTGTGTACAGAATGCAGTTTTTGGTATGTTCTTTTCCTTTACTTCAACTTAGTTGTAGCCTGAGTTGGAGTCAATTTTGGAGAAAAATTTGGCTCCTGAGAGTCTTGCAAACAGATCCTTTTGGAGTGAGAGAGGGTATTTATTCTTTACTGTGCTTGCATTTAGTGCTCTGTAGTCAGTTACTAGACGCAGAGTGCCTTTCTTTTTCTTTACAAAGAGCACTGCTGCCCCCAAGGGGATTCAGACAGGTGGATGAATCCTTTTGCTAGATTGTCCTCAATATGGGTTTTGCATGTTTGGGTCTCCATGGGCAGGAGTCAGTAGAGTGGTGCAGGTTTTGCATGGCTTTGCATAGGTCAATGCCATGTTTGACCTCCTGTTTGGGGTGTAGCTTGGTGAGTTCTTCCTTGAATACATGGGTGTATTCCTTTAGTAGTGCCGCAAGTTCTGGGCATTGGGTCTTTTGTGTTTGTATGTTATTGAACTCAGTGTGCCTCATTATGTAGAGGGTAGTATCTTTGGTTAGATGTTCTGTGTCATCTTGGTTTGTGACCTGGACAAATACTGTGTCTCTTAGAATAAGGTTATTTGGTTCTTTGAGGATGTTAAAATTGACTCTGTTGTGTTTGATGGTCATGGTTTTTGTTTTCTAACATATGCTGGGGTTCACTTGGGTGAACCAGTCCATGCCTGCTATAATGTTTTAGTTTATGTTGTTCAGGAAAAGTCCTTTGATGGACTTTTGTATGCCTTGGAGGTCAATTCTGAAGGGAGTTGTTTCCCCTTCTAGTAGAACCTTTGATTTGTCTGCCATTCAGGCGTATTTGAAGTTGGATTTGACAACTGGTATTTTGTACTTGGTTACAAATGGTTTGCTTACCAAAGTGTGTTGTGCACCAGAGTCAAATAGGATTTTATGTGTATGAGATTTATAAGTGCATGGGTAGACAAGAATTTGTGAGCAATCTTTAATTTCTAAGCTCATAAAAATGGAGGATTGCAGGACACATGGGATGCAAGCAGCAAAGTTTGTGCCTTGGTACAATTTCTTGTTAAGTTGGGGGGGGGGAGACAGGGACACTTAAGCCTGTTCCCCCTCCTCTTTTCCATGTTCCTCTGTTTTGAGACCTCTGAGGTCATAGAATGTGAGATCAGATTCATAGCAGGTTGCTACTTCAGCGTTGTTAACTTTGGCGGTTGTTATCTTTCTTGGGATGGGAGTGGTTCATGCTTTGGCTGCAATTGCCATTGTTACAATTGGAGTTGCTGTTGTTATGGTTGGTATTTTGGCGTTTGTTGCCATTGGAGTTTTTTCTGTCATTGCCGTTTGCAGAGCAATTGCTGTTGTGTGCAGCATATTCCATGTTTGCGTATTTTTCAGTGTACTTGGCTTCTGCAATGAGTGCAGACATGGAGGTGTTAGCCTCTGGGTGGATGAGGGCAGCAACAGAGGGTTTCATTCTGTTGATGAATGAGGCTCTGGTGTGTACGTTGTCAGCTTGTGCTGGGTTTTGGATTTCACAATGTATTTCCTCAAATTCATTGGCGTAAGCTGTGATAGTGGTCTTCTGAGGAAGATTGCTGAGCTGTATTGGGATGTCTTGGAGGTATTTGGTGACGCGGAAATTGTGTGTGATGTCTGCTTTGAACTCTTCCCAGTTGTCAAGCTGGTTGTCAGTTTGTGAGGCAACCCAGGTGGCAAACCAGTTAGCTGCGGCCTTGTACAGGCGCTTGCTTGCTTCCTAGACCCATTTCTCATTTGGGATGCAGCTGGCGCGGAGTTTAGTGGTTGAGTGGTCTAGCCAGTTTAATGATGATTTCTTTGTTTTTACCAAAGAACTTATCAATACCAATGTATTTGGTGTTGGTAACTTCACCTGTGATAGGTGGGTGTGCATTTGTTTGTGTTTGAAGAGAGAGACTGTATTGAATAATCTTGGTGCATGCTTTGGGCATGACCAGACCTTCAAATACAGTTCATCCACTAGGTATATCTTCATCAATGTTGTGGGCGTGGAAGTACGTTTTCCAGGTCTCCTGAGATGTGGCCTGGGTTAGTATGTGAGTAAAGGTGGGCAATTTTTTTCAGTCATTTTCTCTCTCATGGGCGTGGTCAAAAAACTGTAGCTGCTACCAGTGATAATAAGCGCCTTTTGGGGAAGCTTCAAATATGGAATTAAAAAGAAGAGAAGTATATCTTATTGGATAATACTTAAGACTTATACAGACTTGACTATGGCAGGGGTTTAGTTGGATCAAACCTAGGGGTTGGTCATGTGCTAGATGGGTTTGAGCCACTGAATACTTGGACAGTCAGGTGATATTGCTTGGTTACCATCCTTGGTATGTCAAATGGTATATTGGAAGGGGACTAAATTGGGTGATGGCTGGATGTTAAGTGGGTTGGCGGTAGCCAGAATGCTTGTACATCCAGACCCTCAACATTATAAAGAGTTCCTGCTGTGTCCTCCTGGATATCATCCCCAGGAGCCAAACACAACAGTTGTGGTGAAATTCATCACTAGTTGGTTTTGAATTCTTATTGGTTGTTGAGTTACTTCTGGAATCACAGGATGCTTCTGACTGTCTTGTAGATTTGAAGTCATTCTGAATTGCTTGGAAGTCCAAACTAGCTTCTGGATTGAAGGACTGTTGTGTTTTTGGCCTTGGTGAGCATCTTGGGGATTAACGTCTGGATTGCTAGTGTGTAAGACTATGGTTATAAGCCTATACACAAATTAATACAAGTCTTAAAGACTCTGAAGTCTTTACCTTTAAAACTAAGGTAACAACTAAGTAGAGAGTAAAAGAAAGTAATGTAAATTTGTTTAAAAGTATCTCTTTTATTGTGAGATATGGGAAGAGCTATATAGGGGAGCTGAAGTAAGGAATGAATTATTGTGCAGTCAGTACAGGTACTTTGGGTACAATATTAAAGGAATTAGGCTGCCAGTGCAATCACAAGCATGAATATTATCTGCACAGTGATCTAGGTGCAGATAGAAAGCACTTTCCAAATAGATCAGAATATGCAGCTATATTTTTAGCTTTTATGCATGTTTTACTGTAGCCTAATTTAAAAAATGCAGTTATATACATCCTAAAGTATTACCAGAGTCCGTATCATTAATTAGCTCCATTCATGAGCAAATTGAAGCATAAAATGGACTAGTTTACATAATGACGTCAGTACAAGTACGCTCATATGTATGTATGCCTTGGTTTGTACTATTGTGATGTCATGCTCAAGCTACACCATTTCTGTTGTCCTTTTGTATTCAACTGTGTCTTGAAACAAGGACACACCAATTATGACATTAATTAATCAACTAATTAGTTAATAGATGCACAGTTCTAACCAACCAGCCCTAGGCTAGCCCTCTGCCACCTCCTTGTGTTGTTGGGGCAGTTATCATTTCCTCCTGGATTGCTGTGTTGATCACCTGCTGTCTATGTTTCATTTTTGCCCTTCCCTTTCTCCATGTTATGACCAAATTACCTTGATTCATCAAGTAAGTTATAGTATTTAAAGCCAACTTTATTCTTCTAATAAAGATATATATTACACCCCCTTTTTTAGCTACACCACTTAATATTTCTTTGAGTGTATACCTGTATGGATTACAAAGGCTAGTCTCCTAAAAAACCAACTATTGTGCCAACTATTTAGACTGACCAGTCTCTATTTGAGGAGTTGCTTTTGAAAAATCACTGTTGCTATTGTTCAAACCCTTTATTGTCCTTACATGGTCCTTATAACTGTTACTAAAAAGATCTTGTCTTGATTCCAACTTGTATAGTATTTTTATTTATTGACCAACCAATAAGTCATACTTATTCCCCTGCCATCAATTGTTGTAGTCTGTCAACCAACCAACTATTCTCTGTCCGTAGTTTAGAGCACCACAGTGGCAAAAATGGTTACATGTACATACTGGATCTTCATATATTGATGATAACATTGAATTTTCCCTTTTTTTAATTGACCCAGTGGTAAAAAGATTGTACCACCCAGCAAGTGACCAGGATTTCTTGGTGCCCTTTCCTTAAACTAATCAAAGATGTTCTAATTGATGGAGTCTCCTAACTTTCAGTTACAGTACTGCCTCTGGAAAAGCCCATCCACGTTTTCAAAGTATTGAATGAAGTGGGAAAAGCTTCTTGACTATTGACAATAGAATTGTCCTTAAGAAGCACATTGTAGAAGGAGATCATTTAATTCATTACTAACCATGACCAAGTTAGAAAATCAATTAAAGGTGTATTGTCCTCTTTTAAGGTATCCTAAAATATAAGCTTGTCAGCATCTGGGGCTTTCATACAGTTCTTTTTCAGAATCCAGCAAATACTAAAGAAGCACAATCAAGGGCGGCTTTTGAAGACTTTAATAAAGATGCTGTCTTGTGAAGCCTCAAAGGCAAATATATTTGTTAAGTGGTAGGTAGGTGACTCTGAGCCTTTTTAGAAATTTTAAACACTAATGGGATAGACCCTGGTTGAATTTCTTCTTATTTTAGTCCCTCTTCAAAGTTGGTTTTTTATCAAGTGTGGTCAGAAAGAGAATAATGTTTTCCTTGGAGAAGTTCAAGGCATGTGTACAAGTCATGTGATGATCCACATTAAGAGCTTTTTTTTCAGGGAGGGCTATGATTGACTAAATAAATATCAGTTTTCTGAGAAAGTTAAATCTTTTTGTTTTATTGATTTTTCTAGCCTTGACAGTTGGTATTGGTTTGCAATGCTCTGGAATGTTAGTGAGGTGGCCCCTTATCAGTGCTTTGGAAGTATAAAAGTGAGACCTGGAATGGTTATACTAGAGTGTATAAATATCCTTAGACCAGATGGGGAATAACATAGCTGGGATTCTTCCCTAGAATAGATGTTATTAGGTAGCAGTGAAGTCCTGATACAACTGGGTAGGACACATCATCCCAAAATGGCATCTCAAAAATGCTAACTCAATTTACATCATCTCAAAAAACCCTATCTCAAAAAATAGTTCTTAGCCATTTTGTAAAGAATTTTATTCCTTTCAAAAAAGGAAAAAAACTTCAGATATCTTAATTTTGGGCATTAAGCCTACAAAAAAACAACATTGGAAAATGCATTTTTAAATTTAAAAACAAGAGCCAATAGCATTGATCAACCATTAAATTCAATTGGTTCAAAAACACGTTCAAAATAATTAATGAACATGTCTTTAAATTAGGAAGCAAAATCAAGTGTAAATTCAAAAATATCAATATAAATACTATTAGAACAAGAATTTAAAGGCTTCTGAATAATGTTACAACAACAACAAGTGTAAAACAGCATTATGTATTAGCTCCAAAAAAGCTAGTACAGAAAATCCAGCCAATCAAGACAAATTTATATGCAGGACTCTAGCCAATAATTTAGCAAGGGATCTAAGTAGCCAATCAAAAAAGAAACCCAACCAAGCCAAAAAATCATTTCACATCCAACTCATGGAACTACCCCAGTTCATAGAGAGGTCCAAGATTGCAACCCAAATTTTAAAGCTAAACCTACTTCTTCTTGCATTGCAGGCTGCTGCAGTCCTGCAAGAGAATACTTCTTGAACTATTCCTGCATGATACTCTGGTAACCACCTGGCCTACTCACCCTTTTTATTCAGTAATTAAACTGATTTCTTCCTGTTAGAGCAATTGCTTCAACAATTTTTATTCCTGTCTCACTTCAATAAATCTATATTTTCAAACTCCAAAAACTTGATTACTAGATAAATTGAGTTTGTCCTCCCCAACAACATGAAACCTATTCTTCTCATGTGTGTTTTTTTGTTTGTTAACAAGATATAGTCAGGCAAAAGTGAATTTTGAGACTCCAGAACAAACCCCTACTGATAAATATGAATACTCCATTTGGTATCAATTTGGTCCACACTGCCACCATGCTCCCTATGTTGAAACTGTTTGCTTCCCTCCAATTATTCATCCCAAGGCCCCTTGGCTGGTCTTGGGATACACCAGCATTTACTATTTGTTAAATCACTTTAAACCCTTTTTGGGAAGAATTTAATTATTTTGTAACCTTATCCATGTGCTAATGATAGGAGTTCCAATAGGCTCCACTCTAATTAAGTTTGAATTGTGTTAGAACATCTTTGATTACTCCCTCTTGGGGAATTTTTGCCCTAAGTAGTTCAATGAATGATCCACCAAACAACTCATCAAAAAGCCATTAACTTGGTGGCACTACTACTTTTTGACCATATATTACAGGGATCAAACAATCCATATCCTAAAAGGAACACAACTTAAATAATCCTCGTGACTTAAGAGGAGCATTACTCAGATAAGCCCCATGACCCACATGATGTACATGGACAGTATGTGACTTTTCATGATACTATATATTATCCTATATTCATATCAAATAAAGTATTATTCTCTTCTTAATTTCTCCTTTATCTTGTTTATTATACTTCACCAGAAGTATATACTTGACAAAGGGTACCATCTTTATTTGCCACAAAGAATACCACAGCACCAAAGGGAGACTGTGAGGGGCGGATAAGTCATGTTTTCAATGCCTCCTTGAGGTAAGCACTTAGGTGTTGTCTTTGTTTGGGATAAGTTGGTAGATGGGTTGCGCCTTAGATACAGCTCCTTTGAGTTGGATGGAGTGTTGTATGTGTTTCTCTGGTGGCAACCCTGGTAGAGCCGCTTTGAAGATTTCTGGATGACAGGCTACAATTTTGCAATCTTGGGGGGTAGTGATGTCCTGGTTGTCCTTAAAATGTATGATTTTGTACTGAAAGGAGTCCCAGTCAACTGCCTTGAGGTTCTCCTTTTTGTACAGGGTTTCTGTAATGAGTATGTAGCATGGTTGCACAGGAATTGGTCCACTGAGTCAGGGTAGATCTGGTGATTGACGCCTTCACGCTTGATGGTCAGTACTGAAGTTGCCCAGTCTATGTGGGGATTATTCCTTCTCAACCAGTCCAGTCCCAGAACAATGTCAAATTTGGGAGAATCAATGACATATCCCTGGATTATGGAATGCATGTTCTCTAGAATGTTGGAGAAGGGGGAAGTTTCCCTTGTCACAGTGATGTGATCTTCATCAGCTAAAACCATGTTCTTAATCCGCAAAGGCTTAGTGGCTACTTTGAACTTGTATACAAAGCTGATGTTGACTAGGGTTTGGTCTGCTCCTGAGTCCAGGAGTGCTGAGCCTGTGTAACTTGAAAAGCAGAAAAGATAGAACATCAGTTTATTTGGTTGTCTGGAAATGGTGTAAAGTACTGGGTTTTTAGGGCAGTTGGATCATTTGGCATTGATCCACGTCCTCAGGGGGTACTTATTGTTGAGCAAGTTGGGAGTTATGCGGGGAAAGCATGGCTTGCTTAATGCTCTTCCCAGGCATTTCCCTTGTTGTGGTTGTCTTGTGTGGCAGTGATACAGAAATGTGTACAATTTGAATATCTTTTGTTACCATTTTTGTGCCCATTTGGACCTGAGGGTTTGTGATTAGAGTTTTTGTTGTTATTATTTCCAGGAGGCAGACGTTTTGAACATCCAGTTGAGTGGGACTCATTGGGTCTCTCTATTTTTCTGATTTGCACCTTGTGGAGAGCATTGGACATTATTCTGCCTTTTTTTCTTTTGATATAGACTTTGCAAGTTGGTCCCCTGTTCCAGGTTTACATGTCTCATTACGTGCAACTTGAATGTGTTGTAGTACATGAGGTGGGTAGCTGGGGTGTCAAAGGACATGTTTGATGTTGGTAGTCAAAGCTCTTTGTATGCTTGGGTAAGCTATTTCACCGTGCCTGTCTGAGTGAGTTTTTCACTTGGTGTATAATCATAAGTGTGGTGTCTTTCAGCACAAATCATGCCAGGAAGTCTTGCTTGAAGGTGTCCCAATCTTTCTTGGTATGGTCTTCATGCCACTTGTTGCACCAGGTGCTAGCATCATGTGTTAACCAAATGGAAATCTCTGGAATCCAGAACTGTTGTGGTGTTGTAAATTAGACTTCATGGGTAAAATGATCAAAGCTATCAGTGGAATTAATCCTGATAGCCAAGTCTAATCTGTGTTTCACCCAAATCTGTTGGATCTGACATATTTGCATTTCTGATTGTAATTTCAATTTTACAATGATTTGGCCAACCTTTTACATCCAGATGGATTGAGTTTTGGAACAGCAAGCTTCTTCCATAATGGGCAGCTGCAAGCTGTAGTCACTCTGGGGTAATGAACACCTACTATTCCCTGCCAGATTGTCCAGATCATCCTTAGATGGAAAGAACACGGATGCAAGAGCCTGGTGAACACCAGAAGATGCTGTAATATTCCAGACAATGGTACAGGTGTTAATAACATTCCTGCATCCACTGTACAGCCTTTCCAGTATATAAAATTTCCTTCTTTCTCCCAATAAAAGTATAACCTTATACTTTTATACAAGAACTACTTGCTTTTACACTCTACTTAGTTTTTACCTTATATTTAAAGGTAAAGACTTAAGAGTCTTTAAGACTTGTATTAATTTGTGTATAGGCCTACAACCATACTATTACAAGCTAGAACTCCAGACGTTAATACACAAGACTTCCAAGGCCAAATTCACAACAATGGTGCTCACTCCAATATGTATCTTACTGGATACAACAATTCTTCAGGACAATCTTCTGTGGTCTTGTTTCAGCCCTAGGAGGGAATGGCTCTCTTCCTGACTTCTACTTTGGTGAAGATGTACTTGCCTTCTTGGATAAAGTGTAAATCTTTACTGTTGGTTATACTAAAGAGCAAAAGACAAATATCTGCTCATCAGCTTGTGTCAAAATTTTCTTTGATAAAATTTTGCCTTACCTTGGCTTCATTTACTCCTATCAGTACCTCCAAAGAGTGATAAAGCTGAAACTTCACTACCCACAAGGTTGTACCAAAGCCAGCCCCATCAATGGTTTGAGAATCACTAGCGCGCCTCAGGACATCCACTTGGATACCTCTGAAAACTCTAATGATTCCAGAAATAGCCATGAGTCAACCAATGCTCATATTGCTAAATCATTGAACAAGGTTAAACATCCTGATTCCTTGGCTTGTGAAGTCAATCAAGTTAGTGAAGCTCAATATCTTGCAGAATAAGCACAAGTAGAATTTGTAGAGAATATCTTTTAACCTAAAGAATCTCTTACTGAAGTGGAGCCCACCAAACCACCAGTCATCTATGAAAAGTACTGTGCTAAGAAACAGTTTTTGGTCCATGAAGTAAATTCCATGGAGTTGCTAATCAGCAAGAATAAAGGTACATCTCTGGCTGAACCTGTAACATTACTTTCTTTGGATCTGTTGGAACCCTCTTCTGTTGATCATAATTTTAGAGGTGAAGATTCAGCTAAGGATGATGATGTCCTCCATGAAGTTGAAATAGTTGGACTTCATGCCTTCCAAAGGCCTCCTCTCTCTTCCTGAACTCTTGCCTTCTGAAGATCCTGGAACTTTCAAGTCCATCTCATATATATGCCATAGACTTGTTAAAGCTCAGGGAGGGAATGGTCACCTTTCATTCCCTGCACTGAAAAAATTGAGAAGACTTCTCCAAAAGACTCCTGAGGCTACTCTATCAGAAGACAACAGCCAGGCTGTTATAAACCAAGCATCTTCTCAAGGCTTGCCTTAGATTAGCCAGCTCATGAGAGATATTTGGAGACCTTTGATTATCCAGTGCATCTGGATCCTGAGCTTTAATATGGCTTTCCTGATGAATCTTTCTGCTTATGAAACTTCTATAAGAGAGAGGCTCCAGACAAACATCCAATTTACTGAAACCATGGAGCACTCCTTCTGTAAATTCATTCCTCAAGTGATTCAACACACTGGTCTTTCATTGGAGATCCCCTTGGGATTGCATATAAAAAAATTTATCACCATGGTGCCTTCCGTCTGAAACCTTGGATATGCCCTATACTAGTCATGCCTGGACCTGAAGAGCTTCAGATTCTTCTGGCCAACCTTAGTCTTGTCCCCTTGTCTGTGCAGAAGAATCCACTTTTGGGATATTTCAGATTGGAAGAACATGCCAACTTGCTCCAGGCCCTATTTTTTGCTGGACTTGATGAGTTAGGACTTCCTGTAATCTAACCCTTATCCTTGGCCTTGATCCCTCAAGACTCTTTTGTTGGCCTCACTGCCATTGGTGGTGTTCTATATCAACTAGATTATAATTGACTATACCATCCCGTTGGCTACTGCTCCAGAACCCTCAACTGTCATGAACGCAACTACATCATCACTGATAGGAAATGCTTGGCTGTGATCTACTCATACCAGCAGTTGGGAGTATACTTTCATGGTGTACACTTCACTGTTGTTACGGACCATGCTTCTCTCTAGTAGCTGAAGACATTGAAGGACCCAGGAGGAAGGCTTGTTTGCAGGGCTGTTAAATTTCAAGCCTTTGACTATGATATAGTGCATTGTGCTAGTGCCGTCCACCTAGAATGCAGATTGTCTCTCAAAACTGCCTACCATTGCCCTTGTGTCCTTTATTGCTGATGAGCTTGATGAAAAACTACTGGTTGACCAATCTTTGTGGGGGGAAGAGCCCACCAAAATCCAAAATTCTTTTAAGAAGCTTTCAGTGGACACCAAAGTTAAAGATGGTCAACTCTTTAAGCTCTACAAGGATAACTGGTTGTCATATGTATGCCCTTCACTCAGAACAGATTCTGTAGTTGCCTCACATAAAACTACATGACATGGAGGAATACAGAAGACCATTGCTCAGTTACAGCAGCATTGCTACTGAGAAGAAATGCCCTCTGATGTTGCTGAGACCCTGGCTGCTTGCCATGATTGCAATATTGAACGCTCAAAGGAAGCCCGCTTATCTATAGTTAGTGTGCTGAATAATTTCTTCAATAGTTTGATACTAGGCTATCTGGAGCTAGAAGAAGATGTTATTATAGTATAACACCAGCCTAATTGTGGGCTAAAAAATCTGAGATCCTCAGGAGCCAATATTTCAGCCCTGACCTGTATCCTCCATAAATTCCTGCTTGGTTCAGCAGAATTACAGAAGTACCAAGTACAGCCCCCCTTGGAGAGATACAAGGAAGCCCTGATCAGAAATAAAAGCCATTCAGTCCAGGATATTATAAAGGATGTTCTCCAGATACTCCTTAGCTGTGAGAATAATGATCCCTTCAAAAACTTCTTGATGTCTCCTTGTTGAGATGCAAGAAGAAACCCAGTTCCAATTGAGCTTTTACTAGCTACAGATTGTTGAAATCCTGTTCCAAAATGAAACCATACTCTCTTCTTAGTATAAATAATACTCTGGAATTTATTAGTGAAGCAATTCACTTCAGAACTATGAAATTGATCACTAGCTACCAGAAACCATGCTTGCCTCCTGAGGTTCAGGAGAAGTGAATCATCCACATTGAAGAAGAGATGATCCAGTTAATCAGTATGAAGCTTGGATTGATCATTACATCTTCTTCCTTCCAAGTTGCCCTTGATTAACTGAAGAGAACAATGATGTGTGCCTCTTTCTTATATCTTATCCTCTTCAAGACCTCTGTTAAACATAACATCATTATCCTCACAGACATGTGTTTTGTAATATCTCAACAAGAAGAGTGTAGCTATGAATGCTCCATTAGTGATTGCTCTGAAGTTTGAAACTTATATCAAAGGAGCTATCCTGTGGTTGGAAGAAGCCGCCCTGCTGAAGTGGATCCAGATGAGAAGATTACCCTATACTATTCTGGTGATGCAACACAAAATGAAGACTTCCTCTCAAGACTTCCAGTCATAGCCCTTGTTGCCTTAATACATGATGAGATGCACTTTAACCCACTAACTGATCTGTCTTTGTGGGGGAGGAGATCACCACAGTACATTCTGTTTTAGAGAACTCTTTGGTGATTGCAAATTTAAAGGATGATTGTCTATTCATGGAATACAAGTACCTATGGATAGCTAACATATGCTCCTCCTTGTAACTGGACTGAGTGGTTGTTGATCAAGGACCCACAGAGCGTGTTTTCATACAGAGAGAACTATCCTAACAGAATCACTATCAGAAATTGATGACCTCCCACAACAACAAGACCACAAATGCATGTAATGGATTTCTCTTTCACCCTGCCATGGTACTTAACATTAGGTACTTTAGAACTGCTGACAAGTCACCCTTTCAACTCTTTCATGGACGCCCACCTGACTTGCCTTGCTACTTGCTATCCTGGATGAAGCATAGACTGGCTTTCACCCCAAAAGCCTACCTCCAGAAGTTGCCCCAAGCCTTAACCAATATAGAAGCTGAAGCCTATCATTCCAAGTTAAATGTCAAGAAGAAGTATGTAGACCACATTTCCAATAGTCATCCTACCCTCCCCTTATATAAGGTGGGTGATGCTGTATACTTCTAAAGTAATAGAGGTTATGGATGTGAAAACACACTTTTCATGCTATAGAAAGTGCCTATTAAGGCCAACCAGAAAATGGATCCTGAGAACTACACTAAGGATCCAATTACTGGTCACTTGATTACTAGAGTACGCGCTCAATACATGCGTGCTGCTCCTAGTACTCATGAGTTAACCCCCTTTAGGACAGCAATCTGGAAAAAGAAAAGCCTAATGAAAAAATGCCATGGGTTGTTGTCCACATTGAAGAAAGAAAGAAATAAGGTAATATACAAAAGAAAAAATACTTTATTGAAAATTGCAGTGCTTGGAAATCACTGCTTTCAAATGGTGAGTCATTGTGAGAAGAACCATAAAGGCTCCATGTACTCCTCATGTAGCCCTCCTTGAAGTACCACAGACAGAAGATAGGATAATCTGGATACTTGTCTCAAGACTGTGCCCAATTGAGACTCCCTCTGATTTATTGGTCTTTGCTCCTGTGAGGTTTGAATTCTTTTGACCAAACATTCAACAGTTTTTTGGCTTTTGTTCTGGGCCTTCTTCTCCTTGGCCAATCTGGAAGCTTTACTTGTCATTGCTCTGGCCCTAATGGTGGATGCTCTTGAAGCTCTAGAAGGATTGTTGTGGTTATCTGACATGTGCAATCCCTGAGTGCAGTTCTCTCTATTTATACCCTTGCCCATTCTAGTGGTGATAAATGTTGTAAATTAGACTTCATGGATAAAATGATCAAGGCTATTATTAGAATTAATCCTGATAGTCAAGGCTAATCTGGTTTTCATATAAATCCATTGGATCCAACAGATTTACATTCCTGATTGTAATTCAGATGTTACAATAATTTGGCCAGCCTTTTACATCCAGATGGATCAAGTTTGGTAACTGCAAGCAGCTTCCATAATGAGCAGCTGCAAGCTTCAGCCTCTCTGGGGTAATTCACACCTACTATTCCCTGCCAGACTGTCTGGATCATCCCTAGATGGAAAGAACACGGATGCAAGAGCCTGGTGAACACCAGAAGATGCTGTAATACTCCAGACAATATTGCAGGTGTTAATAACATTCCTGTATCCATTGTACAGCCTTACCAGTATATAAACTTCCCTTCTTTCTCCCAATAAAAATATACTTGTATACTTTTACACATTACCTACTTGCTTTTACACTCTACTTAGTTGTTACCTTAGATTTAAAGGTAAAGACTTCAGAGTCTTTAAGACTTATATTAATTTGTATATAGGTGTTGTAGTTCAGGTATGGTGAATGAGTAACTGTAATTGCTTAACTCAAATACAACTTTAATTATTACTAAAGGTTAAGCCAAGATAGATATCTAGTCTAATGTGTATAATAAAGTATAAGTTATTTAAATTCAATCTTTTTTTATAATTCAAAGATAGAGTTATATAGTATTTGAGGGATTAAAAGGAACCACAGAGCGCCAGGATCCTCTGTTCTGAAGCCAGGTTTATCTATCACTTAGCCCAATAATAACATAATTATTGGATGATTGTTAGTTAATATAACTTTGGAGTGCAACTTAGTTGATTGATTGGACTAGTTATCATCCAGTAAAAGAGTACCATTGTTCTATTGTCCACCAAGCTTAATGGATCAATAGTTGTTATAGTGAAGGCTATTTTATATCCAATCCTTCACAACATTTTCCCCCACTAAACTAGACATTACTGTAAAAGACTATCAACCTCTTTCAGTATGATGAATCAGCCAAAAAGGAGCAGAAAGCCAGTTGTACACTACAAGGATGTTCCAGAACGGAGAACTAGTAAGCCCCAAAGGGGAATAACCAGAATTCCTGTTGACAACATACTTGTTCACTCACCCATGCTAGTCTCAGAAGAGACTTATTTCACCAAAATTTTAGGCGGTGAAATAGACGCAGCTCTTAATAGTTCTTCTAGTACAGTCTCATATAAACCAAGCACCCCGTCAAATAACTCTGTAGCACAAGACTCTGGCATGCCTACTTCTTCATAACTCTCCACTATTGCCAAGAAAAGGAACCGTATTAGCAAGAGCAAAACTCCTACACCATGTCCACTAATAGATCCAATGAACCTGGGCCAAGATTGACCAATCTTCTTCAAGAGTTGAATGAGGAGGAAGTGGACCATTCTTCTGGAGTAATACAAGAGGATAGTAAAGGTTTCTATATCAAAATGATTGCTATTCTTTGTTGGAAAAAGATTCCTGCTCTGCATTTCCGTGGGCCAGTGGTTATGTGGTTGACACTTATGTTAGCTCTGGAGAACCCTTACCTGATCTCCACAAAAAGATTTGAATCAGGGAATAACATTCACTGGTGTATACTTAGGGTAAAACTCAAAAGATATGCCCAGTTGTGCCTTCAAGACTTCTCCTTTGATGGGATATGCTTAACAGACAATCAGATGAGATTGTGCCCTTGAACTCCTTGAGCTAGTTTTTAAAGTGTGGTCTAACCCTAGGTCTGCTGTTGGCCCTGTGCCCCTGTGGCATGGTTTAGATAGTCACAAATATTGCTTGCGCCAAGCTATGAGTACTACCCTGGACCTTCTCAGTTATAGTTGAGCAGGAAGCTGTCAGTCCATGATGTTAGTTAGAAACTTGGTGCTTAGTGGCTCCAAGGTTGTTTATAATCAGAGACTGCACCACATGCCCAAGTATATTGAGTGGATTCTTAGAGTCATGTACTCTGTATGAGGTAAGACACCAGAGGAATATTCACAGAGAGATAGTATTCTCTGGGAATGTGTCTTGCTTGGACTTGTGTTCCCTTATTCTATTGGCATAAACTGTGTCAATTTCCTTCCCGTAGATGAGTCTTCTTTTCTTTCTTTTGCATTCTGCTGGCTGCCTAGTGTCTGGATAATCTATGCAGCAGTCACCAAGGTCCTCATTCAGTTGTGTCTGGGTCTAGAGGCAATTTCAACTTAATAAAGCGCTGTTTGCCTGACCCGTCCTACTCTCTCTTACTGCAATCCTTATTTTTTTCTCAATGCAAATAGGATAACAAACCATGGACTATTTTCATTAGGTTTTTCTTTTTCCAAATTGCTATCCATAAAGGGGTTTATGCTTGACCACTTGGAGCCTTGCACATATATTATGTGTGGACTTGAGTGATCAGTTGGCCCATTTCCAGATCCTTGAGGGTGTAGCTATCTACTCCCACTTTCTGGACTACTTTGACTGGACCTTGCCATAGAAAGGCAAGTTTGCTTTTACAACCATATCCTTGGTTTCTGTAGAAGTATACCAAGATTCCTATCTTGTATGCAGGGAGGGCTGGCCAAGTTTTAATGCACAATCCATATCTTTTTCCTTTGTCACCAATTTGATAGAGTATGCCTCAGACTGTAGCTTAATTAGAGTCTGTGCTAGTTTCTTCAAATAAACGTTTGGAGTGAGAGGGTTGTTGGTTTTGACTAAGCTGTATAGATGTGGAGGAAGACTTGGTTGTCAACTGTAAAGAAGCTGAAAAGAGCTTTTTTCCATGGCCCTGTGGAATCCTATGTTGTAAGCAAAAGTAGCTGCCAGAAGATAAGTATCCCATTCTGTCTTGTGCTGATGAATCAGCTTTCTTAAGATATGTAGAAGACTTCTGTTTGTTCATTCTACCATTTGCATTTTTTTGAGGATGATATGGTGTTGACAGGGTACCACAAATACCCATAAGTTTGTTCAGCCTGGGTATCATGTATCCCGTGAAGTTTATCCTATTATCCATTAGCAATGTCTGTGGGCAGCCATGTTTGTAGAGTAGGCTCTCTAAAATGAATTTTGGCTGTGGTCAGTGCCAACAGATTTAGAATTGCCTTTGCTTCCACCCATTTGATGAGCTGATCCACAGCTACAACTATAAACTTGTTCTTGCTAGCAGTCAGTGGAAGGAGCCCTACTACGTCTATAACAACAGTATGGAATGCAAAGCCAGGTTGGATTAATTGGTGTTGATAGTGCAAGACCTTTGGTTGCTCTATAGTAAAGTCATGGCAAGCAGCCAGGGTTTCTGCTACATATGAATGCATTCCTTCCCAGTAGCAATACTGCTGTAGCAGATTGAGGGTCTTCTGGATACCACCGTGACCCACAGTACAGTGAGCTGATACTACTGCATCCATACGTAAGGATGGCCAAACATAGGGTAACCACTTCCCTTTATACATCTTAAAAAGTTGATTATCCTTGACACAAGTGTCCACCGCAAGAGCCTTCATAATTTTATGAATCTCAAGTGGCTCCTCCCCCCAAATAGAAGGATCTTTTATGAGCTTAACATAGAGAATGTCAGCCATGGGGGAGACTAAGGCAACAGTAGAAAGGCGTGAAAGGCAATCTGCATTCTGATGCATAACTCCTGTGTGATGGATTATCTCATGGTCATAAGCCTATAGCTTAATAGCCCATTGTGCTAGTTGTCCTTCAGGGTCCTTCAGGGTTTTTGACCATTTAAGTGAGGCATTATCAGTTACCACTTGTTGTGTTTGGCTCCTGGGGACAACATCCAGGAGGACATGGCAGGAAATCTTTATAAAAAAAGATTTGAGGTTCAAAGCTAGCCTTGGGTTAGACTTTATGGCAAAATTAAGGGCACATACCTTAATTTTCTGGAATAAAAGATGTGAAAGTCCTTTTTGAAAAAAGGAAAGGAAAAAGCTTGAAGAATACTAAAGCCAACGCAAATGTGGATAAACTTGTCTTTATTAGGAGAAATGATTCTACTTAAATAGTAGACAAGGGTCAATGATCACTCATTAGATAGACAGAGTGGTAGAAGGGGTCACATTGGGATAAGGTTGTACCAGGGTCAGTCAAGGACAGGTATGATATTCCATAATGGGTGGATATTAAACCAGACCTATCTGCAGAAGGGGAGGAAATCCTGAAATTGAAAGCAAAACTGACCAGATTTTTGCACATATTAATATTCAAAGGCCATATCAAAATGGCATTGATGGTGCAATTTACAACATCTTTCCCCTAAATATTGGACACAGGGAGTTGATATTTGCAGGGGAATTTGGAGTGTACCCTGGCAAAAGGGCGGCTGGAGTACAGTAGCTTCACAGTACACTCAACACCCTTCTTGTATGTGACTTCACAAGGTCCAACCCAAAGGGAGTCTATCTTATGAGCGCGTCCTCCAGTAAGATTTTGATAATAGAGGACAAAAATATCCACTTGGTACTCAGGGAGGGGGATCTGGAAGCATTAGAGGGAAAGAGCTCCAGGGGTTTGACTTTGTAAGCAGTAGAATAGGCGGTAGCTTGGATGTCAATGATACAATTAGTCAAGTCTTTAACATGAGCTTTAGGATTAGTAGAGGTGTCAACCTCAATCAACAGGGGTCCCAAGATTGAGGGGGTAGTGGCTTCTTGTCCATACAGCATGGCAAAGCGAGACTGACCAGTCACTCAATGTCTACTGAGAATATATGCAAAGAGGGCAGCAGGGAGGAATATATCCCAGTTAGCGGCATCAGAGAGGGTAAGCTTCCTTATTATGGACACAAGGGTGGAGTTTGCTTGTTCCACAGTCCTGTTGGTTGATGGGTTATACAGTGTAGAGTAGGATTGATGTGTACTCATAGATTCTACAATGAACGTTATGAGGCAAGCATTAAAGTTAAACCCATTGTCAGAAAGCAGGACTTGAGGGTAACCATGACAGTAGAAGATATCTTGCAACAAGAAATTAGCTGTGGTCTTGGCGGTTATATCTTTGGTTGCTCTGGCTTCAACTCATTTGCTAAAGTGGTTGAAGGCTACCAAGATGAATTGACACCCAGACCTATAATGCAGGAGAGGGCCAACAGCGTCAATACTCACAGTGTGGAAGGCATGCTTAGGGGGGATGAGCTTGAACTGGTGTTGGTACAGGCAAGGGCGTTGGAGCTGACAGGAATGACAGGAGGCAAGGACATCAGGGATCAGGAGATGCATATTTTCCCAATAGAAGTTCTTGCACAACTAGTCATGAGTCTTTACTATGCCTCTGTGTCCTGTGTCAATGTGGGCTTAGAGGATAATGGCAATCCTCATGCTAGGATAGACATAAGGTAGATAAGTGTTGTTGACTTTATTGAAGAGTTGTCTATCTTGAATCACAGTATCATTTGATAGGACTTGCAGGGCCAGAAAAATTTCTTCTGGTTCAGTGATACAGGAGCCAGGGTACTCTATCAACTTGTATAGACAATTGGCGTCAGCAGAATAAATAGCTAGTATAGGCATCCTCAACAAACCATCAGCATTCTCGTGCTGCACACCAGGACTATGTACTACAGTGAAATCATATATGTGTAAGCGCAGAGCCCAATGTGCTAACTGACTTTCAGGCTCCTTTAATTGTTGCAGCCACTTTAGGGAAGAGTGGTCTGTAACCACCGTGAAGTGAGTCCTATAAATTTAGTGCCTGAACTGTTTTAATGTATACAGAACAGCTAGACATTCCTTTTCTGTGACACTATAGTTCTTCTCATGTTTTTTGAGGACTTGTGAAGAATAGGCCACAGGTTGGTCAACACCTTCATTGTCAAGCTGGGCCAAAATAGCACCCACAGCTACTCCACTAGTATCAGTGTACAAGATGAACTCCTTATTGTAATCAGGATAGACTAAGATGGGAGCCTCTTTGAGCTTGGCCTTCAGCGCTTCAAAGGATTGCTGTTGGCTGTCAGTCCACTCAAAGGGTACGTTGCGCAGAAGTTGGACAAGGGATTTACTAGATTCAACAAAATCAGGGATGAATTGTTGATAGTACCCCATCATACCAATAAAGACCTGGACCTATTGTAGGTTTGTGGGGGGCTGTATCTTGTCAATGACTTCCACCTTATTATTTATAGGATGTATTCCAGTTTGGGTGACCTTGTGGCCCAAGAACTCAAGTCACTCCTTGAAGAAGGAGCATTTAGAGGGTTTAAGTTTCAAGCCTGTCTCCCAATTTTGATGAAGACAGCTTTGAGGTGGTCCAAACGGTTGGTAAAGGTGGAGCTGAACACATTAATATCATCAAGGTATACAAAGATGCAGGAGAGCTTCAAGTATTGCAGGATGGAGTCCATAGCCCGTTGAAATGTAGCAGGGGCATTGCAGAGTCCTTGGAGCATACAAGTGGAGTCAAAAAGATCTTCTGGGGTGATAAGCGCAGCCTTCTGTCTATCCTTGGGGGAGAGGTCAACTTGTCAGTACCCAGAGGCTAGGTCCATGGCAGAGAAGAACTTGGAGCCCCCAAAGTGGCAGAGCATCATCAATGCAGGGTAAGGGATAGGAATCATTTTTGGTGAGCAAGGTTAGACGGCAGTAATCCATCACAATGTGGTGGCTTCTGTCCTTCTTCTTTAGAATCTATAATGGTGAGGCCCAAGGGCTCTGAGAGGGAGCTAAGAGCCCAGCATCCAAGAGCTTTTTAAGCTCCTTAGAGACCTGAATATCTTCTACTTGGCTGCAGCAGTAGGGTTTAACACAAAAGGGCAGAGCATCACCTGTATCTATCTGGTGGATAACCCCTTTAGCTAGGCCATAGTCAGTGGGTCCAGAGGCAAAGATATCCTTAAACTGGTCTAGCAGTTCCAGAACATCTTTTTTTTGGATGGGCAACAATTGCAGGAAATTGGCAGCGGTTAACAGGGAGAGAACCTTAGGGTCTTCTTCAGGTAGATTAAAGTCACTAAAGGTTCCAAAAGGGTAGAGGGACACCACCTGTTCTGCTCCTAATACACAACCATGCCCAACAACCTGGCCCTTGGTCCCCTGCTTAAGCAGGGCGGTCAAGTTAGCCAACAACAGCTGTACAGGCTCCTTATGAGTCTAGTCCAAAATCCCAGGGCATAACCAAGGCTCTTTACGGCTTAATGAATCAGGTGAATATAGCTCCAGAAAGGATTTTTCAGGTAGTTTGTAAGATATCTGGGAGTCTATAATCACTTAGGAGCCTGGAGGGATGGTAATGGCTGCAGGGGCAATAAGAGGTACACCTTCTTTGGCAGGACATGAAGGGGGAGGGGAACACATATTGGAAGAATGCGTCCTGTACTTGAGTGAGAAGATACCAGTGGGGTATTCAAGCACACAAGTCTTAAGATGTTTTCCAGGAGACATGGTTTTTTTTCAAATATTAGAGGGATCTCATACCCTAAGAGCAATAGGTACCCATCTCAAAGGTTCACAATCTCATTGTGCTCTCAAAGGAACTGCGTACCAATCAGGAGATTGTAAATTTTGTTTTTGAGGATGACTGCAGGGGATACAATAAGAAGTTTCCCAACCCTCATTGGCAGGGCAGAGTAAGCATCAATGGCTTGAGTTTGGGCCATGCCAGCTGTACCATATAATTGAGTGTAGTTGAGGTCAGGAGCCAGCTTAAGTTTTTTCATTAACTTGGACAATACCACATTAACTGGAGAGACCGTGTCCAAGATAGCCTTGATTTTAACCTTTTGGATTGATACTTCCACACAAGTAGTATCTTTCCCAAAGGGGGCAAGACAGCCAGCACATCCTGAGCTGCCTCCAATTCTTTCTCCCATTTGGCCAGCATGTATTGTAAGGCAGGAATTTCCTTATACACAGTCTGAAAAGGGAGATATACGGTCATATTCTGAAAGAGAGCTTCTGCTAGTTCAGAAGCCTCTTCAGAGGAACCTACCAAGACAGGGGGATAATGAGCCTGAGCTAAGTAAGGACAAGCCACTACAGCTGTATCTTCATTTGCAGATGGGCGAGTTGTAGTTGTTGCTTTCCCTGAACGTAGCTTGTAAGGGACAGAGACTGTCTCCAGGGACTGCCAGCACAGAGTAGCCATAACAATTCAATTCATTGCAGTCAGAATCTTCAGGTTCAGAATCACTAGAAAGATTGTGGAACAATTGAAGGATATTTGGGCCAGCTAAGGGGGAAGATTCCTTGTCAGAAGGAGAATAAGGAGGAGACAGGGGAGATTGGTCAGCAGAGAGAATCTCTGCCTCTAAGCTGACCTCTCTTTTCCCGCCTGCTCCTTTGGGTGGAAACCCTCTACCCAAGGGTTGGTGCAGGTACGTGAGTGATGTTTTATTTGACCACAGTTATGGCATCCTTATCTCTTAGACTGCCTACTTAAGCCTAGGGTCATAATGCGCGGGGTACAGGAGGTGGTTCCTGCATTGTTGGTGTTGCAGATTAAATGGATTAGACATTAAGTTGTCCATCTAGGAATCAAGCAACAGAACAATTGCGCTATTGCACTATTGCATCTTGATTCTACTAGTGATAAAGACGTTTAAAACGCCTCTAAAACGGGTATTTTGTTTACCTTTTGAATGCGCACAAGGCACAGGCTTTACTTCTGCAATTATAAATAGAACAACAAAGTCATTTATATCTACCTCCTTAAGGAAAGCCACAAGGAAGAAGTTGTTCTCTTGCACGGGACTTTTAGCTGTGCCAATCCACTCTCCTCCATTTGGGAAGTCCTTCTGTCTGTGCCTCCCTGCCTCTGGTGACAATTCCCCTGCCTCACACTATATAAGTGCAATACTATCTAAATAAATACCAGTTTTGTCTATACACCTTATTTTTCTTCTGTCCTTCATAGGCTTTCACTATACCATCAATAGGTATAGTATTAAGAATTAGGTCTCTGAATAACTGTTTGTAGAAACTAGCAACCCTTTGCTGCAAATTTTACAACAGTTGGCCTTATTTTAACGCACAACAGTACCCCCATGGGTCAAGTGCATGTCCTGCAAAAGGGTCTTGATACTCTTCATTGAAGTAAGGGAAGCTTTGTGGGCCTTGAAGTACAGACATAGGAGTTGGTTCACCTTCAAAGCGTTTGAACATGCTGTGTACACTTCCCAAGGAGTTAATTGGCAACTGGTGATCAACTGAATCATTCAATGTAGAAATAATTGGCAAACTCAGCCAAGGTTTCTTTGGGCTTGAATTCAATATGCATAAACACATCTTTCTTGACTTCCAAGCTGAGATATCCTCCAAATTCTTCAATTATGAGTTGTTTCATGTCCTCCAAAGTGACAATAGAAGGGAGTTTGGGGACCACAACTTCTTGGCATATGGGATGCAGGCAGGTAAAAATATGTTCCTTCTTAAGTTCATTGGTGGCCCTACACATTGCAGTCTCTTAAATTGTCAGAAAGGCAGCAATGGTAGAGGTTTTAGGGTCAAATATCTGTTTGAACAAAGGTTTATAATTGGGGTCAATGGACAATGAGGTGGATTGGCTGTTGTCATCTGGGTTGAGGACGTTAATGTGTGGATTGCCCTCAAACTCAGATTCAATAGCAGGCTGTCTAGCCCAGAGGAGTTGAAAGCTTTTCTCTAGGGTATCCAAGGTAGAGCTGTTCTGTCCACTAATATCTCTAGCGGTGGTAGCAGCAGCTCCAAATTCATCAATCTTAATCTGTTGCACCAATAGAGTACTAGCAATCCCATTGAGGCAAGTGGTCAGGGAAGTGGTTTGAGCAACCAAAGAGATAACCTGTCTATTCATTATCTCAGTAAAATGAGAGAGGGTTTGTACCTCTCTCTCCAATGCGTCCTGCCTATCAGCAACATCATTTGTTACTTCTGCTAGCTGATCCAGGGCAAGGGCGCAGTTGACCTGGGGTTAGCCTTCTAAGCCAGGGCAACAACCATGATTGCCATGAGCGGGAGTACTAGCCACTTCAGCTTCCTCTTCAACTTCAGATTCAGAAGAAAAATCATCAGGATTAGAGAGGTGTTGTCTCAAATACTTAATTTCTCCTTGAAATGTAGCTACTTGGTCAGTGAGCAAAGCAATGCAAGGGCCAGGCATAGGCTCTGCTGGAGGAGGGTTTTGAACAGCAGATTGACGGCAAGTGATAGCTTTGAGCTCAGCTATGGCTTTCCATACCTTGGCTTCAAATTCAGACAGGTCCTCAATAGGAGAAGCAGGAGGTGTCACTTTGATGGATGCTACTCTATCATCCACATAATTTTGTACTTGGTACAGAGTATTGCCTAGTGCAGCCTTATCCAGACCATATTGATGCTGCAGATGGCGGCCCCAAGTATTAACATGAGTCCAAACCAATTTGAGCTGGGAATTAATTTATTCTCAAAATTGGTTAAGTTTGATAACCAGAGTCTCAAAGTCCTGACAATGCTTTAGAAGAGAGGCCTCAATTTGTCCACACCACGTTGCTTGATGCTCATCCAATTTGCACAGTTGATCCTTGATATATCCATGGAGCAAAGAACAAAGGGAATTTAGTGATGAGGTTAGGTACTTCTGGAAGGCCAGCAAGTCACACTGGTTATCTGAAATACACACAAAGAGACCATGGGACCATTCTTGATATGCCATATTTTGAGCATGGTTATTTGAGAAAGCGGTGGCTACAGCATTTAGAAGCAGGTTCTGAGATCCTAATGCAAGTTGATGATGAACCAGAGCGGGTTGGATAAACTGGTTGACTAACACGCCATTTGTATCCATAGACTCCATCAGCACAGGAGGGGAGACCAAAGTCTAAGAGGAAGGAGTACAGGTCTTCAGAAGCGTACCCGGGACAGAGACCAGGGATAGTGTGCATAGCCACAGTGCCTGAGTGGAGGAGAGAGCAGGCGGCAGCACAAGCTTGTTTGTAGTTGAGAAAAAAAGCTGGAAGGGGGCCCACGCGGCCTGGGGGGCAGCACCAGTACCATGGGAGTTGAGGGAGTATCAGTGATGTCTTCTTCTAGGGGAGGACTAGAAACTTTAGGTTGTTTGGGTACTTCAGACACTTAGGGAAAAGAACCAGAGAATGTGCATGAAGACATGGTAACCAAGGGGCTTGCAGCCCCTGTAGTGAGCACCATTTTGCTGTGTTCAGCTCCTAGTGACAACATCCAGGAGGAAACTGCAGGAAATCTTTATAACAAAATATTTGAGGTTGAAGCTAGCCTTGGTTTAGCCTTCAGGGAAAAATAAGGGCATATATCTTAATTTCCTGGAATACAAGATGTCAAAGTCCTTTTGGCAAAAAGGAAAGGAAAAGGCTTGAAGAATACTAAAGCCAACGCAAATGTGGACAAACTTGTCTTTATTAGGAGAAATGATTCTACTTAAATAGTAGACAAGGGTCAATGATCACTCATTAGGTAGACAGAGTGGCAGAAGGGGTCACGTTGGGATAAGATCATACCAGGATCAGTCAAGGACAGGTATGATATTCCAGAATGGGTGGATATTGAACCAGACCCATTTGCAGAAGGGAAGGAATTCTCAAAATTGAAAGCAAAACCAACCTGATCTTTGCACATATCAATATTCAAAGGCCATATCAAAATGTCATTAATGGCGCAATTTATGACATCACTGTAAAGTGTACTCTGTGGAGGTACACTCTGAATTGTTGACAGGCATAGATAACTCCAGGCATTCCCTCTCAGTGACCGTGAAATTCTGTTCATGGCTATTAAGTTTACAGGAACAATATCCTACAGGATGGTCTTGATCATCATTGTTCATCTGAGAAAGGACAGCACCAATTGCTGTCAAACTAGCGTCTGTGTGCACAATAAAGGGTCAATCAAAGTTAGGATATGCCAGTACTGGCTCCAATACCAATGTACCTTTCAGGTCCTCAAAGGCTTGCTGTCATCCTGTTGTCCATGAAAATTCAACTTCATTATTCAACAAGTGAAAAAGAGGACCTCCTAGTCCTGCAAAGTTTAGGATAAAGCTTCTGTAGTAACCAATCTTTCCTAGGAACATCTGAGCATCTCTTTTGTTGGACAGCGTTTACATGTGTATGATGGCTTCAACTTTAGCAGGGACAGGCTATAAGCCATCTTTACTGATGATATAACCAAGGAATTCCAAATGTCCTTTAAATAAGTTACAATTCCTTGGTTTCAGCTTGAGATTAGCCGCAATAAGTTGTTGGGACACTGCCTCTAAATGTTCCAAATGTTGATCAAAAGTCTGTGAAAAGACATAAATGTTGTCAAGGTAAATCAGTATGCAAGTTAACTTAAGGTCTTCCATCACAGAATCCATGACTTGTTGGAAAGTTGCGGGGGCGTTTGCAAGTCCTTGTGACATCCTAGTTTGCTTGAAAAGTCCTTGTTCTGTAATAACAGCGCACTTTTCCTGGTCTGCCTCCAGAAGATCAATCTGCCAGTAACCACTGATCAGATCCATTGCAATGAAATACTTTGCACCTCTTAACTTATCCAGTGTATTGTCAATGCAAGGCAACAGGTAAGAATCTTTTTTATGACTGAGTTCAACTTGCAATAACCCATTACCATGCAATTTGACCCGTCCTTTTTCTTTATAATCAACAGTGGTGAAGACCAAGGACTATAGCTGGGAGCCAAAAGGCCAGCTGTGAGGAGTTTCTGAAGTTCTTCATTGACAATGGCTTGGTTGTCCAGACTGTGTCTTATTGGTCTTGAGTGTATAGGGGCAGTCCCTTGTGTATCCAATACATGTTCAACTCCAAGAGCTTTCCCTAGGTCATGATTGTTCTCTGCAAAGACGTCCTGGTATTTCTCAAAGAGGCATATGGCTTTGTCTTTCTGGTCTTCTGTTAGACCATTTAGAGAGTTGTGCGGTATTAGTTATAGAACACTTGGCTGATTGCATGATAGCGCAAACTTGCTGAATTCACCAAATGGGATGACATCTGTGAGGCTAAAGTTTTCTTTCAACTTCAGATAGCCCAGAAGCTGATGTTTCTTCACCTTCAGTACTTTATCATAAAGATTTCCCAAGAGTACTAGGATCTAATGTGAGGATGGCATGACAATACCAGTTAGAATCCATGGTTCTAGTTGTGAACCATTGTGGAGACCAAATAATTCACCGTGCATCCCTTTTGGAAAGCTGAGGCTCAGGCCTGTATTGTGAATTTCTTGGGATCCACCTGGAATGGAGAATTTTCTGGAAGAATATAAGGGGATCCCTTTATACTCCTTAATAGCCAGCAATAAGACCTTAATTTTGCGCTGTTGCAGGGTGTACACTACCAGCATGTCTCCATTGGTGTATTCCATATTGATATAATGTACCTTTTTCTATGAAGATCTTTTGGTCTGTCACCGTGGTAAAACATAGCTATAGAGTGGCTCAAAATGCTGAAGGTGCTATCCTGATTATTAATGATAGTTTCACAAGTTGGCATGAAGCTTGTTCTAATCAAAATATTGTAGCTTTCATTGCGCAGTACTATTGCTGGGGCTGTCACCACCAATTTACCAAAACATAATGGTAAAGATGAGTAGGCTCCCAATGCCTGTGTTTTTTTAGGTCTTGCAGTTCCAAATTCCTCATTGTAGTCCAAATCTGATGCAAGTTTCAGCTTTTTGACAAGCCTGATTGACACAATGTTCCCAGGGGCTCCAGAGTCCAGGATTGCTCTTACTTGCAGTTTATGAACCACTAGTTCAATGTTTGTACAGTCATGTCTTTCTCCATAATGAGGATAGGTGATTTTTGTAGCCTTATGAATATCCAACCCTTTAAACTGGGCAAGAAATGATTCCAGTGCAGTTGTTAACTTGGGCTTTAGAGACTTTAAGGTATCCAAGTTTGTGGAGACTTGCAATGACCTTAATAGTTGAGACAACTTCTTAGCACTGTCACTTTTGTGGGTGACCTCAGTATAAGGCATGGAAAGCTGCTCAGCATAAGGTATGAAGACAGTATCAACAGCTTCTTGGGAAGGTAGGCTTTCTGTACAAATTGTCTGTTTCCTGGTGACTATGTTAACAGCTAAAACTCTGTGAAGCAAGTCTTCATTTCTTTCTTCCTTATCAGGCAAGTATCTTTCCAGGCAGGCTTCTTGATCCAGCAGGAAATCTTTTCAATCAGGAATGTCAGGCTCTGGGTTGATTGGTGGAGAGGGTTGATTACAACTAGCAGTCAGGGTTTTCTCCTCAACCTGACTGCTTAGCAGTTTTTTTACTCCTTCCCATCTTCTTCTTGGTCATTGTCTTTGTCTACTGGCTTTTACTATTTGCTGTCTTCCTGGCCCAAGTGCCAGACATTGGCCTTGGGTTGTTTGCAATCCCAAGAAAGATATCCTAATTGCCCACACTTGTAACATGTGCAATTGATTGCAGTGCTATTGGTTGAGGGTGTTGCAATGGTTGTTGACTTTTTCAAGGGATGCTTCTCCCAAGTCTTGCCTTTGGGTTTGTTAGAAGAGAAGGAGGTGGACTTCTTATAGTCTGGGAAAGAAACCTTGAACTGCTCTTTAAAAGATTCCAAATGACGCATGAGTTCAGGGACTGTTCTTGCACCATAGATCTCAGATTTTAGAGCAATGGAAAGCTCTCAGAGAAATCCATTAGGCTTTCCCCCTTCTTAATTTTTCCTTCTGTGAACTCTATTTTGCAGCAAAATAGAGCTTCCCCACTACCAAACTCTGCAATAAGGGCCCTGGACACGTTCTTGTAGGTTCAGCCTTGCTCAGGCAGTCTTGGCATTATTATAGTCTAATTTTCTGAATCCAGGCAGTTGAAAATGGCAGTGTTCTTCATGGCTTTGTCTGCACCATACATGGAGTTATTATACAGACAGAGAAACATATGAATGTTTGCCTTTTTGTCAAACTTATATAGATTGGTAGGCTTAAAATTCTGGATCACATAGGAGGTGCTAAAGTATAGCTTCTTCTGGGTGGAGGCGAGGTATTCCTCTGGGTCAAGGCGTGGAATTGTGCTTCCAAGGCTGCCTCTCTGGTGTTGTTACTGATCCTGAAAGTTGAAGCTGCAACACCAGGAAGGGGAGTATTGCTGCTATCTAATACCGGCTCTGCAACATAGACCTTCCTCATTGTCTGGCCTATATTGTCCTTGTTGCTTTCATAACTATGAAAAGAGCAACAGTCCTCTGACATTGCCTGGCTGGTGGTGGATAGGACGCTTTGGCTTCTTCTGGTAGTTGCCTGTGGTCCTGGCTTCAACACAGTCTGGCCTATTTGTACCTGAAGTAGCTGCTCTACTTGGCCTTGTAGCAGCATAATATTGCTACAGTAGTTTTAAAAGCTATGGCAACAAACAAAATGAACTCAGATTTAAACAAAATTGAAATGAACCCAAATCTATTTTAAATCAATATAAATTCATTTATTTTCAATTTTGCTTAATTCTGAGTTCATTTTGTTTGTTGCAATAGCTTTTAAAACTACTGTACGTTGCAATTGTACTTCTTGGGCCAGATATTTAATTGTACAGTTGATCATGTGCAATTTGTCTTCAAGTCTCTTGATGTGCAAAACTTGCTTATCAAGCATCACATTGTTCTTTTTCTGCATATCCCAATGGCTATTCCTTAATCTTTCCAGGTTATCATGATTTTCTGCTGTGTGGCCGTGATTATGCTCAATCAGTATTGCCAGCTTTGAGAATTCCATATAAAAATGACTAAAATCAGCAAGGGATTGGCAAAGGCCCTTGTCAATCTTGCTGACATGTGTGGATAGCTCCTCCATGTCCATTTAGACTGTTTCAGTGGATTTCTTGTTGGGTTTGGTGATAGCCCACCCTCAATCATTCTTACCAAGCAACAGAGCAACTCCACTTCACTGTCATGGATCCAGTCTTGGGCGGCCGGCCTGTTGTTTTCAGGGGTAACTTGGGCTGGTGTTTTAGAAGGCAGGGCCCGCCACAAGAGAGGAGCTAACTTAAAAAGGTTGGAAACAGACTTCCCCAACCAAGACCATGGGCTGGCGGCTGGTATGATAGTGTCAATCACCCCTGTGAGGGTGATGTACACAATTCTGAAGAGCTTTCCAGTATGGTCAGTTAGGAGGTCAGCCAAGGAAGCAGGCATAGGTTTGGTTTTTCACAGGAGGCTCCATATGGATGTTGTAAGCAGGAAGGCCGAAAAATTTTCTCTAAACAATTTTGGTGTTGAGAATATCCACAGGCCTTGATAATTGTATCTAACAGCAGATTGTATGCGGGCCAAAGGATTGAGTTTGAGTATCTTTTCTGGGGTATAGTCCTTATATTTGTGCTTCAAGGGGTATTCAGTGAAGTGAACGGGCCCAAAGGGTACCCCTGGTAGACAGAAAACTGCAGGCAGTGAGGCAGGAGGGCTGTGAGATCTTGTACTGATTTGGTAGAAGTCAAATACAAAATGGGGTAGTAGCTGTATAAGCCAAAATAACATAACCTTTATTCAAAAATGGCAAAAAGTTTGGAGCGCAGGGTCCTTTGGTCTATATAGCACCCCACCTCAAAACTTAATATTTCCCATGGGGGGTTCATCAGGGCATTGGGAAAGGCAGGCCCAGGGGAACTGGGTGCTTGGGTCCAAAGGCAGCAAAATGGCACTTGGCCCAGGAGTTCTTTCATTGGTCAAAAATCTCAGATTGGCTACCTGATTAACTTGCTTTAGAGTCGTGGTCATGGGGTTGGGCTGCGGCCTGTGCCTCTTCCTGGGGACAGCTCTTGATTGGCCACTGGTGTAGACTTCAAATTCATGAAGCTAATAGTTGCCAAATCAGTACCTCCATTAGGTGCTGTGATTAGTCTTCCATTTGGTGCAATAATTTCCTTGGTTTGGCCTGTTCCACTGCATGGGCTAACATTCTTGGCCTCAGCTTGTGGGGGCTTAATCCCAGAAAAACGTGGGTGGGCAGTCCTTTGCTCCACAGGCCTGGTGGCCCAAGGGAATCTAGGGTCAGGGTTTGATTCCTGCTCCCAGGCCTTGGTTTCCAGAGAGGAAGAAGTGTCAATCCTGACATTCACTGCATAGGAAGCAGAAATTGGCTTCTGCTCCTTTGAAGTGGTGTGTGACTGTGCCAAGCCAATTATTGTCCAGTCCTTTATGTTCAAGCATGGTTCCAACCATCATGATCACATAGTTAGTCAGCTGTTCTTCTAACTGTGCTGACGGTAGGACAGGCCATTTTGAAAAAGGAATCTCAAAAAA